>QANY01007624.1:365234-719981 GCA_003255025.1 Datisca glomerata | reverse complement strand
CACCTGGTAGTTGGAAAGTATGAAGAGTTAATATTTCATACTTCACTAGAGGTTTCAACGCAGTTTTTTTTTCATGTCCAAACACTTTTCTTCCTTTATTATGCTAATGGTGAATGCTTATAGTGTTGGAATTTGGGCCTTTGTACAAAATGTTAGTGAAATATATATTTACAAAATGTTCTCCCTGTTTGTTGGTCTCAGAATGGAAATGTTGCAAAATAATTGGGAAAGTGCAAGGATATTCTTTATGGGCTTCAGCATTACCAAAATAATCAAATTGTCTTCACACTTCTACAAACAGGTAGAGAACGCTATTCATGGACAATCATCATCTAATCGACCATCAAAGTACCAAAAATGTCCAGAAAAAGGTCAAATTCAGCCCAAAAATTCCAAAAAACAGCCCAAATGTTCATAAACAGCCCAAACGGGCAGAAAAAACTGTCATGTCCCGCTCGATTTTTTCCTTCACACGGGACGGGACTTAAAAAAAGTATTCCGTCCCGCCGCATGCACACCCCTAGTTTTCTATTAATGAAAATGATTCCATGAAGCAATGCTTTTGTTTCTAGAGGGTTTATAAAGCTTTGTTATTTAGAAACAGAAGCACTGATGGCAATATTGGGTCGGATCTATGAATCTGCGAATCTCCTGCAGCGACAAGAGCATGTATGACAATATGGGGCCGGATCAAATGTGAACCTATGAGCAGCTTCGCTGGGTCTTGCACGTCCATGACAATCTCGACTCTAACAAAGCCTCCTAACAAGCTGTCTGAGACGCTCCAACTCTAAGTAAAATCTCAAGAATCTCAATGTGGCCTTCCCTCACAGCTGTTGTTGTGGTGTACCCCATGAAAAGTTTCTGGTTCACATCATCTTCGCTGCTTTATATTCCAAAAATAAGCTCCACGTTTATTAATTTAAATAGTGTAACTGTTCTTGTGACCTAAATATAATTAAGAACCAAAACACACGTTTACTTGCAGTATAATTTTTCATGCGTAGGAAAACTGATAACAAGTTGGGTGTGATAGATAAAGAAGCATGATAAATGTTACGCTTATTTAGTACATAAGTTCATAGATAAGATGGCAATGGGGATATATCATAGGCGTATTAATGTATACTTTTGGTGGGCATCAGAATTTATCACAAGGCACCTAACATGGTTTCCCAAACCTTTAATGACCAAATAAGCTATTGAAAAAACCATTTTAAATATATCTCTTCCAATCAATTGAACCTTCCCATCGTAGTCTAGAAACAGACTACTTGATGATGTCATTTTTTATAAAAGAAAAACTGTAAAAATTTGGTGAAAAATCAATTAGAAAAAATAACTCAATTTATTCACGAAGGATAAAAACAAAAATGATTGATGAAGACCAAAATTGAAACTTAAGGAGATAAATATGCAATTGTGGCTGATTTTGAATGAAAAAAAACATAGGAATGGATAACTTATGAGGTTGTAGAAAGTGGTGAAATTGAAAAAAAAAATTAGGCATGCAGAATTAACAGGCATTTGACAGTTAGGGGGATTTTGTGATGGATTAAAAAAATTCAAGAGCCAATAGATGATTCTATGATATCAACCCAAAAAATTAATCTAGAAGAAAGGTTTACAATGGCCTGTTGATTGTTGGATCAAGTCACATAATGCGTTTTCTTAAGATAAGATACACCTCATCCTGCACCAAGTTGAATGGCGTAATCTCCCCAGATACAATAATACTCCATGAGCTTTTGTATGCAGCTAAGATTCTCCCACGAATCCACAATCACTCGTGTTAATGACAATATATGTATGAAAATAACGTAGGGGGAGAAATTTAGTAATAATTAAAGAGAAAAACTTTGTATTTTTGGATATTTTTTGTTCCGTTCTTTTCACAAGAATAACAATGCTCTTTTTCAATTATGAACAAAATTGTTCTTACCGTTGGTGAGAGATTAGATAGGGGAAGTGGTTGAAGAAAACTAAAAATAGATTGAGAAGAACATGGAGTGTGAATCAAATCCATGTTTAAAATGAAATTGAGATGTTTAGTGGAATTGGTTCTATACCACTATTTACTTATATATATATCCCCACCAGGATTGGCTTTGATACCAAAAAGCGCGGAATTGAATAATAATTAAGAGGAGATATTTAAGAGGGAAGAAGATAAACAATAATTACTGTATTAATAAATAGTAAAAACAGTTACTGTATTGAGATGTAAGATTAAAAACTTACAAAAACAGAGTTTATTGGCAACAATAAATTAGTGCTCCCGCTCACTAATTTACGTTGAAGAAAAAAGAAGAAAAGATTTACAAAAGAGGAGTAGAAGAATAAAGCTTTATTTCACAAAACAGGTTTTAGCTCTCAAATAGTAAGAGTTGTAAAACGAGTTCCGATTCACAAATGAAAGAGGCTGCCTATTTATAGCTAAGGAAAGTGGAGTTCACCGGGAACCCATCATTAACCTGAACTATTCTATTCTACATAAGTAAAAAATATTTTACATTTCCACTTTTGACTAAGAATAGTAAAAGTACAATGATTACAAAAAGACAAATTACAAAGAATCTTTAATAGACGAAGGCCTTTGTAGTCGTCATGATTGGTTGAGACTGTTGGTAGATAATTGTTATCCTGATCTCGTCCTTTGATTGTGTTGAAGGGCATGATGGTCATTGCATTGTGCTTTTGATCTTGATTGCTTAAATATTTTATTGGTATTTTGCCAATAATGAAACTATTCATCTTCATCTTCACTGAGGTCCACATCCTCAAAAGGGTCTTGAGAATCTTGGAACGGATCATGGGCTCATCGGGGAAGAGACCGAACATGAGATTTTCCCTTTGATTTTTGAGATTGACTCTTTTTATTTTTGATTGAGTGACTTGATTCTACTGAGGATTCAGAGTTAGAACTAGAATTTTTCAGAAGGAGGAGCATTTTTTGTATTAACTCTTGTTTTTCTTTTGATTTTTTAGGCTTACTTTTGCCTTTTGAAGAAGGTCTTGTGGTGGATTTTGAATTTTGGGAGGAGTATGATGATTGCTTAATTTGTAGAGCCTGATTATCCGGTTCCTTAATTTTTAAGGAGGCCACTGAAGGCTTGGGAGATTTTGTCTGAGGGTGAGATTTTGCCAACTCTTCGTGTATGGAGGCAGATATTTTTAGTGTACTGAATTTGTCTCACCATTTTACATAGTGTCTGGTAAGGATTTCTTCTTTAATGGCGTATTGCCATTTAAGGATCCAAGGGATTTTGAATTTATTTACAAAATAAATTATTGGAGTAAAAGAGGCCTCAACTGTTGAGGGTTTAAATAATTTTAAAAATAAACTATAATTTTGTTGTAAATCAATTGGAAAAATCTCAAAGACAGGACCATGGATTGACCACCATCTTAAAAAACCATTTTGGTAAATTAATTTTGAAATTTTTGTCAAAATTTAAAAACCAAGAGTGGTTAAATTCACTACTTTGATGCAAGAAAATTGTTTGCCATGCATCAATATAGTCAAAATAATTATATTGTTTTTTATTTAGAAGCGGTTTTAACCCTGAGAGATGGATTTTCCATTCCTCCAAAGTTATTATTTTGAGGATATAGAATGAATAATAAATGATTTTTCCTTCTGCACTGTTTATTGGTTTGATATTTATTGATTTTGTTTCTAGGAGAATATCTCTATAGAAACTAAGGGTTTTATCCTTGTGTCCAGGGACAAAATGGGAATCAGGAAGGAAATGAGCCTTCACTATTTCTATCGGATTTTTGAAATGGGTGAATAGGTGTTCAATATAGAAGATATTTTCACTGGGGGGTTTTCTGTAATAAGGAAAAGATTTTCTATAATTGGTGAATGACTGGTTGATGACCAATTATGGGCCAAATGGTTTAGAAACTGCAAATGGGTCAAATTGATTGACCAATGCATTTTGGTAATTAGGTCTGGTGGACCCAAGAACCGTTAACTGGGTATTTCTAGGAGTAGAAAACTCCTCTTTGATTTGGGCCTTAAGGGCCAATTGGTGTGTGGAGGTTTCTCCTTTGGTTATTTTTCCGGAAGCTTGGGGCCTAGACCTCATCCTTTTGTTGCCCCTGCAGGAATTCACGTGTTAAAAAGTCAGGGACTGAAGTATCAACTCCGTTAATAAATTCAATATTGAAATCAAATATTCTAAGTATAGATTGCCATCTAGCAAAGATTTGTTTGGAAGCTATATTTTTAACATCCTTTTGTAGAACATGCTTAGCAGATTTGCAATCAATTTTTAACAAGAATTTTTTATTTAGCAAGTCATCTTGAAATTTCTGTATGCATAAAACAACAGATAAAATTTCTTTCTTAATAGTACTGTAATTAATTTGTGATTGAGACCACGTTCCAGATGTAAACCTAACAATTTGTTCAGGTGCTTCTGAGGAAATCTTTTGTAATAGGATGCCTCCATATCCAATCTCAGAGGCATCGATTTGGATAATTTTAAAAGAATTATTAGTGGGAATGCCAAGACAAGGAAGTGTCTTAACATGAGTTTTATTTTTCTGGTTAAATCAGTGTGGACAGTTGTCCAAGGAGGAGGATTCTTTTTAAGCCTGTCAAAGAGAGGCTTACAATCAATTCTCATTTTATTGTAAAAATCAGATATGTAATTTAAAGATCCTAGAAACCTTTGCAATTGTGTTTTATCTAGAATTTCATTAGAGAATTTGTCAGCAAATTATATTACCCTGTCAATTGGCTTAATTATAGAATGGTGTATTTCGAATCCTAAGAATCTAATCTTAGATTGAAATAATTTAATTTTGCTTGCAAGGATAACTAGACCATTTTGTTTTATTATCCTAACAAATGATTCAAGGTGACTCCAATGTTGTTCTATTATTTTTTGAGAAAATAAGAACATCATCAATGTAAACAATTGAGAAATCAGTAAATTGATTAAATATTTCATTCATTATATTTTGAAATTCACTAGGAGCATTTTTAAGGCCTAAAGGCATTACGTTCCACTCATAATGGCCAAATGGAGTTACAAATGTTGTTTTATATTTATCACTTTCGTTTATCTGGATTTGTCAAAATCTAGATTTCATATCAAATTTAGAGAATATTACTGCATCTCCAAGTCTATTTATTAAATCTCTTTTGTTTGGTATTAGATATCTTATCCATTCTAAAACATTATTAAGGGGCTTATAATTAATTACTAAATGAGGAACTCCTCGTTCGATTTCACTGGCCTTCTAGACATAAAAGGCCGAGCAAGGCCAAAGAGATTTGCTTTTTCTAATAATATGCTTATTGAGAAGTTCCGCAATTTCCTTTTTACAAAACATAAGCATTTCTGAATTCATCTGAATTGGCCTTGGCTTTGTTGGGATATTATTTTCATCAAATCCTTTAATATAGGAAAGATTGACAGTATGTTGCTTTCTGTGCCAGAAAGCATTGGAAATATCATAACATAATTCTTCACAGATTTTTTGTTCAAATATTTTAATTTTGTTTTGAAGAATAGAACTTTGAAGCTGTTCTTCAATTCTATTAAATTTTAATTCATTTTGTAAAAAACATAATTGTTTTTCCTTACAAGAAATGAGATTTATTGATTTTGAGATAGATTTTTCTTTTAAAGTTTTTAATTTTTCATTACTGGGAAAAGAGAGGAATTTAAATTTTATTGGTTTATTCATGACGTAGGTAATTATTCTATCATACTCTGTTGAAAATGGATATAGCAGAGCAATAAATGGTAGACCTAGGATAATTTTGTCAGTCATATGTCAGTCATATTTTTTACTAAGACAAATGATATTTTAAAACATACATTGTCTTGGCAAATATGAACTGTGGATATTTCATAATTATTATGTATACGAGTATCATTAGTAGAGGACAAATATTCTTTTGTCTTCCTAAAGTACTTGGTTGGAACTAGTTCTTCCTGCATACAATTCAGTTCTGCTCCTGAATCTACAAGAGTCATTGTTGAAAAATCAAAATCTTGAATGATTATTCTAATCATTATGTGCCATTTTTTTATTTTTATATGATTGAGGATTTGGATGAAATGTTCATCTCCTTCTTGATAGTTTATGGGTTCTTCACCCTCATTATCCGAGACTAGTAATTTACTAGGTTCACATAATTCTTGTTTGTTAATTAGATTTTCTATTTTTAAAAGATTTAATTCTTCTTTCATTTCAGTGTTTGAATTCTTCAAACTTTTATTTCAATCTTGATATCTTTAATTTCTTTTTGAAGTTCTTGTAGGGTAACTTCCTTTTCTTTCCCTTTTATCTTATTGAATTTTTTAAGGGTCCGTGAAAGACTTGCAGTATTGTTATTATTAAACTTCGTACTTTCTTTCTTTAGAACTATTTTCTTAAGTCTTTCAAGATATTCTTGTTTTAATTCAGGATTTTTAATTTTACAAATTAAATCTAACAAGAGGGTTTCTTGTTCTTCATTTTTATTTAGGACATTGATTTTTTGACAACAACTATCCCTACATCTCATAGTGATGTTAGGAGAATCACTGTCAGAACTTGAGGATCAGTTTCAGAGGATTCATGGGTTTCATATTCTCCTAAATCTTCACTATTACTGTCATAATAATCTATTGTTTCTAAGATTCTAAACAATTCATGTTTATCTTCTTCAGAAATTTTTAATTGGTTAATTTTATTCTTGACTTGACAAGTATTTGTAATGTGACCTTTCTGACCACATTTGAAACACGTAATATTAGTCTTATCAATTTTTTTATTAAACCTTTTTCTTGAATAATTTTTATTTCTAGAAAAGTATTTATTCTTAGAAAAGTTTTGATCAAAATTTTTATTCTTATGTTTGTGGTAATTTTTCCTATAAGGCTTATGAGACCTTCTAAGGTTTAAATGAGAATGTTTTCTATTCTTCTGAGAAGGGGCAATAGAGGGTAAACCGTATTTTTTACATGATGCTGAGGCTTGAAAGAAGCAACAGACCATGTTGATTTATAAATATTTTTATTGGGGATTTTAGGTATATTCCATACCCTATGATCTACTTGATCATCTGTTAATTCTATGTGTTCATCATTTATTATGTCAGGTATTGAGGTTATTGTTGACCTATTACTACTAGAAGAATTACTCCTAAATAATCTACTCATTGCTCAACAAAATAAATTATTCTTATTATTGAGAATTTCATGTTGTATTGTTTGTTACTAATCTTGTGGTGACTTCTACAACCTCCTATTAGGCTTCACTCTTCTCCCTTTCGCCTCTACAACCACCCTACCCTCGGGATTTACGTATCTAAGAGGTTTTACCTAGGTCCTTGAAGCTAACCAAATAGAAGCTGATACGTCAGTCTCTGATAAACAGATTCACAGATTAGGTAAACAAATAATATAGAGAAATAATCAATTGTAAGAATAACCAGCCACTTGGGCGGAGAGTAGATTATATATAAGCAATTATTCATGTAAGCAAATAAGTAAACAATGTTATTAATAACCAGCCATAATAGGCGGTGTACAGTTTAATTAAGCAGATATTGAAGTAGAAACAGTTAATGAACAATAATTATCCCCACCAGGTTTGGCTCTGATACCAAAAGACGTGAAATTGAACAGTAATATATATATATATATATCAATAACCAGCCTTTAATTGCTCAATAGCCAGCCATAATTTAAGAAATACAATTTATTTAGTAGATTATTGTGAATCTTATACTTAATTCTCTCTTTTGTTATCAAAGCTAAATCTAGTAGGGTGTATTTACTATTTACTTAATTTATATGCATAATTATTGTCCTTCACCGTCTTTATGGCTGGTTATTGCTCTTGTTGTTTATCAATTGCTTATCTATATAACTATTTTTATTTAATCTCAGTCTCCGCCCAAGTGGCTAGTTTATTTTTATAATTGATTATTTATCTGTAATATTTATTTATCTAATCTGTGAATCTGTTTTATCAGAGGTTGACATATCAGTTTCTATTTGATTAGCTTCAGGAACCTCAATAAGACCTCTTAGAGACGTAAATCACGAGGGTAGGGTGGTTGTAGAGGCATGTTGGAGAAGAGTGAACCTAATAGGAGGTTGTAGAAGTCACAACAGATCAATAATCAAAATACAGTATGAAATTTTCAATCATAAGAATAATTTAGTTATTTTTTAGTAATGAGTAGATTATTTAGAAGTAATTCTTCTAGTAGCAATAGTTCTACAATAACCTCAATTCCAGACATAATAAATGAAGAACATTTTGAATATTTTGCAGATGATCAAGTAGATCATAGGGTATGAAATATACCCAAAATTCCTAATAAAAATATTTACAAATCAACATGGTCTCTATTGCTTCTTCCAAGTCTCAGCATCATGTAAAAATAATTGAAAAAATATATGTTCTTGGGAAAGAGCATGAAACTTGTCAATTATTTTTCCTCAATGCAATTAAACATCACATTGAAGAATGATATAATTTTCTTCATTTTGGTTTAGTCCAAATTGGAGTTAAACCACTCACAATAATAGGCCTAAATACCTCTGTTTTATTAGCCTTGTGAGATGCAAGATTCATAAATTTTAATGATAGTACTTTATGATTAATTGAATCCTCATTTTGTAATGGTCCAATCCATTTTGATTGTTTCTCAGATTTGTCTATTAGTCTAACAGATCCCCATATTCTAAAATCTTTAACTTTGAATATTAAAACTAGTGGTTACCAAGTCCTAAAAGGTACTCAACCCCTAACTTTAATTTTTAGAGTTCATTACAAAGTCATCAAAACTAATATGAATTTTCAAACCATCAATAGGTGTCTCAAAAATCAAACCTTATTGATTCAATCTAGCCAAAATAATGTAATATTAGAGTCCCTAAAATAATTATGTGGTTTGATATTACTTTGCCTTCAAATTGGTATTTAACCAATGAAAGCCAACCCACTCCAATACAACGACCAATTGGAGATGTAGATTACATCCAGTCATACATGGATGATGCTGTTAAAATTAATTTCCAATCTCCCAGTTCTAATCCTCAAATTAGGGAGTACAAACAAGTTTAATACCCCTAGGAATTCTTTTTCTGGATCATCTCTTAATAATGATCAATATTTTAAGATTCAACAACTAGAACAAGAATTAAAAAATTAAAAATTTAAGGCTTAAAAGCATAGCCACAAATTCTCAAGGTAGTCAGCCATTCTTCGATCATAAGTCTGAACAATCTGATAAATCTGAAATACCCACTTAATCATATTTTCAAGGAACTATTCATCCTGTTAATCCTCAACTCTTAGCATTAAGTTTAGGCACATTGAGCCAAGAATACAAACCTGATTGGGAAGATCTAACCCAATGCAATAATAACTCAGTCAATCTCAATAGATGAAATAGGTTCAAAGATTCATATGATATGGATAAAAAAATCATACTTGCGGAATGGAAGACGTTCATGCAAGAATTCAAAGTTGACATGTTTTTCCTTGATTATATCGATGATATATATGAGAAAAATATTAAAATAATTTTCAAATCTAATGGGTCAAGGAAGACTCCAGTGTAGTATCTGCTAGTCATCCTCCTCCTGAGAAAATTATAATTAACCATAAGAATTCTTTGATTACTGCTTCTCCTTTCAAAATTTCAAAGGAAGAAGAACTCAATAAAAATATGATTGAACAACATAATTACACAAATCAAAGTCTAATCACAATAGGAAAACAATTAGATAAAATTGAGAATAAGGTTGATGATCTTCATGAACCTAAATCTAATGAAACCCTGAAAGAAAAATCTTTGATAAATCTTTCAGATAAAATTACTTTAAATATTGTTCCCCTTAATAAAAAGTTTGATAAAATGCTTCAAGATGAAGAATAAAACTGTTGAATCATTTTTTATTAATGTTATTAGCCAAGACAGTAGTTCAGAATTAGAAAGTCATAAGTGAGAATCCACCTATGAGTCATCCACAATAAATATATCTTCAAACATTAACAATATTGAAGATACATTTAAAAATTTAAAAATTAATAAATTGGAAAGGAAGTGCATAGAAAGCCATTCCTCCTGATATTAAAATTACTAAGTCTTTTTTAGTTAACTAATTTTCTGTGTCTGCAGAGAAATTATAAGAATGAAATATTAATGGACTTTCTGAGCAGGAAGTTCTGAACAAATTGCAGCACATTGTCATGGTAGCTAACAGCTACATTACCACACAGTTTGCCTTACAATGATGTAATCTAACTTTTAGTCACATGATTCACATGAATACTTCATTCCTGGTGGGAAAAACATCTCGTAGAAGAATCTAAAAATACCATTCTTTCATCAATTAAGATTGATGCTGAAGGAACTCTAATTATTGGAGAAGATCAGAAAACAATGCATGATGCCATCAATACACTTCTCTATATAATAATTGAACATTTCATATGAACGCCAAGTAATATTATTTCGCGTATCCATGATCAATTAACCAATCTTAGATCTCCAACCTTAAGTGATTTCTACTGGTACAAATATATACTTTTTTATCTAGAATAATGATAAGGGATGCTAGTAATCAACCATTTTAGAAAGAAAAATTCATTAATGGATTACCTAATTTGTTCACACACAAGATTAGAATAGTCTTTTGTAATGACCTAGGTAATATAGACTATAATAGTCTCACCTACGCTACAATAATTAGCACAATACAAAAGGAAAGTTTAAAAATGTGCGTTGATATGAAAATCAATAAACAAATCAAAAAACAAAATAAAACTGCAAAATATGAATTAGATAATTTCTGCGAGCATTATGGTTTACCCGCTATTGCTCCTTCCTTGAAAAATAGGAAAATTTTCCATTTAAGCCCTAGAATGTCTCACAAGCCTCATAGGAGACAATACTACAAAAATATGCATAAAAATTTTGACCAATACTTTTCAAAGAATAAAAATTTTGACAAACGTTTCTCTAAGATTAAAAATTATTTTAGAAGAAAATTCAGTAAAAATTTTATTGATCAATTAAAAATCTCTGATGAAGATAAATAAGAATTGTTTATAACCATAAAGTCAATAGAATATTATGAAAGTAGTAATAAAGATATAGGAGAATATGAATCCCCTGAGTCTTCTGAATCTAATTCTTCGAGTTCCGACAATAATTCTCTTAACATCTCTATGAGGTGTAGGGATAGTTATTGTCAAAAAATTAATGTCTTAAATAAAAATGAAGAACGAGAAAATCTCTTGTTAGATCTAATTAGCAAAATTGAAAATCTAGAATTAAAACAAGAATTTCTAAAAAGACTTAAGAAAGTAATTCAGAAAAAAGAAAATACTAAGTCTAATAATAACAATATTGCAAGCCTTTCATAAACCCTTCAAAAATTCAATAAGATTAAATAAAAGGAAAAAGAAGTTACCTTATAGGAACTTTAGAAAGAAAATAGGAATATTAAAATTGAAACAAAAGAATAACAAAATTATAACTCAGAAATAACCAAAGAATTAAACCTTCTAAAAATAGAAAATCTAATTAAAAATCACGAATCTAGTGAACTAGGAGAACCTAGTAAATTTTCAATTTCTAATAATGAGGTTGAAGAACCTATTATCAACAATCAAGACGATGATAATTTCATCCAAATTCTTAATCATAACAAATCACGAAATGCCACATAATGGTCAGAATAATTATTCAAGATTTTGATTTTACAACAATGACTCTTGTTGATTCAGGAGCAGATTTGAATTGTATGCATGAATGACTCGTTTCTATCAAGTATTTCAAGAAGATGAGAGAATATTTATCCTCTGTCAATGATACTCGGATGCATATAAATTATGAAATACTCAAAATTCATATTTATCAAGATAATGTATGTTTTAAAATATCATTTGTCTTAGTGAAAAATATGACTGATAAAATCATTTTAGGTTTACCATTCATCTCTCTGTTGTATCCTTTTACCACAGAATATGATGAGATAATTACTTATCTCATGGATAAAACTGTTACATTCAATTTTTTTTCCTTTTCCTCACAATGAGAAATTGAAAACTTTAAAGGAAAAATCTGTCTCTAAATTCATAAATCTAATTTCTTGTAAAGAAAAACAATTTTGTTTTCTACATGATGAATTAAAGTTTAAAAGAATTGAAGAACAGCTCCAGAATCTTGCTCTTCGAAAACAAATTAAAATCTTTGAACAAAGAATTTGCAATGAACTATATTCTGACATTTCTAGTGCTTTCTGGCATGAGAAGTAACATACTCTCAGTCTGCCTTATATTAAGGGACTTGATGAAAAAAATATCATTATCAAGACACGACCAATTCAAATGAATTATGAAATGCTCAAATTCTACAAGAAGGAAATTGCAGAACCTCTCAATAAGAATATTATTAGAAGGAGCAAATCTCCTTGGTCCTGCTCGATTTTTTATATCCAGAAGGCCAGTAGAATTGAATGAGGAGTTCCTCGTTTGGTAATTAATTATAAGCCACTTAAAAATATTTTGGAATGGATAAGATATCCAATACCAAATAAAGGGGGCTTGATCAATAGACTTGGAGATGCAGTGATATTCTCTAAGTTTGATATAGAATCTGAATTCTGGCAAATCCAGATAAATGAACATGATAAATATAAAACTGTATTTGTAACTCCACTTGGCCATTACGAGTCGAATGTAATGTCTTTCGTTCTTAAGAATGCTTCTAGTGAATTTCAAAATATAATGAATGAAATCTTTAACCAATTTACTAATTTCTCAGTTGTTTACATTGATGATGTTCTCATTTTTTTCTAAAGCAATAGAACAACATTGGAAACACCTCGAATTGTTTGTTAAGATAATAAATCAAAATGGTTTAGTTATCTCTACGAGTAAAATTAAACTATTTCAATCCAAGATTAGATTCCTAGGATTTGAAATACATCATTCTATAATTAAATCAATTGATATGGTAATACAATTTGCAGATAAGTTCCATGATGAAAACTTAGAGTAAACTCAATTACAAAGATTTTTATGATCTTTAAATGACAAATCTAATTTTTATAACAAATGAAGAATTGATTGCAAGCCTCTCTTTGAAAGGCTAAAAAAGAATCTTCCTCCTTGGACATCTGTCCACGCCAATCTGATTAAAAGAATCAAAACTCATGTTAAGACACTCCCTTATCTTGGCATCCCCTCGAATAATTCTTTCAAAATTATCCAGACTGATGCTTCTGAAATAGGAGGTATCATGTTACAAAAATTCTCTTCAGAATCGTTTGAACAATTTGTTAGGTTCACATCTGGAACATGATCTCAATCATAAATTAATTATAGCATAATTAAAAAGGAAATTTTATCTCTCGTTCTGTATATACAAAACTTCCAGGATGACTTGCTGAATCAAAAATTTCTTTTAAAAATTGACTGTAAATCTGTAAAGTATGTTTTGGAGAAAGATGTTAAAAATATTACTTCAAAATTTTTTTTTGCTACGTGGCAGTTTATACGTAGTATTTTTTATTTTACTATTGAATTCATTAAATGTATTAATAACTCAGTTCCTGACTTCTTGTCCCGTGAATTTTTGCATGGACAGCATGATGGGGCCCTCGAAGAAAATAGTTAAATGGGAGTCCTTGACTCCACAATTGGCCTTTAAGGCCCAAATCAAAGAGGAGTCTTCTGTTCCAAAAAAAATACCCAAATGACAATACTCGGGTCCATCATGTCTAACTACCAATTTGCACTAGTCAACCAATTTGACTCATTTACAGTCTCTAAACCATTCGACCCACAATTGGTCAAGCAACCAGCCACAAAATACAAAAGGTCATCTCCATATTACAAGAAGACCCCCAGTAAGAACCTTTTCACATTGAACCCTTATTTGCTAATTTAAAAAATCACATTGAAATAGCAAAATCACATTTTCTTCTAGACTTTTATTTTTTCCCTGGACACAATGACAAAAATCTCAATTTTTATAGAGATATTCTCTTAGAAACAAATTTACTAAACGTCATTCCAATAACCAGTACAGAAGGAAAGATCATCTATCATTCCTTCTACATGCTCAAAATAATAACTTTGGAGGAATGAAAAATCCATCTTTCAAGGTTAAAACCCCTTTAAATAAAAAACAATACAATTATTTTGACTATATTGATACTTGGTAAATAATTTCCTTGCATCAAAATAGTGAATTTTCTCATTCTTGATTTTTGAACTTTGACAAAAATTTCCAGGTCTGTTTCTCAAAATGATTTTAAGGTGGCGGTCTATCCATGGCTCTGTCTTGGAAATATTTCCTGTTGAACTTCAACAAAATTTCAATTTATTTTTGAATTATTCAGACCCTCTACAATTGAGGTTTCTTTTCGACCAATAACTTATTTCATAAATAAGTATAAAATTCCATGGATCCTTAAGTGGCAGTATTCAATCAAAGAGGAAATTCTCACTAGACAATACTACGTTAAATGGTGGGACAAATTTAGTACTCTAAAAATCTCTGTCCCCATCAATAATGAATTTGTAAATATCCACCCACAATTGAAATTAATCAAACCACCTCCAATGGCCCCATTAAAAATTAAGGAGCCAGACAACCAAATCCCATAAATAACTAATCCAAATCATTCAATTCTTCCCGAGAATCGAAGCCTAAACCAAAACCTTCTCTAAAAGGAAAGGCCAAGTCTACTAAATTTAAATCAAAGTAGGAGTTAATACAAAAATGCTCATTCTTCTTGAAGACAATACTAATTCTGAATCATTAGTAGAGTCAAATCATCCAATTAAAAATGATAAGAGACAAACGTTCAAAGCTCCCTCTCAACAATTGAAGGGAAAATCACACATTTGTGTCCTTTCACAGTGGCCTTATGATCCCTTCCAGGATTCACAAGACCCATTCGATAATATCAACCTCAGTGATGACGAATAAAGAAGAATAATTCACTTTTGGCAAAATGTCAATGTTTGAATAAATCAAGGAATCAAATAATTTTGAAGATGGATTATGGTGACACCAGAGCACAATGTAAATGTCATAATAGTTTTCGAAGATAAACAATAGTCACAACAATGACTTTCCAAAGACAAAAGTTCAAGATAGCAATCGTCGAGGATCAACAATAATGGCTACACCAGAATAAAGCAACGATCAAGACATGAAGACCGAGATAACAATTATCGAGAAATCTTTGTAATTTATTATTTCTTGTGATAATTGTACTAATTGTCAAATAATTAGGTAACTATTTTTACTTTTTACTATTTCTAGTCAAAAGTAGATAAAAGTAGAAATGTAAAATATTTTTACTTTTGTAGAATAGAATAGTTCAGGTAAGTGTTGAGTTTTCGGTGAACTCCACTTTACTTGACTATAAATAGTCAGATATCTCTCATTTGTTCTTTAGAACTTGTTTTCAACTTTTAACTATTTGAGAGCAAAATTAGTTTTGAAACAAAGCTTCATTTCTTGGCACTTTTGTAATCACTTATTCTTTTTTCTTCAACATTAAATAGTGAGCGGGAGCACTATTTAATTGTTACCAATTAATTTTTCTCAATTGGTGTAAGTTTTGAATCTTACCTTCTAATACAATTTTACTGTCTTTCTTGCACCCCTAATACTAGTCTTTAATTTATTAAATTATACTTAATTCTGCCACTTTTGATATCTTACCTTCTAATACAATTTTAATATCTTTCTTGCACCCCTATTATTGAATTCACCGATCCAATAGTATCAGTTTTTGGAATGTTTAGTGCCAAAGTCATTGAATGGGGTGTCGTCGATACTAAGGCCTTGTATGGTTCACATTATCCTATTTTATAATCCTATTACAATCTCCATGTAATTGAATTACCACGTTTGTTTGGAGTATTCCTAGTTTGCATGCAATCTTTTGAGACAATGAATTGTAACTGAAAATATAAGCGACACTAATTTATAATGCAATTGTAATTTTTAATATTAAAAAAAATTATTTTTGGACCCTCTCTTAAAACGAAGCAAAAGTCACTTATTTCTCTCACTTTCTCTCTCATTTTATTAATTTAATTAAAATTAACTTTATTAAAGTTTAGTTTAACACTATTAATTTATTTACATATTAATAAAAAAATTCAAATTAATGTTAAAATTTCATGTCGTAATATTTTTTCATTCTCTTTTATTTTATCAATTTAACTATTTTTTTTAAATTTAGTTTATCATTATTACTTTATTTAAATATCAATAAAATAATTTAAATTAAAGTTAAAAATTGCACTTCAAAACATTATTTTACATAATATCCTACTAAAGCTTGCATATTTGAAAAATATTTATTGGACGAATTTATCCAATTAAATTTCTTTTATGCCCACATTTATCCCCTAAGCAATTAATATATTGATTTCAACCTTTACTACTAACATTTTCATTGCATTATTTTAAACTCATCTTCGATGTTGCGGTTATAAACATGACATACTATTGCATTAATTAATTCAATGTATGCTAACTTAACTAAATAATTATAGAAATATTTGTAATAATACACAGTTAATTAAATTAAGAAAAATTACCAATTTGACCATCGTAGTTTGCACCTGTTTTCAATTTGACCATTGTATTTGAAAAAATCTCAATTTGGTCACCATTGCTTACTTAACGTTTCAGTATGGTCCTTTTGTCACTCTCCATTAATGGACACGTTGACGTGGCACGTTAAGAGGACGTGATACGTTAAATGATGATGTAATATTTAAATATTATTTTATATTTTCCACTTCATATATTATATTTTTTTATCAAAAAATATATTTTTTTACCTTTTACCTCTCTCCTCAGTAAAAAAAATCAGATTATCTCTCTCCCCTCCCCTTCATCTCTCTCGAAGCTTTGCTTCTGGCGTGTTTCAACAATGGAAGCAAGCAGATAATCTTCGATTCTTCATGTATCCTTCTTCTACTTGTATTTTTTCATAAGTTTTGTTCGTCTTTGAAGTTCTTCTCAGGTTTTTTGAGTATTTCTCCTCGAAGTTATTCTCCTCGACAAAATCGGAGGGTGTAAAAGATTTGTCTCTTTGTCGGGTCCATAGAATATTAACTTCTTTGTTGATTTTATTTAGGGATTGGTTTAAGATTTTTTATATTATCCCTTAGGGTTTTGAAATAGGGGTTTAGTTTAAGTTGTTTCTTTAATGAATTTTTAGGGTTTTGAAATGGGGGTTTTAGTTTAAGTTATTTATTTACTTAGTTTAATTTTTGTTATAGTTATTAGGAACCTCTGTTACGGTTAATGAAATTGAGAGATTGAGAGAAGATAGAAGTTGAGTAAAGATGAATTTTTTTGCATCTTTTCTTTAACTTAATGAAATTGAGAGATTGAGTGCCTTAGGTGGTACAACAAAGCTGGTGTTTATGCCGACTAGATGAAATAGTTCTTTTTGGGTTTGTATGGTAGTTCAGCATGTTAGTTTCTTACTTATTCACCTTCTTTATATGGATGGTTATAATTCTATTATCTTATAGCACTGACACTGAAAGTGGCAGCCAATCGTTATCTAATATAAATGTACAATTAACAGACACACATTTTTAGAGTATCAAGAATCTTTCCTCTTATCCCCCACTAACACGGGTTTTAGTTATATTTCTTTGTTACTTAGCTTCAATATTATTGTTGCACACAATGATAATATTTCTTTTATTATTATGCAGTCATGTCATGTGAATCAAATGACACTGAGTATGATAACAGTGATATTAGTGATGAAAGTGTTAGGAGCGTTGAGTTAAGGGCATTAGTTGAGAGTGATTTTGAAATGGATGATGATGAACAGTTTGATGCCATTGTTGATGCATTTATTTCAATTCTGAATATGTTGATGATGCTGGTTCTGATTACGATTCATAGGAACATTCAAACTCTATTAGGAATTCAAATGATGATACAAAGAAGTACCCTGAGTTTATGGTTGAGCATGACTTATCGAAGTAATGTTTAAGTTAGTGATGAAGTTCAAGGACTCTACTGAGTTTAAGCAAGTTGTAAGGGCTCACTCATTACAAAGTGGTCATGACTTGAAGTTTTACAAAAATGAGAAGAAACGAGTGTCTATGATTTGTTACTGGAAAGGGTTGTAAATGGAGGTTATTTGCTTCTAAGATGCAGTTGGAGAACACTTTGTAAATCAAGGTATATATACCCGAACACACTTATGCTAGAGAGTTTCACAATAGACATGTTAGTTCAAAGTGGATTGGGAAACACTATTTAGATAGGTTTAGAAGCCAAAGAAGATGGAAGTTGAGTGAGATAGTTGAAATAGTAGGCATGACCATTTGGTTAACATAATCAAAAGTCAAGCATATAGGGCAAAACAACATGTTTTTTTGTTGTTGGAGGGAACTTGTACAGAACAATATGCCAGGCTGTTGGAGTATTGTGAGGAATTAAAAAGATCCAACATCAACAACATAATTAAGATGAAAGTTGACAGGCCATATCTTGAGGTGCAACCACTCTTTCAGAAACTTCATGTATGTTTAAAGGCTGGCAAAATGGGGGTTTTAAGTGGTTGTAGACCTATTATTGGTATAAATGCATGCAACTTGAAAGGAGTATGTGAGGGTCAATTAATGGCGGCGGTTGGAGTAGATGGGAATGACTACATATATCTCATTGTCGTCGCTGTAGTTGAGCAAGAGACCAAAGATGCTTGGAGATGGTTCTTGGATCTATTGATTGTGGACATTGATCATAGACAGCAATTGGGTCTTAGCTTCATTTCTGACCAACAAAAGGGGTTGTTGAATGCATTAGATGAAATATGGGTTAAGCACAGATTTTGTGTGAGGCACCTCTATGAACACTTTAAGGCTGATTTTAAGGGTAAAGTATACAAATATGCCTTATGGAATGCAGCAAGGGCCCCCACAGCCTATGAGTTTGATATAGAGATGGAAAACCTGAAAAGTATAGATGAAGATGCAATATAGATGAAGATGCAGTATAGATAAAGATGCGTACAATTGGTTGAACAAGGTCGAGAAAAAACATTGAGCGAGGCATGCCTTCAACCCAAGGCCCAAATGTGACATGTTATTGAATAATCTTTTTTAATACTTCAATGCCTACATATTGGAAGCAAGAGACAAGCCGATTATCACTATGATGGAGAATATAAGGAGATCATTGATGTGTAGGATTAAAAAAAAGAGATGAATACATAAAAGTTAATGGCATGATTTGCCCAAAAATAAAGAAGAAACTCTAAAAATCGGTTGAAACTTCTAAGACTTGTGCATACAATTGGTCAGGTGGAGCCACTTTTGAAGTTCAGCCTGGTTTTGACCAATATGCAAAAGGTGGGATCTCTCTGGTATCCCTTGTATGCACTCTATCCAGTGCATCTATTTCATGGGAAAGTCATCAGAAGATTATGTCCATCGATATTTCCACACTGAAACGGTGTTGAGGACTTATGAGCACTTAATTTAGCCTAGTAATGGATCGAAATTGTGGCCCAAGATCAGTGGGCTGACTAACCTTGACCACCCATTGCCTCCGATTGCAAAAGGCAGCCTGGTAGGCCAAAAAACAAAGGAAAAGGAGTAATCATGAGGTTATATTGTATTGCATTTAATAGGTTTATGAGTTGCAAACAAGTTCAATTTAACATGTGATATTTTACAAAGACATTAAAGACATCTCATAAAGTTTGATACATAAGTATAGTTGCATAATAAGTGAAATTACAAACCATATATTAATCTTTCTTACATAGCCAACATCAATGCAATAACAAACCATGAAAAAACAATAATTAGCCATATGTTCTTCAATTTATTACGATACAATTTATTTTTTTAATTCAGAGTGACAGAAGGACCATATTAAAATGTTATGTAAATTATAATGATCAAGTTGAGATTTTTTAAACTACGATGGCTAAATTGAAAACATGTGCAAACTATGATGGCCGAATTGGTAAAAAAGATATTTTGATAAAATAAAATATATAATATATGAGATAAAAAATATAAAATAATATTTTAATGTCATGTCATCGCTTAACGTGTCACGTCAACGTGTCTGATAATGGAGAGTGACAGAATGACTTATTAAAATGTTAAGTAAACTATAATAACCAAATTGAAATTTTTCAGAATATGATGATCAAATTAAAAACATGTGTAAACTACAATGGTCAAATTGATAATTTTCCCAAGTAAAGCACTATTAACGGTAAGGGGATAGTTGCAGACCCTTTTTCTATGTAAAATTTTTTTAAGCTGACAAAGACTTTTCATATTTCCCTTTTAATTTGATCATGTCTTTTGGTATTTCGTTTTATATTTATAGTGAATAGTAAGATAACTACAAAAATAATCTTTTGGTTTGAGAATTAGTTAAATATCCATGAGCAATTAAAGATTAATTTTCAAAGTAAAATTAATACTCTGTCAGATTTACTCAATATTTAAAATGCAAATTTTTTTTAATCTCTCAAACTAGCATAACCTTATTTTTTTCGGATAAAATCTTTCACTTTTATTTTTGTGATAATTGTTTAATTTTAACAAGCATCCATAAAAACATACAAAATACACAATATGATTTATTGCTAATATGTTTAACGAAAAATTAGAAAAATATAAATTTATAGAAGTTATCGGCCATTAAATTAAAGTTTTGTAATGAAAGGGTGGGATTTGAAAAAAAAAAGTTTAAATGTAACTGAAAAATAAATAAGTTTATATAATAATTATAGGAAAGATCTAAAATTGATGCTTTCTTCATTTTCTTGGATTCATGTAAGTGTTTTTTTTTTCTTTTACGAAAACTAGCATTAACAATTGAATTATTACTTTATATCTCATTTACTTAATTTTTCTACCAATTTCTTATTTTTGTTTTGTGAAAATTTCATTATATTTTATATACTTTCTTACACAGTTGTCAAAACACTACTAAGAGAGTTTAAAGGACAACCACTTTACTATTATTTCGAATTCTTGGTTATCCACTAAACTTTCGGGTGAGAAAATTAAGTTTATGTTGGAGGTGAATTTTTTTTGTATTTAATTATGTTGGATGTTAGGAATGAACACCCAAAGTAAACATATTACTTTATAAATAATTAAGCTATTGAATTGAATTGATTTTATATATGACAAATTATTGGATTCTAATTATTTCCAATCAATTTGTCTGTCGCAAATTAAATAATTTTCTCTCCTATAATTGATTTCTAATTGTTAGCTAAATGGGTTAAAGATTAACATTTACATGAGAATGATTGTTGAACTACTGCTAAACGTTTTTGTTTCATATTCAAACTGCTAACAATTTTCATATTAATTATTTTGGCAACGAAATCCTGAGTATAGTATTTTAAAAAATGAAACTATTATTTTTTACAAAAACATTAAAAATATTGAATTACTTATCATGTGGAAAATTAGTTATACAATTAGCTTGACTACAATTGTAACTATAGACTAGAATTGTGTTTAGGAACCAAAGCAATTTTAGGACTACATTTTCTTTAGACATTGATTATCATATTCTTTATTTGGTAATGAAAATCATATATAATAATTTTCAAAAGAATAATAATATTAAATAGACATTGAATTTAAAGGTGTAAAAAATTATTTGGTTACAGTTTTCACGTTTATTACTAAACCAATAAAAATCCATAGTATGATCATTTTTCAAATAGTAACATTACTGAATTGATTTTAAAGTGACTATTATTGGTCCAATTATAGTCTATGTTTTAATTTGAATATTATGAACCAAATTAATTAAAAAAATTCTAATTTCAATATAACTTATGTTATTGTTTGAAAAATGAACGAGAGGAGCTAACACAAAAAGCAATTCAACGAAAATGCCCATCAGTTATTTAGGATATAATTTTCAATTAAAAAAACCATTACACATGTATCACACGTGATTATAGTGTGGTATAATTAAAATTATACTTAAGTAACTTTTTATCATTTATATAAATTTACAACAAAAGTAAACATATATCAAATATAGTATGTGCAAGTGATTGAATTCTGATGATCATAAATGAGCATCCATCACTTTATAGGTTAATGCACAAGTAAATATGACAATCATATGTGCAAGTGATTGAATTCTGATGATCATTTCAGATCGCGCGAATCAAATAGTCCCTAAGATCTAATGCCTCCAATGAGAAATTATAGAAGATCCCCTTTATTATACTAATTACAAGGAATTTAGAAAAAAAGTTGCTTCTTGATTTTTTTTTTACCTCGTTCCTCTCAAGAATAATTTTCCTTTTCTTTTTATTAATTATGTAAGTACTTAACAAAAAAATAATATGTTTATGTCATCCATATGAAAAAATCAAAGGTATGTGATATATATAACAATATACATAAAGACCTTATAAAAAGAATGGTAAACTATATACATTTTGCCTTAATTTAGTGTCGGTAGATTTGAATTTTAAAAAGTCTCAATCAACTCCTGTAATTTCATAATCATCTTATATTTTCCAACGTCACATTTTTTTTAAAAAAATGTCTAAGAGAGGTTGAATGAGTCGTTGGAAAATAGACGAAAGGAGTAAGATTACCTCTTTTGAAATACTAGTCAACAGTACGTATGTTGCACGTGTGAAGAAACCAACAATAAATAATATGTATAAGTATACGAATAGGACTATCATAACAATGTTTGATCATCTCCTAACTTGTTACGTAAAATACTAAGAACTTAATCTATTACAGGTTGATGATATTTTTTGTTAAAGCTATTATGTTGTTATAGAGAGTTAATAATTTTTTTAATTAATATCTCAGTTTGACATGTTTCTAAATAATGTAATTTGATTGTCGGTCGTATCGTGAATGTGGTGTCTGCTTCGGTTCCTTGCCGTATTTGGTTTGATGTCATTTCTCCTGGTGTTTTGATTTGGTGTTTATATTGATTCTTGTTAATTAGTTTTCTTGTTGCTATTTTGTTGATGGATTTTATTCCCTCAAAAAGGTAAAAAAGATTTGAACAATTAATTTTAATATTAAATTATTCACTTATATAATTCTTTGATGTAATTCGATCTATTAAACTAATTTATCTTTGAATTTTTCACAACTCATATATTTTTAATAATTGAAATATTGAATATGATTTTAGTAGAGAGAATATCAGGAAATGTATCAAATCATAATTCTAAATAATAGTGAGAACTTGTGTCAAAAAATGCTTTCCCCTCTTAGTCCTATTTATATACACTATAGACTTGAAAAAGGTAAAAAGGGCTTTAAAATATTATTTTTAATATCAAATTATTCATTTATCTAATTCTTTAATAAAATTCGATCTATTTAAACTAATTTGTCTTTTAATTTTCACAACTAATATATTATTAATAATTGACATGATAAATGTGATTTTAATAGAGAGATTACCAAAAGACTTATCAATTTAAAATTCTATATGATAGTAAGGGCAATTTGTGTCAAAAAATGTTTCTCCCCCTAAGCCTCATTTTGAAGTAGTAGTGATAGAGTTAAAAGTACTCATTTAAATTTATATGTATAAATTATCAATTAGTAAAAGTTTTAGGGTAATATTTTAGTTTAACCATTTACTTTACCATAATATGTGCGCGCATGCTTTTAACTAGTTTACATTAAACTAGTCAATTGTACGTGTGTTGCACGTATTGAAGAAATCAATAATATATATAAAAATATGAATAGAACTACACATAAAAGTGTTTATTCACATTTTGACTTGTTATGTCAAATACTAAAAATTTAATCTATTAAAGGTTGATGATGCTTTTTGTTAAGTGTTTTGTGTTGCTACAAAGAGTTAACAATTTTTTTAGTTAATATCTCAGTTTGACATGCTCCTACATACCGTAATTTGGTTGGCCATCGTATTGTGAAGCTGACATTTGCTTCAGCTCATTGTCATATTTAGTTTGATGTGATTCCTATTTGTGTTTAGATTTTGTGCTTATATTAACTCTGGTTCATTAATTTTCTTGTTGCTATTTTGTTGATGGATTTTATTCTCTCAAAAAGGTAAAAAAATATTTGAACTATTAATTTCAATAATAAATTATCCACTTCTACAATTTTTTGATGTGATTCGATCTATTTAAACTAATTTATCTCTGAATTTTTTACAGCTATAGATTTTAATAATTAAAATAGTAAATTTAATTTTAGTAGAGAGAATATCATGAGATGTGTCAATTTAGGATTCTATATAATAGTGAGAACATATGCCAAAAAAATATTTTACTCTCTTAGTCCCGTTTATATATACTATAGACTTAAAAAATGTAAAAAAAGATTTGAAGTATTAATTTCAATATCAAATTATTCACTAATTCAATCGTTAATAAAATTTGATAAATTTAAACTAATTGAAATCTTAATTTTTCACAACTAATATAATGCTAATAATTGGCATGATAAATGTGATTTTAGTAGAGAGAATAATAAAAGACTTATCAATTTAAAATTCTATATAATAGTAAGGGCAATTTGTGTCCAAAAATGTTTCTCCCCCTAAACTTCATTTTGAAGTAATAGTGAAAGAGTAAAAGTACTCATTTTAAATTTTATATGTATAAATTATCAATTAGTAAAAATTTAAGCGTAATATTTTAATTTAATCATTTACTTTAGGATACTCTGTGCGCGCATGCTTTTAACTAGTTTACACTAAACTAGTCAATTGTACGTGCGTTGCACGTGTTGAAGAAACCAACAATAAATAATATGTACAAATATATGAATAGAACAATGTTTGATCATTTTCTGACTTGTTACGTAGAATACTAAGAATGCAATCTATTAAAGGTTGATGATAATTTTTGTTAAAGGTTTTACGTTGCTAATTAATATCTCAGCTTGACTTGTTCCTTGATACTGTAATTTAGTTGTTGATCGTATCGTGAATGTGGCATCTGTTTCGATTTCTTGCCGTATTTGGTTTGGTGTGATCTCTCCTAGTGTTTTGATTTGCGGTTTATATTAACTTATGTTCATTGGTTTTCTTGTTGCTATTTTGTCGATGGATTTTATTCCCTAAAAAATGTAAAAATAATTTGAACAATTAATTTCAATATTAAATTAATCACTTATATAATTATTTGATGTAATTCAATCTACTTAAACTAATTTATCACTGAATTTTTAATAACTCATATATTTTTGAAATTTTAAATGTGATTTTAATATAGAGAATATCATGAAATGTATCAATTCAGAATTCCATATAATAGTGAGAATATGTGTCAAGAAATGCTTTCTCCTCTTAATCCTATTTATATATACTATAGACTTAAAAAATGTAAAAATGGATTTAAATATTATTTTAATATCAAATTATTAATTTATCTAATTTTTTAATAAAATTCGATCTATTTAAACTAATTTATCTCTTAATTTTTCACAACAAATATATTGCTAATAATTGATATGATAAATGTAATTTTATTAGAGAGAATACCAAAAGATTTATCAATTTTAGATTCTATATAATAGTATGGGCAATTTGTGTCCAAAATTGTTTCTCCCCCAAAACCTCATTTTGAAGTAGTAGTGATAGAGTAAAAGTACTCATTATAAACTTTATATGTATAATTTATCAATTAGAAAAATTTAAGCGTAATATTTTAATTTAACCATTTAGTTTATCATAATCTGTGTGCGCATGCTTTTAACTAGTTTACACTAAAATAGCAATTGTACGTGTGTTGCACGAGTTGAAGAAACTAATAATAAATAATAATTATAAAAATATGAATTGGACTACACATAAAAGTGTTTGATCACATTCTGACTTGTTATGTCAAATACTAAAAATTCAATCTATTAAAGGTTGATGATACTTTTTGTTAAGTGTTTTGTGTTCCTATACAGAGTTAACCGTTTTTTAGTTAATATCTCAGTTTGACATGTTCCTAGATACCCAAATTTAATTGTCGATCGTATTGTTAAACTGACATCTGTTTCGGTTCATTGTCGTATTTGGTTTGATGTGATTCATCCTTGTACAGATTTAATGCTTTTATTAACTCTTGTTAATTAGTTTTCTTGTTGCTATTTTGTTGATGAATTTTATTCTCTCAAAAAGGTAAAAAAGATTTGAACTATTAATTTCAATATTAAATTATCCACTTATAGAATTCTTTAATGTGATTCGATCTATTTAAACTAACTTATCTCTGAATTTTTTACAACTCATATATTTTAATAATAGGAATAATAAATGTGATTTTAGTGGAGAGAATATCATGAGACTTATTAATTTAGAATTCCATATAATAGTGAGGACATATGCCAAAAAAATATTTTCCTCTCTTAGTCCTATTTATATATATTATAGACTTAAAAAAATGTAAAAAAAAAAAATTTGAAATATTAATTTCAATATCAAATTATTTACTTATCTAATTCTTTAACAAAGATCTATTTAAATTAATTTGTCTCTTAATTTTTCAGAACTAATATAATATTAATAATTGACATGATAAATGTGATTTTAGTAGAGAGAATAACAAAAAACTTATTAATTTAGAATTTCATATAAAAGTAAGGATAATTTATGTCCAAAACAGTTTCTCCCCGTAAACATCATTTTGAAGTAGTAGTGACAAAGTAAAAGTACTCATTTCTAATTTTATATGTATAAATTATCAATTAGTAAAAGTTTAAGGGTAATATTTTAATTTAACTATTTAGTTTACCATAATCTGCACGAGCATACTTTTAACTAGTTTACACTAAGCTAGTCAATTGTACGTGCCTTGCACGTGTTGAAGAAACCAAAAATAAATATTATGTAAAAAATATGAATATGACTGCACATAAACGTGTTTAATCATATTATGACTTGTTATGTCGAATACTAAAAATTCAATCTATCAAAAGTTGATGATGTTTTTTGTTAAGTGTTTTGTGTTGCTATAATGACTTAACAATTTTTTTAGTTAATATCTCAGTTTGACATGCTCCTAGATACCGCAATTTAATTGTTGATCGTATTGTGAAACTGCCATCTGCTTTGGTTTATTGTCGTATTTGATTTGATTTGATTTCTCCTTTGCGTGTTAGATTTGGTGCTTATATTAACTCTTGTTAATTAGTTTTCTTGTTGCTATTTTCTTGATGGATTTTATTCTCTCAAAAAGGTTAAAAAGATTTGAATTATTAATTTTAATATTAAATTATTCACTTATACAATTCTTTGATGTGATTTGATCAATTTAAACTAATTTATCTTTAAAGTTTTACAGTTCATATATTTTAATAATTGGAATAGTAAATGTGATTTTACTAGAGAGAATATAATGTGACGTATCGATTTAGAATTCTATATAATAGTGAGGATATATGCCCAAAAATATTTTCCTCTCTTAGTCCCATTTATATATACTATATACTTAAAAATATAAAAAGAGATTTGAAGTATTAATTTCAATATCAAATTATTTTCTTATCCAATTCTTTAACAAATTTTATTTTTTTAAAACTAATTTGTCTCTTAATTTTTCAATGTAATATTAATAATTGACACGATTAAATGTGATTTTAGTACAATATATTAAAAAACTTCTCAATTTGAATTTCATATAATTGTAAGGGTTATTTGTGTGAAAAAATGTTTCTCTCCTCCAAGCTCCATTTAGAATTATTTGTGATATTTAAAGTATTTAATATACAATAAAGTGTAGGTTATGTGTAAATAAAAATCAAAGTGTTAATGTACAATTGATTGATATCGTCAACCTTAATTATTTGTTTCTAAAGACCATCTATTAATACAATAATATGATATAATGTAAAATAATTCACTATCATTTTTTTAATAAAAAAGTTATATTATTTACCGAAGTATAAAATTATCTACATACATTTTTAACATAATAATTTACATATTTTGTTATATATTAATTAATGACTTTTAGCTACATAATTTTTTCTGAGTCGATTTTTTCCCTAAACAATATAAATAAGAATGACTATTTTCAATATATAATAAAAATTACATCAATTACAAAAACTTAATATTTTACAAATAATTAAAAAATTACTAATTGAAGATAAATAAAAAAATGTAACAATTGTATCTAATATTAGTTAAAATATTGGATTCATTTAATTTTATTACTAATTGAAGATATTGGTCTTAGTGATATATAACTTAGTTGAGTATGGACACATCACATAACGAGAGTTGTTCATACCCAATTTTATATTATTTATAAAGTCACATAAGGTAAACAAATGACACTAATTGGTATTTCGTATTACTCATATAGATTCTTTTGTTGTCAAATTAATTTATATTTTGTCAAATAAAATAAATATAATTAACATACTACACATAAAAATATCTATCAAATTTTAAGTTAATAATTAGACCATATACTCTATTAATAAAAATCCATTTATTATAACTAGTTAGCAATTATGTACATGTATTTACATCTAATATATTAATTGACATTAATTAGTCAATCTCATATGACACAATATAATTAGAAAATTATGACACATGGGGTTAGAACAATAACAACTAATAAACAATGATACATAGCTTCATAAGAAATTTTCATACCCACATTTATATATATATTAGGTCGGGGCATGTGCGTTGCACGTGCCTGTGGTTATGTCCATTTGTTTTGAAAATTAATGATGCCAATTTTTCATGAAAAAATTAGACATAAATTTCATTGTGTCAAAAGGTAGAAAAATAAGACAACAATAAAATAATGTAAATTAGACTTAAGTAGAGAGTTGATTAAACACACTTTATTAACAACTTACTTAATATATATTCATAATATTTACATATATTGTACAATAAAAAAATTTACAAATAAGGTAAAACTTCACAAAGAGCTAGCAAGCACGTGTTTGATTGTAATAGTATGTGTTGACGCTATTAGTAACATATATGTAATGATATTTGAGATAGATTACCATCATAATTCCTAACAAATTACTTGAAGATGTAAAGTAATATATATTTCATAATATTTACATATATTATACAACCTACAAAAGCATTAACTTTTATTTTATTTATATTATACAGACATTATTTATTTATATCTACAATCTGAAATTTTTTATTGGTCAGTGCACTCCAATAAGGAGAAAACAGTCTCAATCTTCTCAATTTGTTATTCCGCCAACATAGGATTTCCTGAGGTTCCATGAAAGGATGGTTAAGGTAGTTTTTGAATTTGCTCCACAATATAGGCGACGCTCCTAGCAATTTGCTCTTGAGTAGGAGCTTCTTCTATGTTGCCAAAAAGCTCTTCAACCAGACGATGAATAGTTTCGATGGCATGTTGTTCTTCATCAATACATGATTCATTTGTTGGTAGTGTCATATTGAATAAATAAGAACTAATATCCAAATATATAATATGAATTTGTCTTACAAAATCAAAATAAATAAAAAACAACTAATATCAAAATAAAAAATCAATATAAGAATTCAACTCATCATTCAAAAATATTTTAAACTACCATTACAAATATAGACAAATAAACATAGAATCATAAACTAAGCAAATAACAACAATTCAAAAAAAATTTACCCACATTTATAGAAAACTAAGCAAATACAAAAATATATGATGGAGAATTTAAATGTCAATTATAACTCCGCCTAACTTATACACAAAGAAACAAAAAAAATAGAAGTTATCGACCGACATATCATGACCAATTGGAATAAAAACAAACACCACTGATTATCAAAAGAGGAAAAAATTTCAACCAAGACATACAAACATTGGCACAACGAATTTACTAACACAAACTCTAAAAACACACAGCATAAAAGCTTCCCATATTGCATACAAAGATCAAAAGAACATAATTTTTCATTACCAGATCTAAAAGCTCCAATTTCCCCTCAACTATGATGAAGAAACTAATTGTTTCATTTAATCTGCATACTACATCAATTTAAGAAAAACTTCTCAACATGCACAATTGTATATAGAACATCAACTAAAAACTAAAGTTTGGTCAAGGTTGGTTATATATGGAAATAAAAAGTGCATATACTGCACATTAAACATTTGTCCATAAAGGCCTTGAGCAATGCATGTGCTGCAAAAAGTGGTATTTACCATTGTCGTATCATGAAACATTCAATTTAACATGAGATATATCAATACATAAGACGATATTCATATAACTTAACTAACACCCTCAATGTAGCTAAAAATCACCAATTTATTCATAAGCTAAAATCACGTGCAACAATCTGTAATAGTGTACTGATATAATTTATATGATGAGTGCTTACCAACATTCACAGAAAAAACCTGTCTTCCCCTATCATATAGAAACATCACTCATAATTTGTCAAAAAGGTCATGAGTATTGAAGCTGTCACACTTTTTTGTAGAAAAGATAGTACAATAGGTTGATAACAATCATGATCCAAATTCACACAAAGTCGGAGCAAAGTAAATTACATGAAGAACTCAGACAAAGCCAGTAACCACCAAAACCATAAATTCTTATGACCAAGAAATAAAAATTTGAATAGTAACTGAACTCCATTTGTAGAAATAAAAGTCAGTAAAATAAAGTCCATAAAACACATGATCCACAATTATAAAGTAGGAAAATTTTCTAAGCGTGAAACTCAAAACTGAAATAGAAAACAACCAATCGATTTAACAAATTTTTAAATAATTAATCTAGCAAATAGAAAGTAATAAAGTAAGGAAGATAATAATGTATAGAAAACTATACAAACAGAACAACCAGGTAACATTCAAATGTTATGGCATCTGCAGAAAATGAAGAAGACAATGCAAAACATAGCTAGGATCTAAACAAACTCACGTGATTTAAAAACACGCAGGAGATAAATCTCACAATCTGCTCAAGCTACACTAAGAAAATATCAAACATAAAAGAACCCACAACTATAAAAGACAAAGGTCTATCATAAAGGCTCTCCCTATCCTGTCTTTGTTAACACTAAAATCTACTTGCTGGACTTAAAAATCACAAATAAAAAAGTCGCTCACATGAATGTAACAGACACAATACATGTAGTTTACTGTGAAAAATTGTCCCATATATATTCATCAAATAAATTTTTCTACACAAACATATATATACATGCTGAGATAGGCAAGCATTAACAATAAGGACAATCGTGCGATATATACTAAAATCAAACTAAAGATGATCTAAACTTTGAGGTAGCTAAATAATTATTTAAAGAAAAAATATATAAAATTTCTACAATCATACCCAAACTAAACAGTGCAAAGCAGACAGAAAATACTTACCAGAACAAGAGACAACAATTGACGAATAATATAATAAGAAAAGAACATGTCAAATGAACTAGAAGATATAGAAGTAATCACTAAATCAACCAATCGAACCCGCTGACAAGGAAGTAAACGAGCTTCTAAATCACCGGTCACCAACATCTATTAATATAACAGAGAAATGAAAGGAAAAAAAATAGAAGAACCCAAAGCAAATAGTGATAAGTCAATAGGGTTGGAGATAGTGTGAAAGAAAAATACTAATATAGGATCACACTAAGAAACAAAAGAAAAATAAAAAGAAATTCAAATTATCCTCAATGGCGTTCACTTATTCTCCTTGAAATACAAATAGATTCTATGTACATGTAAACCAAGGAAAAATGAGAATTGTTGAAGTTATCTTGAAGTAGATAGTATAATAAGAAATCAATATTTATTTTATAACTTTTATGCTGCCTATAGCATGAGCACAATTACTAACTCTTTCAAAGACTATACCTGTAAAAGATAAGAACAAACAAGCATAGAAAATTTCATAATAAAATCAATAATACTATCCACACCGACTGATGACCTCAACACATTCAATGAAACAAGAGACAAATAATGAAAACCCTCACTATACGACGATTCGAAGAAAAATAAATCATCAACTGTTTAGAGTATATTTCCTACCTTGTTTAACTAAACCCTCTGCAAAAAGCGTAATTTACATGCATAAACTGAATATTCAAAGATAAACAGACAAGAAAGGGAGAAATTGTCGAGAAAATCGAAAACCCTGACTCAGAGAAATACATACCATGAACCAACTCAGGCAAAGAAAAAGTAGGACGAGAAACCCATGAAACCTACCACCAACAGTCCATCATCGTCGAACAACCAACTCAGGTAGAGAAAAAAACAAAAACAAACACCAAGACTGAAAACCCCCCAAGCCATACAGTGAACACTGAAAATTTTACATACCTTTAAACCAAAAGTCAGCAATGACAAAAGTAAGATGAACAAATATATAGAGTTAAAAAACAAAAGAAGAATTACTTTAAAAATCATATGAACATCAACTTAAATTGAAAAGGTCATATGAAAATCAACTTGACACTATCATGAAACATTCCATTTAAGATGGCATATACCAATATATAAGAAGATATTCATACAACTTAACTAACACCCTTCAATATAGCTAAAAAAACAACAATATATTCATAAGCTAGAATCATGTGCAACAGTCTATAATAGTGTATGATATAATTTATATGGTGGGTGCTTACCTGCATTCACTATATAAAAAATGTGTCTTCCCCTATCATATAGAAACATCACCCGTAGTTTGTGAAAAAGGTCATGGGTGTTGAAAAACTCACTTTTTGTAGAAAATATAGTATAATAGGTCGATAACAACCATGACCTAAATTCACACAAAGTCTGAGCAAGGCAAATTACATGAAGAATTTAGACAAAACCAGTAATAACAATAACCGTAAATTCCTATAACCAAGAAACAAAAAGTTGATTAATAACTAAATTCCATTTGTAGAAATAAAAGTTAGTAGAAGAAAATACATGATCCACAATTGTAAAGCAAGAAAATTTTCTAAGCGTCTAGCTGAAAACTGAAATAGAAAACAACCAATCGATTTAACAATTTTTCAAACAATTAATCTGGCAAATAAAAAGTAAAAAAGTAAGGAAGATAATAATGTATAGCAAATAATACAAACAGAACAACCGGACAACATTCAAATGCCATGGCGTCTGCAAAAATGGAAGAAGACAATGCAAAACATAGCTAGGATCTAAACAAACTCACGTGATTAAAAACACGCAGGAGATAAATCTCACAATCTACTCAAACTACACCAAGAAAATGTCAAACATAAAAGAACCCACAACTATAAAAGATAAAGGTCTATCATGAAAGCTCTCCCTATCCTGTCTTCGTTAACACTGAAATCTACTTGTAGGATTTAAAAATCACAAATAAAAAATTGGTCACATGATTTATAACACACACATACAATATATGTAGTTTAGAGTGAAAAAATTGTCACATATATATTGATCAAATAAATTGTTACACACACAAACGTATATATACATGCTGAGATAGGCAAGCATTAACAATAAGGACAATCGTAACATATGTACTAAAATTAAACTAAAGATGAATTGCATTTTTAAACTTTGAGGTAAATAAATAATTATCTAAAGAAAAAATATATAAAATTTCTATAATCATACCCAAACCAAACATTAACAAACAGACAAAAAATACTTAGCATAACAAGTGTAGGTGAAGTTCATGATGACATTCCATGTGGCTGCACAATAAGAACCACTATTAAGATTGTTGTAACACCTTAAATCAACCTGTCGAACAAAAGCAGTCCTCTATGAGGGATCAGATCACCAAATATAATTTCATAAAACAACATCAAAGCAAATAAATTTGTTTTATGATCAGAAAGGTAGTTAGAGTGGGAATTGAACATCCCTTAATAATTTGAATGCAATGATTGGGTGGAAACCATCATTTATTACGAAACAAGTGGAAACTGGATAAGCAGAAGAAAATATAAGCAGAAGCAAATATAAGTAGAGTATGCCAGAACTTGCAAATAGAACAAGTATTGTACAAAGTAATAAGAACACAAATAAAAGATAAGACTAATGAACTAAAAAATTCTTCACATCATTAAAAACAAAGAGAAACGAACACAGAAGCGTAGTGAGAAAAATCCTTTTCTTAATAACAAGCAACAAACACAAATTAAAACTAAACCAAATAACCCACCGATAAAGATATAATATGCAATATATAAAAACAAATTAGATTTTTTAAATGAGGAAAACAAATACTGATTTTACCTCAATATACAAAAACAGAAAGATTCATGATAGAAACAAACTACAGTATGCATTCGCAAACATCACAATAAACATATAATTTATTTCCAGAACCAAGTAAGTTTAAACTATTATCTTCTTTAATTATTCTAAGTCATTTGTCATGCTTTTCATTCAATTTGTCGTCCAAAGACAAGTTCCTATTGTCGTAATATGAACAATCAAACACATACACCGCTCAACCAAATGACAAGAAATAAATATCTGTAATTCGATCAATATTAGACACGAATAATATGTATCAAATTCAGATTATCAATAACGAATACAAAACAGAAATACAACACTCAAATACCCAAAAACAAAACAGAAAAATAAAGATTCAATTCCAAAAACTTGGAAAAAATTTCCAAGTTTAGAAATCGAAAACCCTCACTCAGAGAATTACATACCACGAACCAACCCAGGCAAAGAAAAATCAGGACGAGAAAGTGACGGAAACCACCACCAACAGCCCACCATCGCAAAAGAACAAACTCAGGCAGAGAAAACTCTACGCCAAGGATAGCACAAAACTGAAAATCAAATGAAAAACAAAACAAACAATCAATAATTCAATCGTAGAAAGAAGCACATAAAACAATGAACTGTAAATACAGTAAATCTTTAGAGCCAAACCTACATATAAGGTGTTGAAGCATAGAGAAAAAAACAAAAATAAAGACCAAGACTGAAAAAACCCTAGACCATACACTGAACACTGAAAAATTCTATGTACCTCTAAACCAAAAGTAAACAATCACAAAAAACTGGACGAACAAATATAAAGAGTAAAAAAATAACAAAGGAGCTATTTTAAAAGTCATATGAACATCAACTTAACGCTGATCAGTTAAAAAATTCTAACTCACCTTACAAACAAAAAATAATCAATTGTAAAAGTCGGAAGAACAAAAACGTAGCAGAAGGAAAATTGGGAGCTAGATAACACGTGAATGTCTAATTTATAAACTTACAGATGAAAAACAAACACGTTGCACCGACTTAGATAGGAAAATAAATCGATTGTTGAGAAGATATACTTGGAATATAACGCAAGTATATCCTAAACCCGAACAAAGGGGTAATCAAAACAAACTACACCCAACTTAACTCTGGATTCAACTCACAACGAACACCTTCGAGATAACAAAAGGCAACCACGCTCAAACAGCTTCCAGAAAAATCAACCGCACTCAAAATCTAAGGCATAAAAATTTTCGCCAATCAATATCCACAATCTATAAATTAAAGTAGAATAGCAATCTTTAAAATAAAAACTAACAAACAATTGAAGGTCAAATCTTATGTTATTATCAAAAATTAAGTTTTTTTTAGCAATAACAGAATATATATATCTATATAAAAGATAAATACACTAAAAAGCCAAAGGCAAAAAAAGTAAAGCCAAATCACTTAAGCTAAAATATTTCTAAAGAGCAACAAGCAAAACAAGGTTACCTCAAAGAAAGAAGAAAACAACTGAAAGGAAATTGAATTTTCTATAGGAGAATTTTTTAATTTATAGGAGTAGAAATGACAAAAAAAAAAACAAAACACACTGAATCTTTAGACAGCCAAAAACCACCGAACAATCAAAATATATCATCATGATACACTTGAACTCTATCCTGAAACTGAACCCAAAAAGCAAATAGTAGGTGTCTAATAAAATAAAACAAAGTACCAAATAAAAAAGTACTATAATAAAATCTAAATCTACCTAGAAGCAGCAAAAATGCGAAGTAAATCTAAAGCCTATCCTTACACACGTCAGCAAAGAAATCGAACATCGACATAGAGGAAAAGCAAAAAAAAAAGAAATGAACAAAAAACAACTGAATAACAAAGAGATATTTTGAAGCAGTCAAATCTAACTACATCGACTGATAAGCCACCGATCAATATACACGCACAAAAGAAGTAAAAATCTATCCCTAAATCATAACATAACAAAACAGTAATAAAACAAAAACCCAAAAGCTATAAAATGGATAGGCCTAAAAAATCTAAATAAAATCAAGCGTATCCGTTAAGTGAAAAACGAAAACCCAAGAAAAAAAATTAAAAAAATAATTTACAGATTTCAGCAGATACTCCATTTTTGTAGAACAAAGCAAGGAGAAGAAAACAAAAGAACAAAAGAATAGAAGAAACAACAATAACTATAACAATAAAAGAAACAGTAATAGAAAAGGAAAATCACGAGCACACCTCTGCGTTTGCGAAAGATTCAGATCGAGAACACCAGCAAACCTCCTACGGTTGATGACTCAAACACCCTAACAGAAGTGACAATAAGAAAAGCTAACAAAGGGAATAACAGTAGTAGCAAAGCTCCATGAAGGCCAAGGAAATTTGTATATAAGACCAGGGATCCAAAAAGTAAAAAGGGAAAGTTGGAGCAAAATCAAATGAGAAATCTGGGTTAAAAGAGAAATGAATTGAGCATTATCCATTAGAAAGTTATAAAATTCTAAGCTTGTTACTTTTTGTGGTCTCCAATAACTTAAGTATATTACAATCTTCATCCTCTTTACATAATTATTACTTACTTCATCCTTAACTAAATCTAGATCTTTATATATTGCTCAATCTAGTATGTTATGAAGGTATTCTTTTATCGCGGAAAACATAATAACATAGTTGATACCCTACTATAGTGTGAGATTATGATTGATGCTAACATAAAATTAGACCATATTAATATGGCATATACCTTCATATCCAGCTAAGATACATGGGTTGTCTGAGGCCTTAGAAACTTTCAAAATCTCTGCTCCACCGGCTAGTAACTCAGAATGCAAGTAACTGTGTACAACAGGCAAAACCAGTATCAGCCTAAGTTTAAAGCTTCAAAAAAATGAAAAGACCAGAAAATAAGAACAAAAGACCCATTTGTTTTCTCTATAATGAATTATCAACTAATAACTCCTCAAACAGTTATAATAAAATAGTAACCCACTCTTTTATACGAGTAAGAAAATAAAATGCAAGCCTATCCTAAACAGAAAAAATAAATCCACCGATAAACCATTGAAAGAAAAAACAAAAAACATTAAATCACCAGAAAAAGACTGACTAAAAAAATAGTTCAAGAAACATCCAAAAGACCACCGTTAAACTGATTAATAAGGAAAAACAAACAAAAACAAAACACCATACAAATCTATCTGGAAAACAGAAAAAATATGAAAAAAAATCACAAAGCGATAAAAAAAATCAAATCACTGAATATCCTAACAAAACCTAAATCCTAAAACTATAGAAACCTAGATTAATCACTCAGTAACAACAAAAATGAAAACGAAAAAATTAAAAAGATTCTTATAATCATGAAAAATGAACAAAAAAAGGAAAAAGACAGACAAGAAGAACAAAGAACAAAATAAAAAGAAAAGAATAGGAAGTAAAAACATAGAGACATAAGAAAAAGAAAGACGAAATTGAAGAAGAAAAAGGACAGAAGGACAAAGAAAAAGAAAAAAACACTATGAATTTCCTAGAAGGGAACAACGAACAAAGAGGAAGAAGCAGGAAAAATCACAAACCGAGATTGATAAAGTTGGTTGTGTTCGTTGACTATGACAGACTCTCCATCGAAAAAAACTCGGGATCATTGCCGGATAGTACGTAGCTTGACGTGGAGAAGTCCTCCAGTGGACAGACCCTCCAGCCGGAGGTGAGATTGCCGAGAAGCTTGGAGAACCTCTCCCATGGCGCCCCACCCTGCGAGAAAGAAACCTTGAAACCCCCCACCTCTCTCTTTGCCATGTGATCGGTTAACTACCATTAAACCAAAATCAACGGCTCCGATTTAGTCCCACCAACCAAACGAACGGTCTAGATTCAATCAAATTAATCTAAAAGTATTAAACATACCAATGAAGCAATCTAATGGTATGTAGGCAGTCAACATTTATCAAGAAGGAATTGACTCATATATCCCTCATTGGACCTGAAATTTACATCTCAACTACAACTACTAACGCACATGTCAATTTGTGATTCAATCCACATTATAGGGGTAATCCAGACATTTCGCATCCAAGCAAGAGCTGGAAAGTGGATACCAATAACGAAATGACCCATAAAACTCTCATTGTACCTAAAATTACAATCTAATATATTTGCCACCAACCCATACAACTTATAACGTAAATTAACTCACATGAGAGAGGTATAATGAACATTTCATTTGGAAAACTCATTCTTTTAGGAGAGTAAGATACATAAGATTACATTAGTCAAATGTGTATATTAAGAGAGAGAGGGAGAATCGATGTTTGTGGTTTCAGTTAAAACCGTTGTTCGAGGCTCTAGCACAAGCAGGGGAGAAAATGGCTTCTACTCTTCTCTCTCAGCCTCTCAATCTCTCGTCCTCTTATCCAGTCTCCTCCCTCACTATCTCCACCAAATCCAGCCGCTACTTTATGAATACTACGACAAGAACAATATCAACAGCAGCTGCATCAGCAAAAACAAGGATCGTGGTTAGTGCTACGGGCAACGATGAAGCCGGAGAGGATAACGCAGACACGCCAGCTTTTAAACCCTTTGGATTCGTCACCGACAACCCATCAAGTCGTAGCGCGATTCAGCTACCTGAGAGCCCTGCCGAAGATGGCAATGTCGGGCAAATGCTCTACGTAAGTTCAATGGGTATAATTTACTTCTCTCTCTCTCTCTCTCTCTCTCTCTCTCTCTCTCTCTCTCTCTCTCTCTCTCTTCATCACAAGCGTAATTGAAGATTATGTCTTCAATTGTTTAGTTTGCGGGAGTTGGATTTTCTTAGATTTTAGGACTCAAATTCGATTTGCTGTCATTGCCGTTTGGCTAAATAAGTGAATAATTAGGTAAAGTTTAGTGAAAAATTGAAACCCGAGCTTTGGGTTGGCATTGTTGGTATCACTTTTTGGTGATTGTAGATATAAAAAGCTATTCAATATTCGACTCTATGGAATAAAGGCATCCTTATTCGTTTTTATTATTCTCAAAACAAAGCATGTAAATATTAATGACACTTATTTAGCATCTCATTTTACCCGAACTCTGATCAATGATCATCGCATAAGTGAAAACAGTTAAATCCAAAAATGCAGTGACAATGAGCTATCATACTGTGAGTCTTGATTCGTCACTGCAATTCAGGATAGCCCCACCCCCCCTGATTTGCTTATATCGAAGCTGGAATTAAATACCGTATACATAATTAAGATGGGAGGATTACATATAAAAGAAAAATATAAGATCTCACAACATCTTAGAAATTTTCACGGACTTCTCTTTATATAATTTGTAAATTTACAGAGGATAGAAGACAAGGGCAAGGAGTATGGCTCCTATATCAAATCTGGGAAGCTTAGATGGTTCGTGAGAGAAACTGGTAAGTATTTCATTGCTATGTAGAAGTTCAACAATCCAACAATGAGATATGTCCTGGCCTTTCAGGAACTGCCCAGAGCCGGCGAGGAACGATAGTATTCCTTCACGGAGCTCCAACACAATCTTATAGCTATCGAGTTGTTATGTCAGAGGTCTGGCTAAAATACCCCTGGCCTCATCTACCTTTCTTATAACACATCCTGTTCTGAAGTAACAAATTTAAAATTCTAATAACTTAGAGATTTAAATGACCACTAGAAAGTTAGCATAGTTGCTAATAGAGTCACAGACCTGCACGGCTTCTCCTCTAGCTTGTTCCAAATGTTTAATTTCAATAATCACTCTCTCTATCAAGTCTCTCAATTTTTTTAACTTCTCTTCAGCTTTCTTCACTTAAATTTACGACATCCTTCTATTTTTGTTTTTGCCTTCTTTTCTTTTCATTTAGTAGATGTCAGATCTGGGATTTCACTGCTTTGCACCTGATTGGATAGGGTTTGGTTTCAGTGACAAGCCACAGCCAGGATATGGTTTTAACTATACAGGTTTCTTTCTACTTTAGTATATATAATGAAATATAACATTTATTCTCTCTATAAGTTATTTAGAATTTTCATTGTCACAGAAAAAGAGTTCCACGACGCTTTGGATCAACTTCTCGATGTACTGGAAATCAAAACTACTTTTTATCTTGTCATCCAGGTTTGAGCTACCCTGTCAAATGATGAGAGCTTGATGGTGTTTTCAACTCAATAAATTTGCCTGAAAATACAAACACGTACACATATATGCACAAAATATACATACTTGCAGACATAATAGCACATATATAAGCACATGTACATATATGCACGCCCGATCACAAACACATGTATCCATAATAATATACAAATATATTTAATTACTTATTATTGTATGTAATTTGTGTGTAGAAGAACAAACATAACATAGAGATACTTTTGCATTGTATTGTATATGTATTGTAATAATTTCCCATCTTCCTTTAAAGGGTTTTCTTGTGGGATCATACGGATTGACATGGGCACTGAAAAACCCAAGCCGGATATCAAAGCTTGCAATTCTAAATAGTCCGTTGACAGTTTCATCTCAGGTTCCTGGATTATTTCAAAAGCTAAGGTTCGATCTCATGATGTTAGCTAATGATTTAACAACTTATATTAAAGATTATCTATCTTTGGACCAAATTTAACCTTCAGTTATGCAAATAACTACCTATGGGTATATATATGCAGATGAAGGTGGGCTAGCATCTGTTAAACCCTTTTTGTGTAGCTTACAAAACTTAATTTCTAACTTAAACGGAAACAAACCAAAGGAGTAACATGGTTACTCACAGATATCTAATGCTATAACCAGATACTTCAGACAATGAAGAGAGAAAAGTCAATTTGTGAAGCATTTCATAGACCAGAAATCAGCGCTAGGGAAAATTAATTTTCTGAAGATTTGACGCTGTGATTAACTAACTCATTTAAGTTTCTTCATTTAGCCAAAAGCATTTAATTCCATTGAGTTTAAAATACAAAATTTTCAAAATATGTCCAAGTTAATCCGTTTTTAAACCCGGAATGGTATATGAAGATTCTGAGGTTTTTTATCTGCATTTTCTTTTTAATATTTCAGAATCCCACTCTATGGTGAATTTACATGCCAGAATGCAATAATGGCAGAGCGTTTTATTGAAGCAGGTAGCCCGTACGTATCCAAGTGTATCTCAACTTTTGACACAATATCATTCGCCCTTTCGGATCTAATAAATTCGACAACATCACTCTTAATATTATAAATTTTGGACCATATAAATTGCCTGTTACTAAAAAGAATGACCAAGGTTAGTTTTACCTATAAAAGTTGCGCGTCACTTTTCTGTTACCCGTATGAACTTCAAAGTTAGCACATACTTCAGTTTAAGATATTCATTGTGAATCACCCAGTTCTATGTAGTTCCTAGTTTCTTGTAAGTTGTAAGAGATAAAGATTGAATTTATGTTGAAAAGAGATTTCCACGTGAGAAACAGCATTTTCGTCCTTCGAACAGAAGCAGAGTTGTAGTTAAACAACATGTTGTTTCTGGATCCAGAGGTCACAAAAATTCTGAAAACAACTGCACCCTTGAAACATATAACGAGCAACATAGGGATTGCGCCCCACATGTCGGCCTCCTGTGTAGTAAAAGTGGAGTAGAAGAAGATGAAAACAAACCTTGATAAAGGAATTTAATCATGATATTCCTCCCAAAGCTGTGTTATGAATTGTCATAATAGATGAGGATGTCTATGTGCTCAATCAACGAGATAGTATCGACACCACTCTTCGTTGGTATTTTTCGGGGTCATTTATGTGTTTTCTGTAGATCACAGTTATCACATTTTGCATGCATAAACCTGACAAAAAAATCATTTCTCTTTGCAGCTATGTTTTGAAGCTGGAAAAGGCAGATGTGTATAGGCTACCATACTTGTCCAGTGGAGGACCTGGATTTGGTTTGTATCGAATATATTTTTATATTTTCTTAATTAGTATGAACAGCTGGTATTTGTCTGCGAATTAAAAAGAAATCTCCTATATAAATCAGGACGTAGATATTAAAATTTGATAAATGAATTAGACAACAAGCAAGATCATTTTTCTCCAGCGTTTTTGAGCTGGAAACTCTTTATGAGCCAATATTCAACATGTGAGGATCATAACTTGTGCATATTGGAAGCACTGCATGCGGCTTGTATGCTTTGTTTATTTTGTCAAAATTGATTCAAGAGATAATTTTCAACATCAAATAGGAGGATGCACTGACAATGATCTTCCTCTATGAGATATTTTTTCTCATTAGATGGTTTTAGCTTCATGAAACATAGTTCAAGTAATCATGAGTCCTGAGGAACAAGAAGAATAAATCATGCATATTCTTATCATCCTTAGAAGGGCGTTGTAGAGAAGTGAAAGAAATAACCTTTCTTAACGCGTTGGAATTTGTTACTTAGAATGCTGAACTGTGCACTTCTGTGTCAGCTTTGCTTGAAGCCGCAAGAAAAGCTAATTTCAATGATATCAATAGCCGAATAACAGCAGGCTTCACATCTGGAAGGTACGACCCTTTCCAAGTCATTTTAATGTGTGGTTCTCTCCTGTTTAAAATTTTGTTTCGGGAACTGATAAATGAGCCGCGTGGAAATGAAACATATGCTGGTAATAAATATCTAGACATATACACTCAGGGTGTTTCACTGCTTTGCTTTGAAATTAGTTGAAAAGTTTAGCTTGTTCTACTGCATAAAACCTTGGTGATAACGAGATGAGAGCTAACGCTTTATAACTAGCACAAAATGGGCAAAGCCAGACAATGTCAGACATTGCAACACACCCTCTGGACCACAACACATGGCAGCCGATTACGCGATATAAACACAGACCGAAATGTGGCACACAACAGTCGAACTAAGTGACACACAAGCACAGGCTCAACCAAGCTTTGATACAAAGTTGAAAAGTCCATCCAGTTTTACTGTTTAAAACACTTGAAAAACTAAAAGAGTTATTCTAATTGATTAATGAAAGAGAGAGTACATGGAGTATTTATACACATAAAAAATAAAGCTAAAAATACTAAAATACCCTTAAATACTAGAAAAGTAAAGTAAAGACAAACAATATTATCCAACACTCCCCCCAAGCTGGCGCATAGATAGATATCCATCATGCCCAGCTTGTGAAGAGTTGATCGTAGAAGAGTAGGACTGACGGGCTTTGTAAGGCCATCAACAGCTTACTCAGATGAAGGAACAAATTTTGTAGAGATAGCTTCAGACCGGACTTTCTCTCGAATGAAGTGAATATCAACCTCGATATGTTTGGTTCTTTGATGAAGAACAAAATCTGATGCTAACATTAAAGCCGACTTATTGTCACAGTATAATGTGGAAAGTAAATAGGGCAAGAAACCGAGTTCCTCTAGAATACAATGGAGCCAAAGAACCTCACATGTCCCTTGAGCCATTGCCCTGTATTATGCCTCAGTAGAGGACCGAGAAACCACAGACTGCTTCTTGTTTTTCCAGGAGAGAAGATGATTATCATAAAAAGTATAAATACCAGATGTAGATCTCTTATCTGTCTTTGACCCAGCAGGACACGTCAGGTATAGTTTTCGAGGAATAGAAAAGATCAAGGCCTGGACAAGACTTCAATCAATTACCTCAAAATGTGGTAATCTGCATCTAAATGTGAAGTACTGGGAGCATACATAAATTGGCTTACAAGGCTAACAGAAACAGCTAGATCGGGACGTGTGTTGGTCAGATAAATAATTCTCCCAACCAATCTTTGATACATAATCGGATTTGCTAATAGTGCACCTGATTCAGCTGGAAGTTTGACATTCGGATCCACAGGTGCAGATGCAGGTCTACATCCCAACATCCCAGTATCACCAAGAAGGTCAATAACATACTTCCGCTGGGAGAGGGAGATACCTACCTTGGAACGAGCAACCTCAATACCCAAAAAATACTTCAGCCTCCCAGATCCTTGATATCAAAAGCTGAACTAAGATCTTTTTTTACCTTAGTAATGTCGATACTGTCATCACCAGTCAAGATGATATCGTCCACATACACAGAGAGGATGACACATTGCCCTAATGAATTCCGTCTGATAAAACAGGTATGGTTAGAGTGACATCTACGAAACCCCAACTGCACTAAACGGAGCAAACCAAGCCCGCAGAGACTATTTCAACCTATACAAGGATTTTCACAGATGACAAACTTTCCCTGAATACTCCCCCCCAACCCGAAAACCCGTAGGCGAATCCATATAAATCACCTCATCCAAATCACCATTGAAGAAGACATCTTGACATCCATCTGATGCAAGGGCCAAGAGTGAGAAGCAGCCAAGGATATAATAAGACGAACAATAGTAAGCTTTGTAACAGGAGCAAAGGTTGCATTGAAATCCTTGTCAGGAATCTGAGTAAAACCCTTGGCGACTAGACGTGCCTTGTACCGATTAACGGTTCCATCTGCATTATATTTCAGATTGAATATCCACCGACATCCAACCGTTTTCTCCCCTGAGGCAAAGCAACTAAGTCCCAAGTATGATTATCTTGCAAGGCTTTCATCTCATCTTGCATGGCGGCTGCCCATCGTGGGTCTCGTGTTGCTTCCCCAACAGATTGTGGAATTGCAGTAGAATCAAGATGACTGACGAACCCTTGAAAGGAACTGGACAGAGCACTATACGAAATATGATTCTCAATAGGGTGGTCAATAAAACATGATAACTTGAGGTGATTAGGGGGGCGACGATCTTGCAAGGGATATCGTCGAGAGGGAGGAGGATCAATACCTTTGTTCGTAGAGGAGTCCAGCACAGGGAGATGAGAGTGACGACTATACCCTTGGTAGGAGGACTTGCAATAGGAGGCGAAGTAGTGGGAGAAACAACGGGAGCATCAATATTAGGGGGGTCAATAATAGGGATAGGACGAGGAAGATTCTTGCACTCAATTACCCCATTTTGTTCAGGAGTATATGGACATATAGGCTGTTGAAGAATCCCAAGACTCGAAAGATGTCAGACAAAATCACTTGAAGTATACTCTCCCCATTATCAGAACAAATTGATCGAACAACAGTTTAATACTCGGTTTTAATCATAACAAGAAATTGTTTAAACACATGTGAGACATCAGATTTTTTTTAAGTAAATAAACCCATGTGAGACATCTAGAAAAGTCATCAATAAATGTGACATAATATCGATGTCCAGACATAGTAGTAACAAGAGAGGGACCCCAAATATCTGAGTGAATTAAATCAAACACAGCAGCACATCTATTCATGTGAGAAATATAAGGCTTACGACAATGTTTCGAAAACTCGCAAATTTCACATTTAAATTGAAAGTGTTTACATGCACTAATCAACGAAAGGAATAACAAACAAATATATTGCAAATTGACATGTCCCAAACGAGCATGCCATAAATGTAAGTCTCTAAAAGAAAAGGAAACAGGAAAAATAAAAAATAACAGAAGAGGTAACTCGAATAATAGTGGTGGTTGAAGGGGAGGTGGATCGCCAAAGTAGTATAGTCCATCCCGCTCATACCCCTGTCAAAAATCCTCTTCGTACGATGGTTCTGCAAAAAACAACGGTCAGCCAAGAAAATGATAGCACAATCTAGTGCTTTGGCTACGCGACTAACGGATAAAAGGTTCATAGCAAATTTTGGCAAATGAAAAACAGAGGTAAGAGTAATTCCAAGAGACAGTTATACAGTCTCTCTACCTCTCACAACAGTCCGAAACCATCAGCCAAATGTGCCGAACCTTTAATAGGTTCCTATGGTGTAAAAAAACTTACAACTCACCAATCATATGATCATTTGCCCCAGAATCTAAGATCCTACTATTGCTATTGCTCTTGCGTCTGATCCCTACTGGCTCCACTGCCTCAAGTACTCCCACTACTCTCCATATTCGTACCGAGTCACCTACATGAGAGTCTGCTGAGACATAAGACAAAACACATGAGCCTGTAAAACTGCTACTTGAGAGAGGACAAATGACTCAGTCGAACTACTGGAGACTACAGAAGTATTAGCTATAGCTGCAGATCTAGTGGGTATATTAATTTTCTTATGGAACTGAGCACGCAACTCCAGATGAAGCTTCTAACAAGTATCCTTGATATGACCGTTGTTCCCACAATGATGGCAAAATTTCCTCCTAGGTGGAGGACGAGAACCAGAGAAACCACGAGCAACAAGGGCCATCTGATCATTATTACTAGCAGCGGCAGGGATGGGAGTCGGGACCGAGATAAGACGCCGACGCTCATCTCCATCACCCATGGCAAAGGTCTCAAGCAATGATGGCACATGAGAGGAATTAAGGTTGAGTACGAAGTGACTCAAATTCAGGCTTGAGCCCCATCAGAAATGCATACTTGTGTTGACGATCCATCCTCTTGACTGCTACATCAGTCATTGTCCCAAATTCACTGACCAGTTCCTATTGAGCCATCTCATCCCACCGTACACGTAAATATCCAAAATACTAAGCGACGTTCAATCTAAGTCTCTCCTGATTGGCACTAGCAACATCCTGATACAGCTTAAAATATCGAGCCCCATTCTTCGAATGGGCATACATGGCAGTCAAAACACTCCACAAATCAGCAATCGTCTCATAATGCATAAACATATTAAAAACCGAAGACTCCATCGATTCAAACATTCATCCCAATATCAAACAGTTATCAATATCTCACTGGGCTTCCTTTGCATCGTCATCTTTAGGGCGAGGAACACGCCCTTGAAGCCAAAGACTCTTACCCCGTCCACCAAGAAATAACCTCAACGATCAAGACCAAGCAACAAAATTTCGTCCATTCAAAAAGACGCTAGTAACTCTTCCACCGGACACGGGATAAGCCAATCTAGCGTAGCAACAGTAGTAATAGTAGCATCTGAAGATTTAGACATCATGAAAAAGTCACCAAACGAGTGACCAAACTGTGTTCTAAGCCACAACAACCCAAAAACACGGAAAACCCAACCACTTCGAAAAATCGAAGCTGGAAAGAGTGAAAAAACGAGCTTCGGTGGCAGGAGGTGGCGGTGGCCGGCGGACTACGGCGGGTGGAGACAGCGGTGCTGTCTGGCGGTGATTGGAACTACCTGGTGGCTGTGGCAAAGATAGGTGGCAGACTAGGGTTAGGGTTAGAGTTAGAGTTAGAGTTTTTTAGGCTCTTTTACTTGGAAAACTAAAAGAGTTATTCTAATTGATTAATGAAAGAGAGAATATATGGAGTATTTACACACATAAACAATAAAGCTAAAAATACTAAAATACCTAAAGACAAACAATATTATCCAATTAAAACTTAGGTATTAATGATAGAGGTACTAGAGTTTTTTAACTAGCACATAAATGACAAACACCAAGTGATGTGGGATAATATGCCAACACACATTTCTGGACCATAGCACACGACAACAGATCACGTGGCAATACGGAATCCATGCTGAACTACGGATACAAATAGTTGAACTAAAGCAACACACAACATAGGCCCAACCAAAATCTAATACCAAGTTGAAAAAGCTCAAGTCGTTCAGCCGTTTAAAACCTAGTGTTAAAGATAGAGGTACCATAGACTTTTAATTTTGATAATCCAAAAATCCCCAAACTCACTTTTTTATGTGAAGCCAGGTTCAAAACTGGAGCTACCACCGAACCCTACAATCTTTCGGAGGCAGGAAACTATGGCCAAAGGCCATGTAGATACCATTGAGGGGAGTCGAACCCCAGACCTTGTGGGAGCAAACCACAGGCCTGACCATTCGACTGACCCCTCAATGGTGAGGTACTAGAGACTTTTAACTATCATAGAGGGACAAAGCCAAGCGATATTAGACACATTTCAAGACAACCTACTGGACTACAATACAACAACCATACTAACCAGCATAGGGCGAACTAGGCAGCACAAATAGTCGAACAAAACCGACACCAAAACACATGCCCAATCAAGCTCTAATATCAAGTTAAAAGCCCAAGTCCATTCTACTGCATAAAGCCTAGGCATTAAGAATAGAGAAACTAAGTCCTTTTAATCATCATAGAAGGTAAGCCAGACGATGTAGGAACAACATTCCAACAGACTCATTAATTTTTTATATGAGCAAAAATAGATTCGCCATGGGTTCGTTCTTTGTTACAAGCTGAAGCAGTGGTACTATTTTAAATTAGCCCCTTGGAAAATCAGTTGAGGAGGCTGAAAGAGTTTGTAGTTCATACATTTACTTAACTCCGGAACTAGATGAGTCGGAAAGAAAAAGCGGCCTAGTCCTACACCTTATTGGTAGGTGGTATGGTAATGCGTATGATGCTCTCTGAAAAATCAATGGAATAACCCACTTTATCAAAGGGAGACACGAAAGTTGAATGATGTAGAAATCTGTAAACATCATTATCAAAGGAATGCCCTTGATACTATCAAAGTAGACATTTTTAATCTTGAGTAGTTGGGTTGACATTTGTCTGTAATGTTTTTTCCTCCTAGGTTGCGAGGACTTCTTGTTCCCTCTTCCTTTTTTATTGTAATCATTTTAATGAAAATTTCAGTCTCCTAATAAAAGAAGAAACGCAAATATGCAAATTACCTGCAAGTCTGAAACTTTGGCTGTTAGATCAAATCATCATCCTCGATGGGTTTCTTAAAAGGTCAAGTAGCATAGCTTTATGTGCTCAATAGCTTGTTACTGAACTGTTCTGCATGCCATTTACCCAATGTTTTATTTCCTTCAAAATGAATATTAATGGATTGTGAAACTCGACCTCAGATGGGATAAACCAATACTTCTTGCTTGGGGAATTTCAGACAAATATCTACCTCAATCCATTGCAGAAGAGTTCCAGAATGCAAATCCTACAACTGCCAAACTCAAGTTGATAGAAGGTGCTGGCCATATGCCACAGGAGGACTGGTAAATAGCTTGATCAGCATTTATGTGGATCACAATTTCTTCTCTCTCTGAATAAAATTTTGTTTTGCAACAGGCCTGAGAAGGTTATTGAGGCTCTGAGAGGATTTTTTTAGAATTTAATGAGGGAATCACCGCTCCAAACTCAAGTTCTACATATATCAGTCTGCTGCGTAATTGAAGGTAAGAGAAGTATTCGTCCTATAAAGGTGGTTCTGACGAGTTTGTCCTTACTCGACTTTGAGTTGACAAGTTTCTGCAAATGTGTGTATTAAATGTTCATTTCTTCCCTCATTATGAATGCATTACATTTCTGATTATATTTCAGTCATAAAATTTTATTAACGATGTGATTAAAGCTTCTTCCCAGAAATTGTATAATAAACTATTGAATGACTACTTTTAATTAATTTTCTGACACTTGTTCATATATTAGCTCTTGTTTTATTCAAAGAACATGAGACCATATTGCTCTTTTGTTTATCAAATTAGAAACAGCTGATAAAAATTCTAGCCATGTTTGGTACTAAAAACATATGAGAAAATAACGAAATTATGCAGAATTGCATTTTCATTATTTGGTTCCGCTAGAATATGGGAAAAAAGTATGATGTTTTACTACTTTACCATTTTTTTTCATCTCCGTCTCATTCCCATAACGTTCCCTTTCATTTCCCGTGCATTAAGAGGCACCGGTTAGTAATATAGTTTTCTTTGTTATAGCATGGGTAGAGAAATAAATTATTGTGTAGAGCAGGCTAGCATGCATTAATGCCAAGCCCTGAAATTCATGAATACAGAAAGAGACGTTGGAGCTACTATGGGGCACTCATCTAACATGTGATTTAGAGCTTGGACCAAATATAAACATGTGAATTAGGAAAGAGACTGCTGAGCAATAATGTTTACTTTTTGTGGCTTTGTATTCATATTGATTATTCTGGTTAATTACTCAGGATGTCCTTGCTGCAAGTTGGAGTGTGAAATAGTGACTTCATGCATCAAAGGTAGTCACACATTGTATATATCTATACATTTTGCTGTCCTTATCTACTACTTTATTTATGAGGAGCAACCTACTTCAATGTGCAAAATCCTGGCAAAATGTTTCTGCTTAACTCTTGTCCATGCATCTAGTCTAGTCAAGTTGTCACTCTTTTCCCGTCTTAGGAATTAAACTTAAAAGCTCCCCAAAAATTATACAACAAGATTTATGTAATCCTTTGCTTCTGATGTAATCTAGATTTTCAAGAAGTGGCCAAACATTAAACGAGTAAACAAGCAGGATTATGCTTTGCCAGGCAATAACACCATGTCCACCGCCAAATTGTGCAGTTTACTTGGCTCTAACAACTTGATTAAGAAATAAAATTAAAATTGCTATAGAAGTTTATGCTTTCGGGTTTTCGCAACTGAAACCGATTTTTCAGGATAGAAGAAGTCAGACTTAGAGGGGTTAGTTTTTGTTAGAGCGGTATTATCAATTTTTGGAGCTGAATTTAGGAACTAATCTAAGTTGAAAAATTGGAATAATAAAAAGGAACATTTGTTTCTAAGTTTCACTCTATTACTCCGCCAATCTTAATTGACCAAAACATAGTTATGTAGCTCCATTCTTTATATATCTGTACAAGATTTTTCTCACTAATGTTTGTTTTGTAGGTAATCATGTTAGTAGGTAAGAGACAACCAAACACCCAATTATATACATAGGTCTGAGATAATTAATTCACTGTTGATTTTCTAACCGAAAAGTCCGGCATTTTCAGACAGGCTCAACGACTATTATTTAATGTATTTCGCATTTTAATTATAGATTATTCCAATTTCTGCAGCTTATCATTCATAGTAGTAGTTGAATATTCATTGATATAAATCCAAGATGATTAACAAAAACCCCACTTTTTGTTTATATTAGTGATTAAATCAATTAGTTATTAATTATGTGGTTAACGTATCAATGCGAGTTTTGTCCTATAAACACAATAATTGTCACGACAATGATCGATGTGGATGAATTAGAAAGTAAAGGTTATAATTGATAGTATCTCTTGTCCTCTAATGAAAATTAATTGCATCTCTTGTCCTGTAATGAGAATTACAAGTCTTTGTGCAGGCCTGGTTATTTGTTTGCTAGTTCTTTTCTATCAGATTCCATTAGAGGGAAAACTCACCATCTGTTGCTAGCTAGTGCATTAAAATAGTTATCTTGACTTAGTTGAGTTGCATCAACCATTTCACATATCTATTTGAAATCCAACTAACTAAGGAGGGAAAATATTTAGTACTCTTTAAGCAGATAAAAAACAAGAAATAGAATTATTAAACGCGACGTCAAATCATCAATAACGAAAATAATTCTGCTATTTAGTTGGTTTATTTATTATATACTAATATGTACTCGATCTGATCTCCAAACATAAATTTGCACAGTTAACAACAATTGTTCTAGTACAATAATTGAACAAGTATATTGGAGTTACTAGTCTAATTGTAATTATAGATCATATTAGTAAAAAGAATTGATGACTCACTGACACCGAACTAAAGCCTAGAAAAAGTTGAAATAGAGAATGAGACCGGGAGTGCAAAATATTTTTAGAAATTAAAAATTAGAGTTTAGAGATGTGTGAATTTTTTTTATTACAAATGGAGTGTGACTTTTGAAATTAGAAATTAGGGACACTGTTATTATTTTTGGTTGTGCATATATTTATATATAAAGAGAGATAATTGAGAGAACCGGATCAAGGAAATATAACAAAATAATATAATAGAAACGTAATTAAGGAATTTTTATGAAACAAGTAATTAAGGGATGTGAGGGAAGAAGAAAATATTGAAATGGTAAATTATACTTTTCTATATAAAACATTTTTTTTCTGAGATAGTATAAAGTAGTTTTTAATTATATGTATAAAAAAAGAAAAAAATATATATAGATATATATTTTTTCAGAAAGGAACTTTTATAAAAAAATTAGGCTTAACTCAGCCCGAGTATAATTATATATAATATCAGTAAAAAGAATTGATGACTCACTTTATAAATAGCAAAAACAACTTCGTTTGAGCCCAAATTCTCCATTAAAATCCCTTTTTTCTCTTCTTTTTGGGATAATCAATCAATCCTCAAAATTAAACTCTCTTATGGTAATAGTTTTGGCAACGAAATTTCTGCCATTTCATTATGGTTAACATGTCTTGACTTGAATAGCAGATTCAACATGCTAGTCACATTAACACAGGACTAGCTTTCCCTTCCATATGCATCACGTGTATAAATTAATTACAACATTAAAAACACATGTACGTACGAAATTGATAATTTACCAAAGTCAGTCCTTTTGTTCAGTACAAGAATATTACTTTCGGTGTGTGTGAGTCTCATTTGTCACCCATCTATGCTTTTTTAGTACCTGACTGAGAACTTAGAATCTAGTGTTTGGCACTCATGTCATGACTGAGGTTAATTATGTTACACCGAAAGAGATTCTATATCATTAGTTTCAAGGCAGTTCAGATCAGATCAGTTGAATCATTTAATTTTATGTAGACGGCTCAAATTTGATATGAACTGTCTAAATGTATAATTTTTTTTTTGCAGATTATATTTTTTGAGTCTTTCAAATCTGCATGGACGATTAAGATTTATGATTAATCTTTGTTGTTAAGTAAGAACAATAAATCCAAATTCATGCCTACATACATGCGAGTCGACCAAAAACACGCATGGCTAACCCAAGTAGGTTGGCACGTATTGAGCTACCTGAACCAAACTTCTAGATTTCAAAGTCTCACGTCACTTATACACCTAATTCCTACATAATGTAGGCAATGCGTGTTAAACGTGAATAAGAAACAAAATGATTTTTTTAATGAACTATGTGAGTTTTAAAAGATATTATTTCAACTTTCATCAATAGTTCACTATACATATTGATGAAATGAAATTTTTTTACTGAATATTTTTGTTAATCATATTCTTTTATAAGTATATATGAAAAATCTATAATTCATTATTCATATGTCTTTTATTAGTGTCAAGTGGTATTGCACATTCTCAACCCTAAAATTTGTCTATGGTGTGAGTTTTTCTCTCACACTTAAAAACTGAGAATCTCCTGCATCACACATTTAGTTCTAAGTTATATAACTATCGACCTACTTTACCTAGATTGAGATCTTCTCTTTTTACACATATAGTCCTGAGCTGGATAATAATTGACCCACTTTCTTAAGATTGGGATAATCATGTTTCACATATCAGGCCATAGATTGGATAACAGTTGATTCGGTTCACCCTGATTCAATGAGCCCTTGAGTCGGATACGTGGCTACTCACTTCATCCAGATTGAGGTAGAGACTTGTTGGCTTAACCTAGCTTTAATACTAGTGTTGGGTGATATTCGACATTCTCAACCAAGAACTAGCTTTGCAATAAGCATTTCTCTCACACTTATAAACAAACCGCTACTCGATTCCATAAGCAATTACAATTTATTAATACCATGATAATTTATTGATAAAACTAAGATCAATGGACAAAAGTGTCCAAAATTTTAATGTTCAATTATCCTCGTGTTAAAATATAGTAGGATATGATAATGATATTGAACATGTAAAATATACTCACTGTCGTGTGGACAAGGATGGTCAACCAAAGGGCTCGCAGAAAGCGGCAGAAAAGCAGGAAGGTGAGAGAAGACTGATGTCGCGAGACACCCGTAAACAAATGAAGAACGACCGAATACATACCGAGGACGAAAAAGCTGACTGATCAGCGGGAAAAGACTAAAGAAGGACCCACGCCTCTGGAATGAGAAAAGGAACCTGAGACTAGGACAACTATCCTGAACGGGCAAGACACTTACTGAAATGTGCATTACAAGATTTGAAGCAGCTTTTCTTCCCTACTTCCAACATATATCCTATTATCATCTTACTTTAAATTTTTAATTTTTATGCAATAATTGTTTATGGACATATCTATTAATAATTTTAGTATATAGATCAGTAGCGGCCGGAAGGCCACTACCACCACCTAAACAATAGTATATGAGACCATGGCTGTAGTAATTTGAAATTAATATAATGTTTAATATGACCCTTAGTATTCATCGATCCATGATGACTATAGGAGCACTTAATGTGTAATTGGTAAGATTGAAGGAAGTACTTCATGTGTATCTAACTAGATTAATGAGGCAATTGGTATGTAACTAGTGACACATCAAGTTGTCGCGTCTTGGCAAGGTCCGTTAAGGAGAAGAATGCGCCAAGGACCACAAACCCATTTAAATCGTTAATAGATGTGCTAGTTTATATTGGTGAGCTTCTTGATCTCGTTAGGTTGGTATGAGTTAGCACCCTAGCTTACTGAGTGCGCGTTAGTTAACCCCCAAGTTGGTTGGTATGAGTTAGCTCCCTCGCTTACTGAGTGCGCGTTAGTTAGCCCCTAAGTTGGTATCAGAGCTAATATTTGAGGTAGATAACAAGGAAACTCATAGCTAGCATATCTGTCAACGTTTTACATGGGTAAAAGGGTCCTAACACAATCCCTTCTCGACTGACCTTACCAATACGTGACTTAGGTGATGTCCCACTAACTATTCATTGACTGCTCCTCAAACTTACTAGATGTACATTAGTTAGCCGCCTCACTCAGTGGGTGCGTATTGGTTAGCCCCCAAGTTAGTATCAGAGCCATGAATAGTTTTTGTTATATTAGTGTTTATATTTCTATTAAATTATTCATACATGGTCACCTCATAACATGTCTGAATATAGTTCTCATTCTATCACTACCGTAGCTAATACAATAGTAACAACTTCAAAAATAACTGAACTCATTGCTTATCAGGATGTAAAAGAAGCTTTGTATAAATGGATCATACCCAAAGTCAAACCAAAAACAATTTATAAAATTGGAACTTTTGATTTCACCAATAGAAAGATAATCAAAACCTTTGAATATGTTATTCCTTTATAGAGTAATGATGATATAATTTATCTTTTGCATGTTCATGATTTATATCCTTTCATGCAAAAAGATAAAATACCTGCATATAGGTCTTATACGGATAGCTTTAAAACCTTTGACTTAGGTCAAAATACCAATATACAGTGAAGGACCAACATTGGAAGGACCATACGTCATCAGTAAAATAGAAGGAAGTGACTATTACCACCTGGAAATAGGAGAAGGAGTGGAATTGTAGAATCCATGGAACGCGATTCATCTGAAGAAATATGTTATGTAAAGAATGTAAAAACTCATTATAAGTGGAACACATTTCCCGTGGTTTTTTCCCCGCAAGGGTTTTCCACGTAAAAACATTGATGCCATACTTCTCTCCCTAGTTAAATCATCACTGAAAATGGAAACGAGGGCCTAAAAAGTCTTGGGGGGCATTTCATAAGTCCTATTCCAGAAGGAATTAATGGCATAAAAAGTCTTTGGGAGGGGCAGTTCATAAGTCATACTCCCACAAGGAATTAATGGCATAAGAAGTCTTTGGGAGGGACAGTTCATAAGTCATCCCGTGGTTTTTTCCCCACAAGGGTTTTCCACATAAAAACATTGGTGCCATACTTCTCTCCCTAGTTAAATCATCACTGAAAATGGAAACAAGGGCCTAAAAATTCTTGGGGGGCATTTCATAAGTCCTATTCTAGAAGAAAATAATGGCATAAAAAATCCTTGGGAGGGGCAGTTCATAAATCATACTCCTACAATGAATTAATGGCATAAGAAGTCTTTGGGAGGGACAGTTCATAAGTCATACTCCCAGAAGGAACTAGGAGCGTGAAAGTCCTTGAGAAAGGAGTCTCATAAGTCCTACTCTCAAAAGAAAAAATGACTAAAAAAGGAAAATGGAAACGGACAAGCTCAAACGGGCTCACTTCATCACAACAAGGATAAAGAAATTACAACAAACGGAAAGGAGAACGGACCCATTACATTGTAAATGGGAAAGGAGTTCCAGTCTCAACACGTGGAAAGTATAAACGAGCATGAAGAAAATGGATAACCAAGAAAACCCTTTATCCATTCTAAAGCGATCTTTTACTTCTCGAAATTTTTGTTGTGTTCAAGAAGGAGAAATTTTCCAAGAAAAAGAAAATTCTTTCTCAAGAATTTTGTCAAGTGTTAGAGAACATAATATGTTTTCTTAGGAGGAAATTTTGCTAAGTGTTATCTCCCAGAAACAAGTTTAGCACTACTAGGAAAGATAAGTAAACACTTGGTACAAAAGACCACTTCATTAAAAGGGACTAAGACATGTTACAAAGTAATAAGAAGTGTAAAGTACAAGGAAAAATTTACAAGAAAACAAATGAAAGAACTAAGTCTCCACCTCCCCTTCAGGAGCGATGTTAGCTAACACTTCAGAAGAGTTAGTGGGAATAACCTTGAAAGATAGGTCGACAGTTGCAGCGGAAAGCTCGCCCTCAGGGTCAACGAGCTCATTAAAAAGCGAGACAACTGACATGCGGGGAGGCTTGTCGGTCTTGGCATCACAGTAGCCCACTGTTTAAGCCATCATCTCATACTCATGACCGTGACCTGATACTCTCGACTCTAGCCTCTCATTTGCGTGACTTAGCTAAAGCCTTCTCGGCCTCAGCCAACTTTGCCTCGACAATGGTCAGGTTCTCCCTATTTACCTTGATAATCTTCTCTGCCTCCCTCAAGGACTCCTCAAGCTTTGCCCATTTAGTCGTGACAGTGTCAATCTCGGAAGTCAAATGGGCAACAACCCGTTGAAGATCAGCTTCCACCTTCTTCTGGTCATCCCGTTCTGCGACAACGACGCCATGATACATGGTGGTATCCATCACCTTCCTCTTCCAACCAACCATCTCTTCTTCAATGGAGTGAATATCCTCCTAAAGCCCGTTGTGGTAGGTTATGACATGTTCAAAAAGTGTTAATAAACAAATTGGTAAGGAAATGACGTATAAAAACTAAGGAAAATGACAAAAGGAAACGAAAGTACCTTCATCAGAGTATGACCCAAGCTGATGACCTTATCGTAGACGAACATCTGGCGGAGTACAAGACCATCCACGTCATACGTGATCACATTCACGACCACGTGTGAAGAACGGGGATCCTTCAGGGAGCTGACATTGGCGGAAGCTACGGGGTATTACCGCCACCTCCAGATGCTTGTCTTCCCATATATATGTGAGGGTTCAGAGGAATGAGGGGTTGATGTCCTAGCATGCATTGGAAGGGGTGTGATAGTCCTCCCCTGAACATGAGAAGCCTCAATAATAGGGGCAAGGAGATAGGCCACGACAGAGGGGGGGATAACATTGGAAGTGGGAACAGGGGGAGTAGCATCACCTGAGACGCTGCCTGACAAACTGGCAACCCTCATTTTCTGACATTTGTTCCTGCCAGGCATCCCCCACAAGTTGTTTCACAGGCGCTTCAACATTTCAAATTCCCAGGCAAAGCAAAACAGGGCTTCCTGCTTAGTATCTGTTTATCTCGCTTCCCGTTCTCTCTCCTCCTCGTCCTATTCCTCATGCTCAGATTCTGAGGCATCGGAGGAACTAGATGATTCAACACGACAGAGAAGTGAATAGAAATGTGAACGGCCTGAGGGATGTCTTGAACTAATGACAAGGGAATGACGATCTCCGCTTCAGAGCCTATAGAGTCTCGATATAGTGGGAGGGTTGTTAGACATCCTAACAGGTACATGTCTTATGGAGATGGCTTAACAGCTGTCTCGGAGAAGGATCATGATGAACATGTCTCCTACTCACAGGCCATGACTTTTCCTGAAGAAAATATATGTCAAGAAGCCATGAACGTTGAGATACAATCGATGTACTCGATCAGAGTCTGGAAACTTCTAGAACCTCCTTAAGGAGTAAACCCCGTAGGGTGTAAATAGATTTATAAGAAAAAGATAGGTACAAATGAAAATGTGGAGACATTCAAAGCTAGGCCAGTGGCCAAGGGATATACCCAAAATGAATGTATTGACTATGAGGATACCTTCTCGTCGGTGGCCATGCTTAAATCCATCCGAACCCTCAAGCGCATTACCGCTACCCTCGATTATGAAATTTGGCAGATGGATGTCAAGACTGCTTTTCTGAATGGCAATCTTGAAGAGGACATTTATATGGCTTAACCAGACGAGTTCATGGAGAAAGGCTAAGCGGGAAATGTTTGTGAACTGCTGAAGTCCATTTATGGACTTAAAGCAAACGTCTTGATCGTGGAATATCATATTCGATGAAACTGTCAAGAACTTCAATTTTGAGCAGTTAGTGGATGAACCCTGTGTGTATAAGTTGATACGTGAAGGGAATGTGATTTTTCTGGTTTTGTACGTGGATGATATTCTGCTCATTGGGAATGATGTAAAATTGTCTGATGTCAAGATTTGGCTTGTAAATTAATTTGACATGAAAGATCTTGGAGAAACTCCTTTTGTCCTATGTATTCAGATCTTTCGGGATCGGAAGCACATATAATTGGCACTATCTCGAGCATCTTATATTGATGATGTGATGGATCATTTCAGTATGCAAGACTCCAATAGGGGATATCTTTCTTTCAGGCATGGAGTCAACCTCTCCAATGAGCAGTCTCCCAAAACTCCTCAAGAAGAGAAAGACATGAGAAAGATTTCTTACGCCTCAGCCGTAGGAAGTTTCATGTATGCGATGCTTTACACTAGGCCAGACATTTGCTACGTGGTGAGTCATTTCCAAATTAATCCTAGACTCGAGCATTGGAATGCCATCAAACATATCATTAAGTATCTTAGGAGAACAAGGAACAATATGCTTGTATATTCAGGTACTGACCTGAATATGATGGGGTATACTGATTCTGATTTTTAAGTAGACAAAGATTCTAGGAGGTCCATTTCAGGATTAGTGTCCATCCTGAACGATGGAGCAATTGTATGGAGAAGTATCAATCAATCTTGCATTATTGATTCTACCATAGAAGTTGAGTATGTGACAGCTTGTGAAGCTACAAAGAAGGTTGTATGGCTTAAAAAGTTCTTGAAGACTTTGAAAAAAACATAGAGCGTAAATATCACATGATTAAAGAGATTGTTCAGCGTGGAGATATTGTAGTAACATACATATCGACGATCAATAACCTGAAAGATCCATTAACGAAGGCTTTAAGTAGTAAAGTCTTTTATGGTCATCTAGAAGACATGGAGATACAAGATTGTACACGCTTACTTTAGTCCAAGTGGGATATTGTTGGAATTATGTCCATAAAGTCGGCTGTAATAATTATTTATGAGTATATAATTATTTCTCAAATATTTTGTATTACTGAATTTAATGAATGAATGAAAGTTTTTCAACTAATTAAAGTGTGTTTATAATTTACTCAAGTCATGGAAATATTGTCAACTTAAGAAGAGTAAAGACTGATGTGTCTTCTAGACAAACTCTTTTGAAATAGCTCACAATGTTATTCGCACTCTCAGGATTGACTGAGTAATCGAGTCTGATTACGACTGTTAGGTTGAACCAAAAGATGCTGGTCTTGGGGCATGAGAGTGGAGACTCTAACGGTTGACCTAAACATGTTATGGAATATGTTGAATAGACCAGTAATAAATTAGTTTGGAGCAAAGCCGTTTATTCAGCTCTAAATTTAATTGTTTACACCTTAAGGGTATTTTCGTGGTTACCTTAATCTTAAGATGAATACAAAACTTGATTTAGTTACTTGCGATCTTTGATACATCAAAGGAGTGAGTTTGAATTTTTGGACAATATCTCAACTGTTGGGATCGTGATTCAACTATGTTGAAGTTCCGTGATTCAAAGATATGAAATTCGTGGTGACATTGCAAAATGTAATAATATCACCTTATAATTTATTGATGGGTGCGTGAATAAATAAACCTGGCTAGGCACTCGATGAAATGAATCATTGAATAAGACATAATGAACTGTGCGAGACAATTCACTGTTATGTCTTTCTTATTCACAGTCAATAAAATGAGTTAAAGAAATAATAATTAGAGGGGTAAAATGGTCATTTTATATCATTATCTTGTTATTGATATTCATGAAGGGTAACATAACAAAATATTCTATGGGCTGTGAAATTAAAAGTGTTTATTTACACCGAAAGAAAATATAGCGCGCATGAATCGAGAGTTGATTCAGCATCGGACCTATAGTGGAGTCATACGATGTCAGGATTAATTAGGTCAGAAATTTATGAAGATAAATTCGCTGAGTATTTGAATCCTAGTTTTACTCATGTGATTCCATTCGGTCTCAAGAGTATCTCATAATGATATGAATGAGAAACAACACCAGTTAGACAAAAAATATGTTTTGGACCAAAATATACTTTCTGAACCCATATGTGATGGGTATCATCACTAAAGTAGTGAAGAGAAAAAAATTAATGTTCAAATTAATTAATTGTTATTTTCTAATTATTAGATAATTAGTAAATAAAAGAAATTAATTAATTAATTGATAGAGATCAATTTAATTTATCAATTTAGATTGATGAATTTGGACACAGTATTGACTCTAGGGAGATGTACAATTTCGACAATTACAATGAAAAGAGGAGAATTTCGACAATTTATAGTATAGGAGTATATGTGTAAATTTCATAATATTTACCTATGGGATGATATTAGGGTTGTCTCCCTCATTGTGTTGACACAACCCTGATCACAGTGTGTGATTACACAGAGAAAAGAAAGTAGTTTCTCTCTCTCCTCCATGTTGCCGTTGAAATCTAGAGGAAGAAGAGAAAAACGTATTTTTTTCTGTTGTTTTGAGAGCTCACACTCAATTTCTGACGACATCCTATTGAGATATACTTCTGAATCCTACGAGTGGTTATTGGTGCGAAGATTGATTCAAGTTCTACATAAAATGAAGAACGCAAGACAATCAATAGGATTTTACCAAGTCATAACTTCTCCCATACAAGAAAGTTATAATATTATTTTCACCTCTTCTAAATACGCCAATCTAAATATGCATGATCATAAAAAGCTTAATATTTAATATGATTAAATAGTTGATGCGGATTTTTTTTATTTTTCACCTATGAACCTTTCGTGGTTCATTATTTTTTCTCAAGTTTTTAAAACTCGATCCAACAAAATCCTTTGTCCTCACAATTACCCGACGGTGATAAGGTATGATGTCTAAAGAATATGTACTTTACTTAATTATAAATTATGTTTATTCTAACACTAATATTAATTTTGTTCATTTGTATGTCTTTATAGAGTAACTCCCTCAACTTCATGATCGTTCGTTCCATGGTGATGGAAGATATTATTTTTACTTATCTTTTGGGCTGATATTACTTTTGCTTTTGTATTTGCAAATGTTTGAATTCAATTATGTTATAACTCTGAATTGATTCTTATTCTACGTTGGAAGTAACATGAATTGAATTTAGATACATACACCATGAAAGTGTTATGTTATAACTCTGTTTGGTGAATTTAATTTTATGAAAATTGATAGATTCTAGATCTGTATTATAGAATATTTGTAAATAGCTAGTTTTGAAAATTATGGAATGTTCAAAAAAGAAAAAAGAGGTTGTGCAAATTTCAAACTTATAGCGGTGATTTTATAAGCAAATACCTGTGGTTTTAACCGCAAAAAAATAGAACAAATTTTTTATTTTTCATATTTGCCGGTGGTTCAAACCGCCGTTAAAAGAGAATGATATTTTTTTAAAATTGCAGGCGGTTGACAACCGCCGAAAATGGAGGGATAGAACGGCCGCGAAAAAGTATTTTGCCGGCAGTTACTCTGGCGGTTTGGAGAGGATGCATACCTCTTATGTCGATTGGTGGAAGTATTTATACATGAGTCCTCGGGTGGGAGGAAACGTGTTGAAGAAGCCTCTTGAAGGCGTGTTGGAGAAGCTTTGCGAGACACAAAGTATGACTTGACTGTAGTTGATTGGACAGAAGGGATGTGACCTTGACATAAAGTGATAAGCATTTTATTATCGATGTGCTTTTGCGGCGATGGTTCGGAGGCTGATCTGACATTCTTTCATGACAATTGGACTTGTTGGGTGCTACTTTCAACGGACAATGATGGCCTTATACTCGAGATTATTCGAGCTCCCTTTACGTGCTCTATTTCTACTCTCACATGTGCTCGGGTATGTGTAACGTGAGCACCCTTGATACTGACTAAGTAACATCAACTCCTTTCTTTTGAAACTTTCCTTCTCGTGAAGCTCCCTAACGTGGCGCGACACGTGTCATTGGGTCACCGGTGCTCGGGGAAACACCTATAACATATATGAACACTAGGTTCGAGGAAATAAGATGCATAGTGGGCTCTTGATTAGGCTTCTTTATGATTTTGAGCATGTGTAGCTTTGCAATGGATTTTGTATCATTGTAAGCTTCAATTTTCTCTGTTTTCTACCTATTTCAGCTGAGGCATGTTGCTTGCCATGAAAGCACTAAGTTGCTCATTTTGAGTTGTGCTTGCACAAGTATTAGGTTTGGTAATTTGTACCATGTCACATTGAGCTTATCTTCGATGGCCTAATCGTCCTTGGAGCATGCTTGTATTGAAGGACCCAAATTTTTTACATCAACAATTGACAACTAATTGAATTTCTATTTTTTGTATTTTACCACGGCTGATTGAATATCAATTGGGTTTTTACTTTTGTTTGCTTCAATGTTGATTGAGAATTCATTAGATTTCTAATTCGATTAGATTAACAATTTGAAGGGAAAATAAAATAAATTTTTATAATCAGAGGATTTAGTAGGTTAGACTACATTTAGAAAAATAATTGTTCGTTTCTATCCTCTCAAAGAATGTTTAAATTTTAGGTTTAGAGTAACCTACGATATTTAGCAGCACTATCTAATTATTATTTTTTTGAACGCGAGACGTTTATTAAATATCTACTTGCATACGAGTCTCTTAATTTATCAGTAACTAAATACTTATGATTAGTTTGATTCGAGTATTATTTTAGGAGTTTATATTTGTTTTTACATTCTTATTTCGACCAAGTATAACATAACATTTTATTTATTACATAACTATAAGCTTTATTAAACTCAACATGTGTGCACACACATGATCTTTTTACTAGTTCATTAGATAGTTCCAAGATTCACGAGTTAATTAATATGGCAATGAATTAAATTTTGGAAACTTTTAGATTTTTCAAGGTTAAAATATAAAATACACCCATGTACTTTGATGGAATTATAAACTATACATTTATACTTCTTTTTTTATATTTTTATACCCTGCACTTTGACTAAACTATAAAATATACCCCTCCGTGACGATTTTTGGTTAAATTTAACAGAAAAATTAACTCCATCCATTTCTCCAATTTCCTCCATTATTTCTCTCCATTTCCCCTCATTTTTAAGTCTTCATTTTCACTTTCAATACATTTTTCAGATTTGGTTTTTTTGCTTTACTTTAATGAATTGTTTTGCTTTCCTTTAATGATTTTTTTGCTTTATTCTTATAAAAATCTTTTTTATTCTTAAAAAAATCAGCTTCATTCATACTGTAATGATTTTTGCTTTATTCTTAAAAAATCTGCTTCATTCTAAAAAAACTGCTACTAAAAAAATTTTCATTATAAAATTTCAATAAACTAAGTTATATTTTTTATATTTTCCAATCATATGAATAATACATTTATAATTTATTTTTAATAGAAAATCATTGAGACTTTAGCTTCAGTTCAATACAAAATTTAAAGTTTGAATAACATGTTTGAATTACATTTGCCATGTAACAATCTTCATTACCTGCCATGAATTTTTTGAAGAGTCAAATTCTGTCAAATCTTATAGAAAATGTCATTAAAAAATGAAGTCTTTTTACATAATTTGAAAAGAAAAATAAATTTTGGAGAGACGATGATGAAATTACAAAATTATAGTAAAAATGAATTAAAAATACAGAAACTCTCCCACAAAATTTTCTAGGATTGCAACAATCCAAAATAGAAGTAACTTGTAAGTAGAACTACCCATAAAAAAATCTCCAAGTAATATGGATCATGTTTTTAATCATATGAATGAAGCATATTTTTTTAAGAATAAAGCATATTTTTTTTAAGAATAAAAAATTTCATTACAGTATGAATGAAGTATATTTTTTTAAAAATAAAGCAAAAAAATAATTAAAGGAAAACAAAAAAATCAGATCTAAAAAATGTATTGAAAGTGAAAATGAGGGGAAATTGATGAAAATAGAGATAAATAATGGAGGAAATTGAGGGAAATGGATGAAAATAGTGAGAGTTAATTTTTCTGTTAAATTTAATTAAAAAATCACAGAGGGGTATACTTTATAGTTTAATCAAAATATATGAATATAAAAATAAAAAAATATAAGAATATAATTTACAGTTTTATCAAAATACAATATTGTATTTTGTATTTTAGCCATTTTGCAAAATTATCTACACATTCATGATATCACACGAAAATTCTATGAGTTCAATTTTATCTTTACTATCGTCACGTTTATAATATCAAGCTTTTGATGTGCTTGAAATGGAAGAAGTAATTAATAAAAGCATCTTTGCTCCCTTCAAAAGCCAAATACTTTATTATTAACTTTCATAAGCATTAATCAGATATTCCTATTAAAAAAGTTATAAAATTGACGTTTTTAAAAACCATTTTTTTGTTGCTTTGGTTATTCAAATTCCAATGGTTATGACTCTGTATATTTCGTTTATATAACTAAATATGTAAACATCATAACATTTGAACGTCTGATTCAACATTATTTACCAACTATTTTATAATTTAAAAATAAAACCTTTAGTTCGTGGCTATTGTCCATGTCTACAACATAGTAATATAATTAATTGAAATAAAAAAAAACCCAAAATATTTGCCAAAAGTATTTCTAGTTTAAACTAATTTTTAGAAAAAATTAAACAAATTTCCAGTATATTAGCCCTAAAATAGTTCTTTAAAAAATATTGAAAAACCGGAATATTCTAAATCTGAGCTCAAAGTGCCAACTTAAAAGTCCAAAATAAAATATAATTACATCCGCCCAATGGTGAGAAAATATAGAGAGGTCAGAGACATGTGATAAAACAAAAAAGCAGCGGCCACACCAATCTACCGTCCACGTGTCAGTACCTCAACGGTCACATTTTCACCCTCTGGAAAGTGTAGTTTTTGTCTCTATGCAATTCACTCTCTCTTTACTCTCCCTTAAGACTCTTATAGAGAGAGAGAAAGAGAGTGTGTGCGCAATCAGATTATGAGCAAGAAGGAGAGGCTAAGATTGCTTCAAAAATCTTAAAAAGATAAACAGACAGTGAATCCTCAAAATCCCATCCCTCTCCCTCCTTATCCTATCTTCTTTCTTCTAAGGCCTTTTTCTCTTCTTTCACTCTTCCATTTTCTTTTTCTCCCCTCCTCCTCCTCTTACCTGCTCTTCTTTCCTTCTTTATTATTGGTACAACTAATCTCCATCTGCAATTTTCTTCTTCTTTTTTTGAAGCTTTTCTCAAATGGGTGTCTGAAAGTTTTCCCAAGTTTTGATTTTTATTGAGAGAGAGAGAGAGAGAGAGAGAGAGAGAGAGAGGAGAATGGCACCAAGGTCTGGTAGAAGCAAGCCTAATAAAGCTAAAACAGAGAAGAAGAAGAAGGAAGAGAAAGGTCTGATTTTTATTCTATATATTCTTTTGGATTGAGAATTCATTCAATATTATGTGTATGGAATTCAATGTTTTTTTAATCTTTGTTCTATTGGGCAGTAGTTCCTAGTGTTCTTGACATTGCCGTCATAACTTCTTATGGCTCACAAGTTCTTCTCAAGGTAAATTCATCCTCATTTGCCAATAGCTTCTTATTCTGAGGTGGTCATGGACATAGCTCAGTCTTAACCATACTTCTCCCTTTCAATTAAAGGGTATCACCACTGACAAGGTAGTTGATGTAAGAAGGCTATTAGCTGAGAATGTAGAAACATGCCATCTCACAAACTATTCTCTATCTCATGAGGTATAACTCAAAACAATATTGGTTATTTTTAATAATTCATATGAGAAATTGACTAAAATTAATTAATTAAATGATTTGTGATTTTTTTTTTTTGGAATTTCAGGTTAAAGGCCAGAAATTGAATGACAAGTTGGAGGTTGCTACTCTAAAACCATGTCTTATAAAAATGGTTGAAGGTAGGTGGTGCTTTCATAGTAATTAGATAATCATCAACCACCCACCATAGATTACCAATTTATAAACATTAATATATAATTCTTATTTTTGTTTACAAGTAAAGACAAACCAATACCCTATAGGAATGTTTAAAAAGTGTGTCAAATGATTCTTTTAAGAATGTTTTGATCATTATCTTCTCATATTTTAGTAACTCTTTTTTTTTTTATCGTTTGCCCATTTAAATAATTTGATAATTTTGGGTGAGGGAGTCAAGTCATGTGCATCAGTGCATGATATGATACTGTATTCTATTGACTTTGGTATACTTTAAAAGGAAATATACTAATCTACACCACATATTATTGTCGTTCATTTGGGGAAATCAGCCATGTGAGTTCACACTAAAGAAAGGAAATTTCATATTTGGTTATAAAGTTAATTTGTGAACACCGGATTGAGGAGAATTTGGTGAATACTGCCTTGCAAACTAGTTGGGGGGATTAGCACAGTTTTTTGTAGATAGATATGTTGTTTTTTCGTTGATTCAGATTCTCTATCGTTTGAACTTAACGGTACAAATAAAAGTAATATCTGAACGCATTATATCTGATATTAAAAAAAAAAAATTTAAAATTAATATTTTAATAAAAAATCAATTGAGTCGAATATGTACCGTTTCCATTTTTTCCTAGTTTCATTTGTTGAGGGTTGTTCCTGGCTTCTTGGTTCTATTCCTGAGATATTGTCCATTGTATAGTTAATATATGATACACTCATTATTTATAAACTTTTAACTTATATTTTTTGTGAAATTATAACTCCTATTTGTATGGTTTTTAAATAATTTACTAGAAAAATGTGAAAGAAATATTATTTTATTAAATAAACTAGATATTTATTTTTGAAGAGTATTGCTTGATATTGGTTAGTTATTTACACCATTGCCACTATTGTTAACAGAGGATTACACGGAGGAAGCCGATGCCGTAGCGCACGTGCGGAGGCTGCTCGATATCGTAGCCTGCACGAATCGGTTCGGTAAACCCAGGCGATCTACGGCGCCGGAGTCACGTGCGAAAAAGAGTAGTAGGGCTCAACATCAGGCCTGCAGCAACTCCGTCCCGTCGTCGCCGTCCGATGGAGGAGGAGGAGAGGTCCGGTGTGGGTCCCAGTCCCCTTCATCGGAAGAATCGGTTTCAGTGGTTTCAGACAGCCTCGGGATGACCGCCATTCATCCCACGCCAAAACTCTCCGACTTCTTTGAGTTTTTCTCGTTAGCTCACATCTCTCCTCCCATTTTGCGTGAGTTCCTCTTCTTCGGTCTTGTGTCATTTTCTGGGTAACATGTTTGATTGCTGATAAAGTGCGGGAAGATGGAAGCTTAACGAGAGTCTAGGAAAGGACTAAATTGACAGCAATTTGAAACTTTAGGTACTGAAATCATAGAAATGAAACTTTCGAAACCAACATCAGAAATAAAGAGTGTAATTTTTAAGGCAAATTTGTATTTTACCCATCTTTTTTTATTATTTTTATGTGAGGAAGTTTTATGTAATTTAGTAGTTTTAATGTTTAATCAATAAATGGTAACGATGCAATTGCTTTTCTTTTATTTCCCAGAATTGAGGAGGTGTGATCCAAAAGATATAGTAGAAGAAGGGCAAAATGGAGATTATTTCGGAATGCAGGTCCAATTAATGTTATTTCTTACGTCACTTCAGCATAGTGTGTATATTTTATGAGTTGACTGATCCTCAACTGTGATAAATGAATGCAGATAAAAATATGCAACGGCAAACTAATACAGGTGGTTGCATCAGTGAAAGGTTTCTATACTGTAGGAAAGCAGTTTATGCAAAGCCACTCTCTAGTCGACCTTTTGCAGCAGCTAAGCCGAGCTTTTGCCAATGTGGGTACCTTCCATTTTCAACTCTTCAACGTAGCGCTAGAATCCCCATCGATTCTATCTAAAAGTTTAACCGGTTACTAGGAGTAGAAGTAAAATCCCGCTGTACAGTTTCTTAGCTTGTCGCTAACAAATGTTTGAAAATGCAGGCTTATGAACTGTTGATGAAAGCTTTTCTTGAACATAACAAGGTAAATTTTTGGAGTGAGAAGATATTATTGACGTAATGTATCTTTTCTTTTTCTGAATGTGTATATTTCAACGCTCTCTCTTGTTCTTGACTGGATTTTTGCTTTGACTTTTTAGTTTGGCAATCTTCCATATGGGTTTCGAATGAATACATGGCTTGTTCCTCCATCCGCCGAGTCTCCCTTAGAGTTCCCATGCCTACCAATAGAAGATGAAAATTGGGGTGGCAACGGTGGTGGCCAAGGAAGAAATGGGGAACATGATCATCGACCATGGGCAGCCCATTTTGCATTACTTGCAAAGCTTCCTTGCAAAACTGAGGAGGAGAGGACCATTCGAGACCGGAAAGCGTTTTTGCTTCATAGTCAGTTTGTTGATGTCTCAATCCTTAAAGCTGTTGCAGCAATTTGCGGTATCAGAGATTCCAATTTGAAAGTGCAGGATGCGGTGAATTGTCCTCCTGGCTCAGTCCTGCTTGAGGATCGTGTTGGAGACTTGTCCATTGTTGTGAAACGTGATTCAAAAGATGCAGGCTCAAAGTCTGAAGTGAGACTCAATGGCTACCGAGCATCCTCTACATTTGACAAGGAAGTTGCTCAAAGGAATCTACTCAAAGGGCTAACTGCAGACGAGAGTGTTGTAGTTCATGTATGTACTTTTCTACTATGCTGCAAGGGGTTATTATTTTTTTACTCTTCCAAATGTGTTATAGTTTCTTTCAGATTAACAACAGATATTGAAATTTAAATATACTTTTCTAAACTTTTACACCTATGAATGTTTTTCTTTTTTCGTATTCATTAAAGCAAATGATGAAGATTAACATAAACATCTGCAGGATACTTCCTCCCTGGGTCTTGTCATTGTAAGACATTGTGGATACACTGCAACGATAAAGATTGTTGCTAACGTGAAGAAGGGAAAGAATGAGGCTCAAGATATCATGATTGATGATCAACCAGATGGAGGAGCAAATGCCCTTAACATCAACAGGTCTGTACAATATTCTAATTTGCTAATTGTTAACAAATTAAAATTTTAAGGACATGCAATTTCCTTAAATATAGTAAGTGCCAGAAATTTTTTGATGGTGTTTGTTTGAATTACTTATGTCATCAGGTCATTACTTAAATTCATTGCGTAGGGATACTGTCAGCTATTACTCATGTGCAGAAACTAAAATGGATGATATGTCAGAATAGAGTATGATATTACGTCAGTGCTTTTCATCCTTATGATCTAAAAGGTCGATTTATTTATTTTGGTTGGTGGACTTCAAAAGGACTAAGGGATTCAATTGGCTTCTAAACGTATCAGTATCACTACTTAATGATTTAATTCAGTTTTCTGCTCGTTACATTATCAAAGTTCAGAAATAATGGCTCAAAGGAGATCATAAACCTTTTTTTGTGCTCTGATCATTGTCTTGATTAAGAGATTTTAGTATTATATAGTACGCATGTTGACTATATACTGATTGATTTTAGATTTATCACAGCCTGAGGACTCTCCTTCACAAACATAGTGCTGATTCATCTCGAGGATGTCAGCTATCTCAGCCTACTTTCGTTGATTTAGATGCTTCTAGAAGCCTGGTTCGGAAAGTAATTAAAGAAAGCTTCACAAATCTGGAGGAGAAGCCAGAGGTTCAAAAAAGGTCAATAAGATGGGAACTTGGTTCTTGTTGGTTGCAGCATCTACAAAAGCAGGAAAATCAGAAAGATGCAAAAACAAAAAGTGCCGAGGATGCTATCGAGGCTGAGCCAACGGTCAAAGGACTTGGAAAGCAGTTTAAGTCTTTGAAGAAGAGGGAAAAGAATTTAAACGGTCTAAGCAGCACAGCTGGTGAAGAAGAAGATGATTTGAGGCCTGGCGACCTGAATGTAAAAACTGATTTGAAAGATCTAAGCAATGGTGAACTTAGCAGTGATGGAGAGCTGGAAAAACTGATATCAAAGGAAGCATTTTTACGTCTCAAAGAATCTGGAACTGGTCTTCATCTGAAGGTTGCTGAGATTTTGTTTATAATTTTGTTGGCATTTTGACCGTCTGTTTTACTACTTTTTATTACTTCCATCAGAAATTATGCTTTATATCCTGACCTCTTTAATGTTATATTTTTTAAGTATGAATACTAAATCTGTAATCGTTGGGACTAAGTTTTCCAGTTTTTTTCTGGCAGCAGTCAACAGATGAGCTGATACAGATGGCGCACAAGTATTATGATGAAATTGCTCTGCCAAAGCTGGTAAGGTCAATCCTCTGTGTTAGATACATTGCACCAATTTATGCATTGAATATTAACTGTTATACATTACATTAGGTAACAGATTTTGGATCACTTGAACTATCACCTGTTGATGGGCGTACACTGACAGACTTCATGCATTTGAGGGGACTACAGATGTGCTCCCTGGGTCGAGTGGTGAGGAACTGATCCCTATTTTTACCTTGTTATCAACTATACACTTGCTCTTGTAAATCATCTATCAAGCCACCATAAATGTCTCTACTTTACAGGACTTATTTTTCAAAATTTAGAACTTGTGTCACTTGAGAGAGGTTCTCAATTCATTTTTATCTCCGCTAAAGTTGAAATATTTACCATTCCTTGGGCCTTTAAGTTGGTAGAAAAGAAATTTTAACTTGCAGTAAAATTTTATTGTTATTGGCTATTGTCTCCTCTAATATATGATTGTACGCATCAGGTTGAACTTGCAGAGAAGCTTCCTCACATACAATCCCTTTGCATTCATGAGATGGTTACACGAGCTTTCAAGCATGTACTGAAGGCAGTCATTGCCTCTGTTGACAATATTGCAGACCTATCAGCAGCAATAGCTTCATCCCTGAATTTCTTACTGGGATGTTGTGAGATGGAAGATAATGAGCAGCAGGAGTTGAAGGATGATAATAATCTCAAATTGCAATGGTTACGAACATTTCTATCTGAAAGATATGGTTGGACTCTAAATAATGAGTTTCAGCAGTTGAGAAAGTTGTCAATTCTTCGAGGACTTTGCCATAAGGTACTTATCTGTTGACTCGTCCTGTAACTGATCATCCAATGGTCAATCTATAAATGTGTTACTGTTATACTCTTCCAGGTTGGATTGGAACTGGTCCCAAGAGACTACGACATGGAATGTGCAAATCCCTTCCGGAAATATGATGTCATAAGTGTGGTTCCTGTTTGTAAGGTGGGAGTCTTTATCTATACTCTGACAGTCGATGTTTCTCTGTTGGAGTTGGTATCACCATGTCACCTTAGCCATCTAACGTTGAATTTAAGATAATTAGCTTTTTTATTTCTTTTCAACAGCATGTAGCATGCTCTTCAGCAGATGGACGGAATTTATTGGAATCATCCAAAGTTGCTCTTGATAATGGAAAACTTGAGGATGCTGTGAATTTCGGAACAAAGGTGCCAACTCATTCTCTCTGTGCTAAGTTCTAGGCAACCTTTTTCCTTGCAGTAATCTAATTGAATTCATATTGTGTGTTGAAGGCACTAGCAAAGATGATAGCTGTATGTGGTCCCTATCATCGAGCTACCGCAAGTGCCTATAGTCTTTTAGCTGTTGTTCTTTACCATACTGGGGATTTTAATCAGGTAAGAAAATCTTCCACTCCTATCTCTATTCAAGTTATCTAGTCGAAGAGTTTTAGATTCATGTTATGAATAGACTAAATCTTTGCATTCCTAGTTTTAGAAAAAAGGAACTACTTAACTGTGGCCAAGACAAGCATTTCCAATGGCATATTTTAAATAGACTCTTTTGCTTAGACGAACCATGGATTCATACTTTAATTTCGATGTTATCTTTAGTCACTTGGGATCTTTAAGAATGTTGACATTTTCTTGATTCGTTAGGCAACCATATATCAGCAAAAGGCTTTAGATATCAATGAAAGAGAACTTGGGCTTGACCATCCAGATACAGTGAAAAGTTATGGGGATCTTTCAGTCTTTTATTATCGCCTTCAACAAATTGAATTGGCTTTGAAGTAAGTTGGAACTTTTATCTTCAATGTTATTCTCATAAATGGAAAGATCTGATGAATGATTTCTCACGAAAGGGGAGGTCAACCTGGCTTGTACATCTCTTGCTAATGCTGCTTTAATTTGATAGTATCTCTACTAGACGTTCCATCTTCCACTATTGATTGGTTGCTGTTGAGGATTAAACGAAGATATTGTTAACTCATTGTTATTCATCAATTTATGTCATCGTAGACCTTAATCTGTTTTCTACTGAAATTGGTCATGTCTGCCTTGTGTGTCTCATATTCAAATCCTTGATGGTATAGTAGTTTTACACTTGAGGATGGGTTACCCCTTCTATTTTGTTTCCCAAAACATATTGCTAAAGAAAAGTTTGGCAAAACCTCACTGAACCAAATGGAATACTAAACCAATTTCTGATCTGGAAGTATACACTCGCTGTCTTAATAGAGGTGCTCCTGGGTCTAGTATTCATTGTTGAACTCGGAAAACGTTCATAATTTCTGATCCAATTTAAACTGGACTTGCTAAATAATTGGTCAATATTTTGGTTCTCTTTTTTACTTTTGCTAACAGATTTTTAGTGCATTATTGGCAGGTATGTAAATCGCGCTTTATTTCTACTCCACTTTACATGTGGTCTTTCTCACCCAAACACAGCTGCAACGTATATAAATGTTGCTATGATGGAAGAAGGGGTGGGAAATGTCCATGTTGCTCTCAGGTATCTGCATGAAGCTCTCAAATGCAACCAAAGATTATTAGGAGCTGATCATATACAGGTCTCTCTCTCTCTCTCTCTCTCTCTCTCTCTCTCTCTCACTCTCACTCTCTCTCTCTGACTTTTCACACTACATGTATTTTTGTCACAAAGTGAATTTCCACCTTTGCAGACGGCTGCGAGCTATCATGCTATAGCCATAGCTCTTTCACTTATGGAAGCATACTCTTTGAGTGTTCAGCATGAGCAGACTACACTCAGGATACTTCAAGCCAAACTTGGACCAGAGGATCTTCGCACTCAGGTGAACACATCCTCTTTCATACTACTGAGTTCTGTTGTTTTCCGATGACGATGCCATCTTATTTTTATTCTACTGAGGTAGAATTCACTAACTGAAGTGTTTTTATAACCAATGTATCAAGGGCAACAGATCCTGATAAAATGTAAATGCATGTTCTAAAAATTTGATGCTCTTGAACAGGACGCTGCTGCATGGCTAGAGTATTTCGAATCCAAAGCGCTGGAGCAGCAAGAAGCAGCACGTAATGGAACACCGAAGCCCGACGCACTAATTTCAAGCAAAGGTCACCTTAGGTATTGATACGGTATTCCCAAATTACTTGTTTTCAAATGGTGCTTTTACGTTCCCTGCACCCAAACCATATTACCTTTTGTTGCAGTGTATCAGATCTCCTGGATTACATAAGTCCTGATCAAGATACAAAGGGAAGTGATGCACAGAGGAAGCAACGGCGTGCAAAGGCAAGTAGTTTTCATACATTTTTCTTCTTAGTTTTTGGATTTCAACACCCTACTTGGTTAATAAAACCGAATTTTTATTCTGTATTGTAACCCCCAGAGTTAGCAACAATGTGGAAGAGCTTACTAATCTATTATGCATTGATTAGTGGACCAAAAGTTGACCATGGTAATTGAACTTGATATTAACATCCTAATAGATCACTAATTGCAGAACGGCTGAATGCTATATAATCTTAGTTTGGTCCTAAAAAAAACCCTGCTCAATCTTCAGCACATAACATATTGCTTTTATCTACAAATTATCAGGTACTGCAAGTAAGTGATAAAACTCATCGAGTACAATCTGATGAGATGGCCGATGATGACTTGCGCCCTGATGCCTCAGATCACATTACTGACTTAACAGATATTGAATTAGAAGTTAAGGGCAGCATGGTTCCTCCTGAAGATACAAAAGAAATAAATGATATTCCTAGGTATGAACCAACAGTTCTAAATGAAGTTGTGGAAGAAACAAATGCTGATGGTGAGTGGCAAGAAGCTAATCCAAAAGGCAGGTCGGGGAATACTGCCGCCCGGAAGATCGGTCGGAAGAAACCAGTTCTTGAAAAGCTAAATGTATATAATCCTAAGTATTCAAATCTTAGAGAAATCAGCTACAAGCAGGAAATGATTTCTCCAGCTCAAAAAGCAAATGCAAAGATCATTCCAAATGATTTGTCCCCGTCAAAGCAATCAAAGGCTCAGTCTTTTAGTGCAGGAGATGATTCAATCAGGTTTCAGGCCAAATCATCTGCTCCCAAAGCTTCTCCTACTCCTATAACTGTTTCTCCTATGACTTCGAGATCGTTATCGTACAAAGAAGTAGCTTTGGCACCACCTGGTACAGTTGTTTGGCCATCGATGGACAAAGTAGGTAAGCTAGATGAGGAAAAGACCAAAACCCAGAATAATGACATTTTGCATGAACCATTGAAAGACGAAGAAATCAACAACCCAGCCGAATCAAATCTGGATGAGGAAGAACAGGAAGCAACTCATGTTAGTGCGACACAAGCAGAAAATAAAGAAACAAGCTGTGAGGAGAACGGTTTGTCTCCTTCAGAAACTTCCATGGAGACAAATGCTAGTAAGCTTTCGGCTGCAGCTGAACCATTCAATCCAGGAGCTGTTACTATAGCTCTCCCTTTAACTTCAGATGCTGTCACAAGCGTGTATGATGTAAGAACCAGTCAAGGCACTCTTTTGGAGCCTGTACTCCCTCCAGCTACTACCAGAGTTCCTTATGGACCTAGATCTCTATACTACAGAGCTAATAGTTCTTTCCGGATGAAACATGGTATTCTGAAATACCAAGTCCCTATCATAGAAAGAAGTGGATTTGGTCCTACGAGAATGATGAATCCCCATGCGCCTGAATTTGTTCCTCAAAGAGCTTGGCAAAAGAATCCCGGAGAGGATGACTCAAAAGCTCCGACAGAATCGAATTCTTCAGCTGAAGCAAGTGGCGCCGAAGACGAGAAAGTGGAGGAGAAATCAAACAGTACAATGAAAGAGAGCAGTTCAAAAAGAAGCTTCTCCGAAAGTGAAAAGAAAGAACTGGCTAGGCAAATACTGCTAAGCTTCATTATGAAGTCAGTCCAGAACAATAAAGATCCTGTGGGTGAGCGTTCAGTCGGTGAGAAGAAATTTGAGCAATCTCAAAATTCTTCAGACGGAATAGAAAATGACAGTGCAATCATAAAAATATATTACGGGAATGAAGGAAAGCCGGAAGTCTCTCAGGCTAACGATCGCCGAAACATAAACGCAGCAGATGCAAAGAAGAAAAATGGAGACGGTGAAGGATTTATAATAGTGAAAAAGAGAAGGAATCGACAGCAGTTAAGTGGAGTGGCTGGTTTATACAATCAACACTCTATCACAGCATCGGTTCGTTGAAAGAAACAAAGGAAGATGAAGTGGAGTCATTGCAAAGAATGATCATGCTCATCCCAGTTCCAATCTGGTACAAAGATGGTTTTCCTACATAATTTTAACACTAAATACCACTGGGAATTGGGAAAGAAGTTCCAATCCAAGGGAAGATGTAAGTCACAGTATTGATTCTATTTATTTGTTTCTGGTTGTCCAATAACAATTTTGTTTGAACAATAAAAGCTAAGCAGTTAATTCTACTGTTTTGTGTTTATGTTGTGTAGAGTTTTGCTGGTTTTTCTGGTTTAAATCTGTATTAACATGGGTGCTATGGCCGAAGCAGCTCATGTGCTCCCTTTTCTTTTAGTTGTGTGCTACGGAGCTCATTCCCTTTTTGGTTTTTATTTTATTTTTTGACATTCATTTTGTTTAATACGGTTTACTTATTGTCAAAAAAATAAAAATAAAAGAATACTGTAAAAAAATAAAAATAAAAATATGATAATTGATATGATGGTATTTAAGAATTATGTCAAGGTTATCTTTTAGACAGTTCAACGGAAAATTTTATAAACATGATTTCTCTGCATATAGGAAGGAACAAGTTTAAAAATCTCTCCAGGCCTTCTTCTTATCATTGTTAATGAACCATGAATTCCCGCATCGCTTCTTTAATGTGATTTAGATAAACGAATATGTTTGTGAAATCTTAATCGTTTGTGTCAATCCGTCTAGTAAATATTAGGATTTGCTCTCAACTCTGGTCGTTAAAATCAACGTACCAAGGATTTTAAGAAAACTCTCCCGAGAAAATGTTGAAAATACATTTTGATTAATGAAGGAGATTAGGATGGAGGGACAAGGAGAATCATCCTTCCTTTGAATAAAAATCAAGTTTTAATTATAATTAAGTGACATTAACATGTTCATCTCTTAATTTATTTAATAAAAAAATAAATCATATGAACATGTCGTCGGCCTAAAATCAGTCATACAAAAGTTACTAATTGGGTGAATGGAGAGGAAACAGAGGCAATAGTTGAGGAGGGCTCGACCCTCTTGGGGTATTTAGCGGACTCGGGTGCAAGTAGAATCCCTTCTCAGCAATGACTCTCTCTTCCTCCTGACATGGCGGAGACACCGGTGGTCTGCCCGGAGACAAAAACTCAAGTGTGGAAACTGGAGACACCATCAGCATCTCACTCCCAAAGCCCACCACTCCTCTGGTTCGAACGAAGGTCCCACGACAAGATGGGCTCGTTGTTGCTATGGTGTTGAGGTCCAGCTCAAGCTTCTTGGCACTCTGCCTGCGCTCATGGAGCTTGAAAGCTGGTCTTTTTGGGCACTTTTCGGCAGTGGTTCTTGCTGAAAGTGTTAAAGGAAGCTTTTGGGTTGTTGGGTCATTGGGGGCTCCGGTTAGCTTTTGGACTACTGCTCGGAAGGATGATGGGTCGGCTTTCACGAAGGTAGTGTTGGGTGAGGTCGGTTCGGGCCCATAGGTGGATGAGTACATGGTGACGGTGGTAGAAGTGGTGGTGGTTTTTTATTCCGGGAACGAATTTATGAGAAAACAATAGAATGTTGAAGAAAGCGGGAAGAGAAGCAAGAGGTGCGGCTTTTATTCTAGTTAGAGAGAGAGAGAGAGAGAGGTAGAGAGAGAGAGAGAGGTGAGTCTTATTTTTGTGGAAACTTTTGTTTTCAAAATATTCAATTTTCTTTGAGTAAATGTAAGAACTACCGCAATGTAACCTTTATATTAATGCTTTGTGAGAAAGCAGGGGTTCTCAGTTTGGGAAAATTTTGTAGTTAAAAGAATTTCTATATGCATTTGTATTTTCCAGGAAATTATTGTTTCTTACACTTGTTCTAGCACTTTTTGAAAAAATATTAGCAAAGAAAGACGTATTTATTTCATAAATTTAGTAATTGTAAAAACGTTGGAAATTTATTCCATGAATCAAGTTTGTAATAAATAAAAGAGCTCTAGCATGACAGGATAAGATAGGAAGAGATAAAGCTGATAGATTTTGAATTTGAAAATTTATAGAGTTAATGGAGTAGTGATGTGTATGATAATTAAATGAATTGGATGAATAAATGAGGTGGCATTGCATTGAATGGATTGAATAGTCATCAAGTGTATTCAGAGTGGCATTGAAACAAGAAACGAGGTGCGTAAATAGTACCCAACAGACTCTCTGCCTTCTCAGTCATTCTCTCTTAGGACTCAGGAGATCTCTCTCTCTCTGTCTCATATTTGCTTGTCTTTCTGCTTGCGTGAAGCATTGAACTTTGACAAAAAAAGTGGGCAAAGGAAATTTTCCTCATTCACTTTAAGGCCGTTTGTGTTGTCTTACACTTGACTTAGTTTCTTCCTTGTTTCTTGGCTTTACTTCTTTCCTTCCACTTGCTTGTTGCTTTGTCTTAAAGCTGTTTGCTTTGTGAACCCTTTGACATTTGTGTTTGTTTCATTGCTTTCATGGGAGTCTTTCTTTTCCTTGTTGCTATTTCTCTCAATATTCCTCCGCCTTTTCCGTTTAAGGAAGATATAATGATTAATTTAAATATATCATTTCATCTTAATCAATTCAATCAATTCGTTTAAGTTTTTTAGATGACTATCAATTTAATATGATATCGGATTAGAAAGTTCTAAGTACAAACACTGACATCAACAAAATTCTTCTCACGATCAAATTTTAAACCTACACATAAAGAGAGTATTTAAATAATATTTTTAAAGGGAGTATTTAAATATATCATTTCATCAAGGGTTCGAACTCATATCATATCCCTTCCCCTTGATAAAATAATAATTTAAATTTTTATTATAGTTAAAAATTTAACAATACACATGTTTAAGCATCTTAATCACACGGTTGGGGATGAGTATGGCCAACTTTGAAAACATGCTCTATAGTTAAAAAAAAGTAAAAGTGGGCTCACACCTTTCATACAAGTCAAATGTTGAATGATACTTGGCGAGTTTATGAGAAATACAATGTGATGATGAGATGAAATAGATCAAGTTAGGTGTGTGTACGAGATGGGATGAGACGATATTAATTTTTCACATTTTTGTCTCATCTTGATCAGGACGGGAGAAATTTTTTTAGTCCCATCTTATCCTATGTCGAGAACAAAAATCATGCGGGACGAGACACGGTTCGGGATGGGTATTTTGAGTAAAAAGTTTAAGAGTTAAAAAGTAAAATTGGTTTAAAGTTCAAAAGGTTAACGATTAAAAATTAAAGGTTAAAATTGAAAAGCTCAAGGGTTAAAATAGAAAAACTTGATGGTCAAATTAAAAAAATAGGCTATTTATAAAGAAATTGGGATGGGACGGGACAAGCCAAGACAAAAAATGTTGTCACGTGTCCCGTCTCTCGTCTAGTCCCGTCCCGTCCCCCCAAGAGAAAAAATCTTATCTCGTCCTACTCGATTCGGGATGAATTTTTTGAGACGACGGCACACCCCTAAACTAAGTTTTCTCATAAAGTCAAGTTGGTATTTAAGTGATTGGGATAAGATTCTCTCATATTCAAAATATGAGAGAATCAGAATCCTGTTTATTTTAGACCATTCATTATAAGATGGATAACTCAGTTTAGTTTTAGAAAAAGGATAACAAATAAAAAAAAATGTATTTTCAACTCGACGCTCTGAGGTGATCCTAGGATTTAATGGGCATATTCCCTCATATTAGGATCCCTAATAAGAATGAATCTATTTCCTTAGAAAAGAACCCTACTTGATAAAAAACATAAAAGAGAATAAAAGAGCAAGCAAGGATGTGTAAGATTTAATCATCACCTAATGATGTGTGGTTATCCAGTGATTCGATTTTTGTCCTAAATGCTTTTCTATGTGGTGAACAACGAGTGTATTTGTTTGAGAACAAATAAATCTGAAGAAAGTGAAAGAGTTTGTATGTAGGGGTGTTCATTGGGCGGGTTGATTTGGTTTTAGATCAATTCTATAACCAAACTAACATAAAGAATTTGATACATAAGCAAATTAAACCAAATCAATCAATCCAAACCAAATCATTAATTATCGGTTTGGTTTGGGTCAGGTTGACGGTTTCATTTTTTATATTTAAAGTTAATAAATTTAATGCACGACAAGAACACATCATAACAAAATGAGTATTACTTCATTAGATAGTTTAGTTGATAAAATAATTTTTACATAATCAATAAATAATAAAAAATCAGTCTTATTTCATCAAGATGAGACCATGTTCTACATGAAGGTTGAGCTAGATTGTGATGGAATTAGGTTGTTCCTTATGTTTAAGTAGTCGGTTTGATTTGGATTGGATGATATTAAGATAAAATCGGACCCATATTGAATTTAATGGTTTCATAAAAAAATGAAGCCAAATCAAATCATTATTACTATTTAAATCGTCCAATAGATTATGATTTGGGTTGATTTTGGCGGTTTATCGGTTTTTTTGCACACTCCTATTTATATGTTTCAAATACTAAGCTAGATCTAATAACAATGCACATAGTAATCTCAAATAGGGGTGAGCAGGCGTTTTGAAATATCCATCCCGTTTTGAGAAACCATCCCGAACGGAGCGAGACGGGACGAGATATGTGACAACTTTAAAAAAATCGATTTGTCTCGTCTTGTCCCGAAGTTTTTATATATAACCTTTTATTATTAATTTTAACCCTTGATGTTTTTAATTTTAGCTTTTATTCATCTGATCTTTTAGCCATATTTAATTTTTAACCCTTACAGTTTAGCCTAGTTTTTAAGTTTTATTTAGTTTGTTTAGTAATAACCCCATCTTGATTTGGGAATCTCTCCTCTCTCTCGAACGAACCCTCTGCTTCAGAATCTCTCAAACAGTCAGACATGACAGACTCGCCGACAACTGTCACTCGTCTATTGCTCCGTCGTTCGCCTGCATTGCTCTCTCTCTCACAACTGAGATTTAGGGTTTAGATTTCGTGCTAGGGTTCCGATTTTCGGATTAAAGGTTGTAGATAGAAAGAACTGTAAAAATAATTAACTTTTCAACTTAAATTATAATAATTTTTTATTGTAATAATGGTGAGAATAAGGTAAATAATTTTCTTACATTTGGTACTTTTGGTAGATAATTATTTACATCAGTCATTTTTGCAAAAAAAAAATTCGGTCATTTTTACAGTTTGAACTGGAAAGTTAGTTTTACTATTATTTTTCATTGTAATTATCATATTTGTCCGGGTTAGTGTTTTCAGACTCATTTTACTTTTTGACTCAATGATAGGGCCCACAAAAAAATTAGATTAAAAAATCAATAATAAGAAATAATCAAAATAAAATAAAAATACAAAATAACAAAGACTGAAAATTGAAAAAAAACGCTTCATGGTAACAAAATAAATCTCTATCATTAATGGATGCGATGATAGAAAATTATGTCTATATACATTCTTCATGTTTGATAATATATTAAGCATTAACCACATTCCCAAATTTGGAGTATTAAATATTATTTTGCATAATTCCTCTTAATGATAAAAAATAAAATATCTATCATTAGTAGATGCAATGGTACAAAATTTAGTCTACATACATTTTTTTATATTTGACAATATATTAAGCATCAATTACTTTCCTAAAATTTGAGCATTAAATATGATTTTATTTCTTTAACCATTAACCTTAATTTTCACCGATAAAAATGTAACTCTTTGGGTAGATATAGGAGGGGAATCGATTTTTCTAGAGAGGGGAACAAAAATAAAATTTTAGAGAGAGAAGAGAGTGTCCCACGACCATTGTCATCGCCATTGGCAGGTGGTTCCCGGCGACAAAAAAACCACCATTGGATCCCTCTCAACATCAACCACACTCCTCCAAGTTTCAACCCAATCAGATGGATGGTGTCCAAGATACAATAATTTAAAGTTTTGGTTTAAAAAACTTTAACTCTTCCATCATCCGTCACCGGCGACTTTTTTGACCAACGACCACCACTATTCAAACATTCTCATTAAATCTTCATAATATTAAGTAGAGTTCTCATGAAAATAGATATGTGATCCCCTAGATAAGAGGTTTCAAACTATAAAAGATAAATAAATAAATATGTAAAGATAATTATTGATTAAATATATTAAAATTATCATTATAATACATTAGGCTTGAGATTGTTTGATTTATATGTTAAAGTTTAATAATTTTACGACAATATTAAAATTAATATCTAAATATAATAAAATAGTGGTAGGAAAATTCGTTTCTAATTTTGATAGTGTAAGTCATAAAATAAATAATTTAAAATATCATAGAAATGGTCAAATGTTTAATTAAATATAAAAAATGTTCATTTTTTTTACATACATAAGTATAGTTAATCCAGTAGTTAAATGGTCATTATTATAAAAGATAAATAAATAAATAAATATGTAAAGATAATTAATGATTAAATATGTTGAGATCATTATTATAAATTTATAATATATTTGGTTTGAGAGTGTTTGTTTATAATTTAAAATTTAATAAATTTGTAACAATAGTAAAATTAATGTCTAAATATAATAAAATTTTGATATAATGTCTTAAAGTTATCAAAATTTGTTCTAATTTTGATAACTTTAAGAAGTGTATGTATAAATTTGATAGCTTTAAAAGTGTAAATCATAAAAAGAATAAACTAAAATATCATAAAAATATTCAAATGTTTAATTAATATTAAAAATATTATTTTTTGTTACATAAGTATAATTTGTTGAGCGGTTAAATGATCATGCATAACTTTTAGGGCAAGGATTCAAATCTCACTATCAATATTTGTTTCTAACAACAAAGAAAAAATTGCCTACTTTACTTAAGCACCAGGATCGGTGCCGGATCACGATCCCACGATCCATATCGCGATCGTAAATTGATCCTACGTAAAAAGTGATTCATATGTACGTAAATTGATCCTACGTAAAAATTGATCCTAACTCCTTCTAGGATCGTAGGATCGTGCGATTCGGATCGCAATCCTGACAACCTTGCTAACAATTGAGGTATTGTCCGGCATATCAAGTATTGTCCGGCATATCAAAGATTACAAGTAACTAAGTCAAGTTTAATATTCACCTTATTATTAAAATAATTACGAAAATAACCTTAAGGTATTACAATTAGATTTAAAACTAGATAAATGACTTTGCTCTAAACTAAATGGTTACTGGTCTATTCAACATGTTCCATAACATGTCTAGGTCAATCGTTGAAGTCTCCACTCCTATGTCCCGAGATCGACATCATTTGGTTCAACCTAACAGTCACAATTGAATTTGATTGCCTAAATGATCCTAAGATTGTAAATAACATTCTGAACTATCTCACAAGAGTTTGTCTAGAAGACCGCTCGGTCTTTACTCTTCTTACGTTGATAATAGTTCCAGGACTGAAGCAAGTTATCAATACACTTTAATTAGATAAAACTTTCATTTATTCATGAAATTCAGTAATACATAAATGTCAATAAATAACTATTTACTCATAAAAAAATTATTACACCATACTTTATGAACATAATCCCAATAGTTAGTTCATACTACTGAGAAGACTCAAAAGGTCATTGCTGATATGGTTGTTTTAGGTGAGATATCTTTTAGTTTTGTTGAAGGAAAGGGGTTTTTAGAAAATCGTGTAGTATTTTACAACCTAAGTTTAATGTTCCCTCTCGAACGACAGTTGCTAAAGATCTCTTCAAAATGTTTTTGAGTGATAAAGAAAAGTTGAAAAAACTTTTTGCTAAATCGGCTCAAATAATATGTCAGTTTTGATGACAATAAAGGAGAAACAATATGAAATATGATTGAAAAGTGTTTGCTAGACTAGAAGATTGATAGGCTATTTACTATTATAGTAGATAATTTAAAATCAAATGATGCAGCCATAACCTATTTGAAGAAATATATCAAAAGGTGGGGATGATTAATATTAAATAGTGATTTTCTTCATTTTAATCTCATTATGAAAGCTGGCTTGAAAGATGTCGATGAGTCTATTGCCAAATTTTGCAACGCCATTCAATTTGTGAGATCTTCGCCCTTAACATACAGCTAGGTTTCGAGAGGGCTATATCTATCTCCGGAACAGGGGAAGAACCCTTCTCTTTTTCTACTCTTTATAGCCCTTTCCAGACCTTGTTTCATTTCCTTTGGTTGGGTTAGCTTTTTGGTAGGAAAGGCGGTAGTAGAATTGCGTCAGGTCCTTCGCCTTACTCTACTCTTTGTTTTCAGGCGGGGATGCCCATTGGTCCCTGCTCTAACTCCTCCGATTTCCCTTTGCTTTCTTTGTTACTTATCGTACGTGCCCAGTCTCAATGTGACTTCCCAAACCAAAAAAGCCTTTCCACCATTACGAACCCTATCATCAACCAATAAGCCAGGAGCTTCAACTGAAGCCGATGAGCTATACTCCGAATCCAACTAGAAATCCTGTAGTTAAATTGAGACTGCTCGACCTCGGAAGCTAATTCACGCGTAGGCAGTGTTGTCTATCATACCGTTGACTCTATATCTATTCATTGAATTTACTTTTTTAGATTTTTTATATAAGCTCGCTCCCTCTTTTTCCAAGAATTTATGCACTTCCCTTGACTTCATAGGGCCTTCTATGATAGGGGAAAAAGCCTTCCATTTTCGTGAAGTGACCCGGCCTCCCATGGCTCTTCCGAAACCATCTCTCATCTACGCGCTACAGTTTATACCCTGTCCACCAGCCCAAGAAGACGTTCCGCTTGACTAAGACTAAAAAAAGCTTTCCCGATCGATTTCTTCCTCTTATGCCTGCGATCCTACGCTTGATTGGAATCTCGAATGAAAGATCCACTTTACCAGTCATCCAGAGCTTGGACAGTCAGTTGAATAAACATGGTCAGACCTCTTCTCGACCGCTTCTCCTCTTTAAGTTACAGTAGTTCAGGGGGTGTTTGGAGAAAACTGCCTAAAAGACCATAAAATGTGATTTGTGAGTAGATGTTCATACTAGATGGAACTCCACTATTTGATGCTAACGACAGCTGAAAAATATCAAAATGCATTGGGGTGATTATAATAGCAAGATGGGAAGTATTTTATGGAATTTGTTAGTGCAGGTTGTCATGTTCTCCCAAAGATTATGATTGAGATAATGTTCGTGTCTTTTTAAAATCCTTCAAAGTTTTTTATGAAATAACATTGAGAGTTTCTTATTCCCACCATGATTCATCTAGTAAGTATTTTCATGAAATAATTGTGATTGAGAATACAATCTGAACATATAGTGCATATGATGACTCTAGCGTGAGTAGAATGGCTAGCAACATGAAGTTAAAGTTTGAAAAGTATTGGGGAATCTTTGATAAAACAAATTTAATGTTATACCTTGTTGTTGTTCTTGAACTGCAATATAAATTAAATTATATTGGGTATTGTTTTGATTATATGTATGGTAATAAGGACTCAAAGAATTTGTCAACGAAGATTGATGATCTTTTGAGAAGATTATATGATGAGTACAAGGGTGATGATGCGGGTCAAAATCAAGATGTTAAAGTTCAATCCAAAAAAGTAAAAACTTGAGAAGCTCGGGCAGCAAGATAGAAGTTTTTTTTATCTTAGATCTAATTAGACTTTGCATACATATATGAAACAAGATTTAGATAACAAGACAGAAGTTGATTTATTGGGTTGGTGGAAGGTAAATTCTTTGAAATATCTTATTTTAGTATAAATAGCTAAGGAAATATTCTCAATTCCTATGTCAGCTGATTCCCTCTAGTCAGCCTTTAGTGCTAGTAGATGAGTGATTGATCCATTTTATAGTTCGTTAGCTCCATCAACTGGTGAAGCCCTTATTTACCTTGGTGACTGGTTTCGTACAGAACCATTATCTACCAGAAAGTTGTTGGTGGAGATTATGGATGAGGAAGAGAAGAAATAAAATATTTGTTTCAACAACTTTACTTATTTAATTTATTTCTTACATTGAACTTATGTTTTATTTTTTATTTTATCTAGTGTTCAAATCACTCCAAGAGCTTGCATTGAACCATGAGTAAAGATAGATAAGTTGAACATGGTGGACTGTGTGGCTTATGAAGGACTTCGAGGACTTTGTTGACCTAGTGGCTTATGAACTTAGTGGCTTATAGAGGATTTTGATGAAATTTTTTAACGGATCCTAAGAAAAGTGTGTTTTTTTAGGGTATAGTTCTTCTAAGGTTATCTTTATCTTGACCATGTCTATCATAGAACTTACATTTCTCAAAGTGTAACTATTAATGAATTTGACTTTCCCTACTCAAATCTCATCACCAAAAAGGACATCCCAAACACCCAGTCTTTTGTTTATACTATTCATTTTCTTCCTTCTCCTATTATAGGTTCTCAATCTCAACAGCTCCTCAAGCACATCTTGAACCATCAGTTCCCTCTCAATCTTGCTCTTCATAGGTTCCAGTTGGTTCTCCTTCTACTCAGACAAGTATCTCCTCTTCCCTTTCACCTACGCGTTCTTTTCCTTCATGTCATGTACCATTTCAATCTCCTTCTAACCCATCTCAATTTCTTTTGCCTTTATCTATTTCTCATGTTTCATCTCATATATCTGTTCACCCATCTACCAATGTGAGACCTACTCATTCTATGATTACAAGGTCAAAGATAGGTTCCTTAAAGCCAAAGGTTTTTGCTACTTCAATTACAAATCTCTTGAACCTGCATCTGTCAAAGCTGCCCTAGCTAGCCTTCATTGGAAAGTTGCAATCCTTAGTGAGTTTAAGGCTCTTATGGCCAACAACACATGGAATATAATGCATTACTCCTCTGAATACTCAGTTGTGAATAACATATGACTTTTTAGGACCAGAACCAACCTCGATGGCACTGTTAAACAATTTTAGGCAAGATGGGTGGCCAAGGGTCTTCAGCAAACTCCAGGTGTTGATTATTTTGATACCTTTATCCATGTTGTCAAGCCATCCACCGTTAGAGTTATGCTTAGCATAGTTGTTACCAAGGCATGTGACATTCACCAGTTGGATATTAACAATGTTTTTTTGAATGAGTATCTCCATGAAGCTATTTATATGGTTCAACCCCCTGCCTTTGAGGATCCAGTTCATCCTAATCATTTGTGCAAGCTTAATAAAGCTTTATATGGCCTGAAACGGGCCCCTCGCGCCTGGTATGACAAGTTCAAGGCTGCTCTTCTTGTTTGGAGGTTCAACAATGCTTTCTCAGACACTTCTTTATTTCTCAAGTTTGTTGGTTTAGATATTTTGATAGTACGCATATATGTTGATAACATTTTGGTCACAGGCAGTAATCCCACCTTAGTCCATTCTTTAATTACTCAATTGAGTAAGAAATTTAAACTAAATAATCTTGGTCTTTGAGTTATTTTCTTGGCATTCAAGTGCATAGAGACAACAATCGTTTGCATCTTCATCAGGCTAAGTACTTATCTGTCATCTTTTCCAAGGCAAACATGTCCAATGCCAATTGCAACCTAACTTCAATGTGTTCTTCTTCTAAGCTTCTTGCAACAGGCTTAACCTTCTTAGATCGAACTTTCTACAAAAGTATCATTGGATCACTATAGTATTTAACCCTCACCAGGCCAGACATCTCCTATATTGTGAATAAGTTAAGCCGATATCTCTCTTGTCCCACTGTTGATCACTGGAAAGCTTGTAAAAGGCTTTTGTGTAACCTCAAAAAGACACTAAATCATGGCTTACAATTCACCCATGCTACTACACTTACTCTAGAAGGTTACTCTGATGCAAATTAAGCTTCTTCTCTTCATGATCAGAAATCAACTTCTGGCTACTGTTTTTATCTTGGTGGCAACTTGGTTTCGTGGCGCTCTCATAAGCAAACTGTTGTAGCTCACTCGAGTATAGAAGTGGAGTATCGAGCTCTCTCCTCAGCTTGCACAAATTTTCTATGGTTATAATCATTGCTTCATAAGCTTCTCATTTCTCCTTTTGCTACTCTAATTATCTTGTGTGATAATCAAAGTGCTTTGGCACTTGCTACCAATCAAGTTTTTCACTCGCGTACTAAGCACATTGAGCTCGACATTCATTTTATCAGTGAAAAGCTTTCGTCCAAGATTCTTCAAGTTCATTACATGCATTCATCTTCTTAAATTGCAGACATCCTCACTAAAGCTCTTCCTCATGATTAGTTCAATAACCTCAGCACTAAGCTCATTGTTCAGTCCTCCTAATCTCGCTTGAGGGGGGATGTTGGAGTATATTGTGCCCCTTGTACATTCGCGCCATGTCAACATGCTTCTCCTCTTACCACGACAACACTGACTAGGAAGCCATGTATTGGTCAAACTCCCAATTACTTGGAGCATACTTGAGCAATGATTGGTTCATCAAAACACCAATCATATGTTGCCAAAGTTGCTAATTGTTTTGATTCTCTTGCATGAAATGCATGATATTATTATTTTCCCTTTATTCTTTTCAATTCTTGTAACTAGCTAGATTCTTTTAGGCTTTCTATTTAAAGCAATATGTAATGATGTAATTGTGAATTTTTTCAATAGATAATAATTCAAAATCTTTTTCCTCACTTTATCTCTCTTAACTATGATGGTTTCGAATACCAAATTTGAAGTTGAAACTTTGATGGTTCAAATAATTTTGGCATGTGGCAAAGTGAGTTCTTAGACGTTCTGTCCCAACAAGAGGTGGATATTATCCTCGAGGTAAACCTAAGGACATGAATGTGAAGGATTGGTTGAAGTTGAATCGTCAAGCTTGTGGTATAATCCTACTTTGTCTTGTAAATGATCGAACATATTTTCTTATGAAGAAGAACTTGGCTGTAGAATTACGGAAGAAATTGGAGGACAAGTACATGACTAAAAGCATAGAAAACTGATTTTATTTCGAAGAAGAAGTTGTATTGGTTTCAATACATGAGGTACCACCATGTCTGAGCACTTGAATTTTATTGCAAAATTTTAACAGATATGCAAATTTTGGATGTTAAAATGAAGATGAAGATAAAGCTTTGTTGTTGTTAAATTATATTCCCGTTGTAAATATCGATTAAATATGATGATGTGTCTAATGCTTTGATGAACAATGAATATCAGACAGGCGCGCTGATAGTAATAAGGAGATTAGTGAGTAGAAATCTGGGAAAGAAAGAGGGATATAATTCATAATCAAGAGGGGGGTTTTCTGATAGGAAGAATGTAAAAAATAACGGTGTGTTTTGTGATGGTAATGAGCATTGGAAGAAAAAGATTTTGTCCTAAGTTGAAAAATATGGAAAATAAGGAGTCTAAGCTCGAGATGACGAAACATAGTTAGTCTTAGCTAGTCCATCATCGAGTACGCATTCAAATAGTTGGTTGCTTGATTGGGCTTGCTTCTAACATATGTGTCCACATCAAAATTTGTTTTCAGATTTCAGAGATTTAGAAAGAGGTGTAGTTTTGATGGATATTGGGAGCCTACAAAACAAAAGAGATATGTAACATTCAATTCAAAATGCATGATGGATCAATGAAGATGCTATCTGAAGTTCGGTATGTACCATATTTGAAAAAGAATCTTATCTCACTTGGGGATTCAGAATCAAAGGTTTTCAAAGTCACAAAGGAAGGTGGATCTTTGAAGGTGGTTTTTAGGTACATTGGTTGTTTTGAGGGATACTCGAAATGATAATTTATATTTTTTGAACAAGAGCAAAGCAACATGGACACTTGCAAATCTTGAGGTCCCTAAAGATGTTGCTCTCGATACTACCCGACTTTGGCATAACCATTTAGGACATGCAGATGAAAGGCTTTGCAGGGACTTGATATGCAAGGTTTAATAAAAGATGCAAAGAACATGAAACTTTATTTTTGTGAGCATTGTGGTTTAGGCAAACAGACTAGAGTCAAATTTGGTATTACGCTTCATTAGGTGAAGTATATACTTGATTATGTTCATACAGATGCTTGAAGACCTACCGAAATAGCATATTTGGGTGATGGTTTTTGGTTTTTGACATTTATTGTTGACTTCAAGAGGAAAGATGCAATGTGCATACGTTGATGAATCATACTTTGTTAAAAAATGTTCATCGTATGTCGTCCAGTTCTAGATTGAGTAAAGGTTTTTTAGGCGAGGTAGTTATGTATGAATGTCATTTGATCAACATGCCGCCTTCAATTGCTATTCAGGATAAATCACCTTTGTAGGAAATGAAAGAGTAAAAATGATGGGAAAGTGGACGGATATGTACAATTAAGCCCAAAAGTTAGCTTTTGCAACTTCTTGTCCCATTTTGGATGCGACGGGGACATAAAAGTTCAAAATCCATCTCATCTTGTGCACACTCCTAGTTAAAAAGATGACAATTGTCTTTTTACATACATTTTTTTATTTGTTTTTAAAATAACAGTTTTACAACGATCAAGTACTTGCTTAAACTTGAACAAGTGACATGTTAATAATTTATAAGTTAGTATTGAATATTTACACACTCTTTAACGTGTTTTGATACACCAACCTATAAATAAGTGACAAATCATCTGATCAGTTAAAATTTGATCAATCTAAAAAAAAATTATAAGATAAAGCCGTTAAGCAATTGCCCACGTCATCCCAATATGTCACCTTAAATAGTTCTATAGAATCTTCTTATTGAGTATAAAAATTACCCCGCTTGAATTTTCTCCTTCTTTTTCCTTTCTGTCTCTCTCTCTCTTAATTCAAAGCAAAAACCCATTAACCTCCTCATGTGTCTCTGTTTTTTCTCAGATGAGGAAACTCTGTCCAAATTTTGATAGTGAAGACAGCCTCGACACTGTACTTGAGGTCCCAATACCAGAAGAAATGTTCACATGCAATTCGAAGAAGAACCCATCAATTTCATGGCACGCCATGAAGGCTTGGGTTAAATCAGACACTGAGAAATCACAGGCTTCCGTGGCTTCCCTGTTCGGAGACCGCAACGCCAATATCGAGCTTTTAATCGGTGTCGTCGGAGCTCCATTAATCCCTCTTCCTATTCCCTTCGATGAGTAAAACTATCCCATCAATGGCAGCATCAAAGACAATCCCATTGCTGTTCTCAACGATTTCCAAAGCACATTCCAAGTCCCTAGACATAGATCACATTAACATCATGCCGAAGATTGTTAGCTCTAATGATTTTACAAGGATTTATTATTTTCTGGCTAAAAGTTAAGTCAAGAAAAATCCAAATAACTCCAATAAATTTATGGTTGTGCCTGTTATCCATTTCTTGGGCCATATATTTCCAATAAATTTCACCATGAAATTATTCAGTGTGTTTTCTTAGGCTATGCCTTTGAACAAAAATGATATTTATGCTATGATTTACATTTTAAAAAACACTACACGTTAAGGCATGTTTTATTTGATGAACAATCATTTCCTTTTGCTACTCCTAACCTTTCTCTCAAGGCACATGTTCTATATGGTAATTCTATGACTGATGATAGGTATTCTTCTCTCTTTCTATTTTACATCATTGTTTCTTTTGTTCCAGGTACTATTTCTGCTTCTCTTTCTCATTTGAATACTGCTACACATCACGCCAATACGCCTTTTTTATCCACTAGATCTGATAAGCAACCTGTAATACCATCTGTTTTAGATAATATACATTCTGGAATTAATTCTAGTACATAATTATTCACTGATTTCCCCTCTACTGCTGCTATTTTAGATAATATGCATTTTGGACTTAATTCTGATGCTAGTGATATACCTATTTTCTTATCTGATTTCGATAATGTTTATTCTGGAAGTGATTCTACACTGCCTTTGGATTTGCCTTCTAGTTCTGTTACTCATCCTAGTGTTATTTCTCATGATAGTTCTCTTATTCGTGCTGCGAGTTCTGTGCCTATCTCTAGTTTTGATGCTAGTTCTCATGCTACTGTTACTTTGCCTGATATATCTTCTAATCTGTCCATTGATCATAATATTGAGCATCCTCGTACTAGGCCACATTCTATTTCCTTACACACACAACCTACTCATCATATGCAAACACGATCAAAATCTGGCATATATAAGAGGAAAGCTTTTACTGTCTCAGGACCTTTAGCTCACCATGACATTGAACCACACTCTCACGCTGTTGCTTCATAAATTCTAGCTTGGACTAAAGCGATGAGTGATGAGTATAATGCACTCATCTCTCAGCACACATGGACTATTGTTCCCTTACCACTTAATAAAAATCTTATTGGGTGTAAGTGGGTCTATAAACTTAAGTATAATCCCGATGGAACCATTGCTAGACATAAAGCTAGGCTGGTGGCAAAAGGCTTCCACCAACAAACTTTAGACTATGGTGAAACCTTTAGTTCAGTTATAAAAAAACCCATCGTTATGATCTTATTGTCTTTAGCTAGTACTTTTGGTTGGTCTCTTAGGCAACTTGATGTTAAAAATACTTTTTTACATAGTACTTTGTTTGAAGAAGTATATATGTGACAACCACAAGGGTTTATTGATTTTAAATATCCTGATTATGTTTGTAAATTACATAAATCTTTGTATGGTTTGAAACAACTCCTAGAGCTTGGTTTGAGAAGTTCACTAGTCATCTTCTTTCTATTAGTTTTTGTGCTTCTCAGGCTGATAGTTCCTTTTTTGTGTGTGCGACTTCTGCTTCTGTTACATATATATTATTGTATGTTGATGATATTATTATTAGTGAAACTGATGCTAAACACATAGATCATATTGTCTGTGATTTGAAACAAGCTTTTGATATGACTGATTTAGGCAATCTTAAATATTTTTTAGGCCTAGTTACTAGAGATTGTTTTGGCATCTTTCTTAACTAACATAAGTATGCAAAAGACTTACTTACTAAGGCTGGAATGTTTAACGCTAAACCTTGTAAAAAACTTTGCTCAACTAAAAATCCTCTTTATAGTCATGTAGGCACTCCTTTCTCTGATATCACTTTATACATGAGTATTGTTGGATCTTTCAGTATTTAACTTTCACTAGGCCTGATTTAATCTTTTTTGTCAATCGTGTTTGCCAATATATGCATTCTCCCACCACAGCATACTTTGCCGCAGTCAAACTTATTCTTCGATATGTTATTGGAACTTTGGAATATGGCATATTATTTAAACCTGGCAATCTTAAATTGCAGGCCTTTACTGATGCAGATTGGACTGAAGATCCTTCTGATAGTAGATCTACTTCAGGATTTGTGGTTTTTCTCGATTCCAATACTGTCTCTTGGAGTGCTAAGAAGCAAAGCACAGTGGCCAGGTCTTCAACTGAAGCAGAATACAAATCCTTATCCAACACAGCTGCTAAGCTTAGTTGGATCAAATAAATTTTGAAAGACTTACACATTTATCAGTCACATGCCCATACTATCTATTGTTATAATATTTCAATGAGTTATGAAGAAGGATCTTTTAGTCCAGCATGCGCCTTGTCAATTTAAATTAGCATATCTATTTAGTAAGCCTTTGTCTATTAAACAATTTAACTTTCTTACGGATAAAATTATCCTTGATCCCATGATAAGTGTGAGGGGGGATGTTAAGTAATTAGTCGATATGGATTTTTTGTGAAGGGGTAATTTTGTCTTTACCATATTCTTTCGGTTTACTCTAGTTAGGTTTTGTTGTTCTTAACTAGATGTGTTTGGTTTGTTTGAGGTAATGTAATTTTCCATTTTCATTCTTTCTCTTCTTCTTCTTTCTTTTCTTTCTTCTCTGCTTCCCTTCATTCTGCCCTCCTTCGTTCTGCTATTTCTTTCAGATTGTATGTTTATTCAATTTCGTCTCACTTATTACTTTTGTTTCATGAGGTTTCATACCCTAATGATGAAACATATAATCTAAAATATGTTTTATGAAGACAAAACATCTCATTAACAAACAGCTTTAGACACAGTTACTAAGAAAATTTCATAAATTGTCATCACCAAATAGAATTTGAAGAGCTTGAAGAATGAGGGAGGGGATATGGGTGGGTTTGTGGTGTAGCAGAAAAGGCCTGAGCTTTGGTGTTTGAAATTAATGGCGTCTGGTTATAAGATTAGTGTTGGGAGTGATGGTAAGGTCGTTTGGCGACAAACTCCATGGCACCATTCCCATGCTTCTCGCTGCCCTCCTCGACCCCTTAGACACTTCCTCTAAGTATACTCCCTAGTCCCTACCACCATTCTCTCGCTCTAGGAAAGGAAATCATTAGAGAATGGGGGAAGAACACAACCCTAATTGTGGCCTTCGTGAAGAGGGGGAATACGTATCTCAAAATGCAGGGGATTGTTGTACTCAAAGTACTGCAACAATGGTTGTACGTGACATTCGCGAAGAGGGAGGGGGAAGAAGGAAGTAGAAAGGGAAAAAATTGGGGTAATTTTGGGTAATGGAGTTGTCCTACATGGCTGTTCTAGTAGTAAAACGGATGATGTGGTGTTAAGTTATTTGGTACGTATTGCCACGTAGGATAATCGTGACGATCCGTTAATTTTTTAAAGTTGAGTACATATAGAAGGGCAAATGTGCATCAACGATGTAACTGTAAGGTCTACTCAACTACTTTTTAAAGTGGATGGTTGAAAATGAAAACTACCTCAAATTGCAGGGCACAAAACTATAGTTTACCCTTATTTCTATCTAGAATAAAATGAAATTTGAAATGAATTTTGTAATAATCGAATGAAGAATGTTACTGTTAGAAATCAGAGTCGGATCTACAATTATATTTAAGTGTTTATTAACTATTAGGAATCAAAATCAAGAATTAGATTATTTAAAATAAGTGATTGTTTGTGTTTAATAATCAAAGGATTAGAATCAAACTATATGACCATATCCTTTCAAGAAAAATGAGTAGTATTAATCTTTATAATATAGGATTTTGAGGGCATGTTAGACTTTTTTTAATCATTTTTTTAAAGAATAAAAAATGTAAAATCTTACATGTTAAGAATCTCATTCTCAAATCAAACTTTTAATAGAATTAACATTGTTGAAAATTGTGAGTTTCAGTTAGAGGCAAATTCAAAAAATGAAGTTATCAAAATGATCATTGTAAACGTGTCACTAATTCATTCTAGTTTCGTATTTTGATTCCATTAATGTTATTTGGAATATTACACTCTCTCCACATTCTGTAAGGATTTTATACTCATTTTTTAAAATCTAGAATTTTACACCCCTGACCCACTACAATTAACATAAAAAAAATTAACTTTATCTTTCCTCATCATTTCTTTCCCTTCCCCATGTAAATATCAAATCAACCTAATATCCCATTTCATTTATTTTCGTCAACAAAAACGCCATTCTTTTTCATCATCATCATCATATTCATCATCATCGTCGTCGTCATCATCATCGTCATCTTCTTCTTCTTCTTCTTCTTCTTCTAGACCATGTGACCCGTTATTTTTTAGTGAGACCCGAGCCACTATTTTCCAGAGCACTCAAAAAAAGCATTCGTCTTCGGGGCGATACCCACTGACCGACAAACCCAGGTACTCATTCTTCCATTTTTTTTTATGTAAAAAGGACTTAGAGTTTTTCTTTTCTTTCTTTTGTTCCTCACATTAGAAATTGGGGGAAAAATGTTTTGGGTTAAAAATCAGGATTTTTTCTGTTATAGGGTTAGGAGAAAATCTTCTACGTTTAGATTGTCCCTCTTGATGATTATAATCTTATACATGTCTGGATTACTTGCTGTTTATGATAGATGCTTTTGATAACCATATGAATCTATTGGCCATTTGAAGAGTTCAAATAGTTGTTAAGGACTACTTGATCCATTCAAGTAGTCATTTTGACTACAACAGTAAGTAGTTGAAGAGTTCAAGTAGTTTATAGTTACTTGAACCCCTCAAGTAGCCATTTTGTTGCAGCAATAAGTAATAAATCAAACAAACAACTACTTGAATGGTTCAAGTATTTGTATCTGACTACTTGAACCCTTCAAGTAAGGTGAAATTTTATATGAATTTTTGATTTAATAAGTTTCTTATTTACTTAGAAGGACATAATATGTTCCTAAACTTGTTTATGCAGGATGTCAAGTTCTAGTGCCAATGGTTTTGCACAAGTAAGTTTGAGATTTGTTAATAGAATATGTACTTACGAGCAAAGGGTTGCTGTGAAGATATCAGAGTCGGATCGAAACAAAAATAGATATATTATTGTTACGAGCAGAACAAGTATGGATATTTTAGTTGGTGCAATCATCTTGATGAAACAAATGAAGCTAGTAGCGAGGACAACGATTCAAAAGAACTCAAGGATGAGCTCAAACACATAGATATTAGGATACAAGTATTGAAGAGTATATCAAACACTTTGAAAAAAAAAATCCATATTTACATTATGTGTTTAGCGTTTATAATTGTGGAAATCATTTGTAGTTTAGCTTAGTAGAACATTATTTTAGCTTGTTTAATTGCTTTAGATGATGTGTAATAAACTAGAATTTCATGTTGGTTATAAACTTGTCTATGTAATCTGCTTCGGTGGTGTTTAATAATGGGAACTTTTATAGTCAAAGACAACCAACAGGTGGGAAGGGCACATGAGTTTTGTCTGTACACTGTATGCATTTTATATGTATTTTATCAATCTATTTTGTATGAATTTTTTATAGATATTATATCTATTTTAATCCCCTTAAGTAGTTATTTGTTTTTGTTAGTAAGTAAACTAATGCAAATTGCATATATTCGATAACTATTTGAAGGGTTCAAGTAGTGATTTTTTTACTACTTGAACCCTTCAAGAAGTCACATGCTCTCCGGATAAATTACTGCATGAGACAAAAATGACTACTTGAAGTAGTCATTTTATTTAAACCCTTCAAGTAGTCATTTTGTTTGAAGTAATTTTTTTTGTTTCATGCAACGATTTATACAGAGAGCATCTGACTACTTGAAGGGTTCAAGTAGTCAAAAATACTATTTGAACATTTTAAGTAGTCAGATTATTTGTTGTCGTCGGTTTATACAGAGATCATGTAACTACTTGAAGGGTTCAAGTAGTATTTTATGACTATTTGAATCCTTCAAGTAGTCATTTTATTTTATGCAGTGATTATACAAAGAGTATGTGACTACTTGAATGGTTCAAGTAGTCAAAAAATACTACTTAAACTTTCAAGTAGTCATTTTTGTCTCCTCTTAGTGAACAATCTAAACACAAAAATTAACATTATCTACACAATAATCAATCTTGAACCCTTCATCAATTTTATAATTACTTGAATTTAAATCAATAAACATATAATGGACAAAATTATAATCCAAAAAGGTATTTCAGAATTCAGAAATCCAACAAAAAAACAAATTTTCTGAAGGCGTTTTCTCAAGTTTCCTGCCAACTCAGTCTCGATGCTGAATATGTTGCGAACAACTTCCTCCTCTTTGGACTAAAAAACGAGACCTCTAACACTCGAAGAAGACCCTAAGTTTCTAGTTTCTACCTCAATCCCGGCACCACCATGACCCCCATTAATAACCCCATATGCTTCCTGCTTCTAAGGGTTCCGCTCATTGTCCTGGCTAAACAGAGCGTGCTCCGCTCCCTAACATCGCAGGACCTCCTCTGCAACTTAAACACCCCCGAAAACCCTTCGTTTTTTTAGGCACTTACTTTGACTAAGCTCGGGAAAAAAATGAAGTGGGTCTAGAGCAAACCGACGAGGTGAGACCACCACCGGAGGAGAAAGGTTTGAAAATAGCTTTAAGGGCAACGACATCGGTGGAGTAAGTGGTCGGGGGTTTGCGAGCAGAGGAGGATGTGGAAGAAGATGAGGGATCGAGTACCTAGAGGCGCTCGCAGAGGTATAAGGGGCAGAAACCAGTGAAATGCTCTTTCGGGTGGCGGTCACAAGAGGTTGCGACACGGTGGGGGAGTGGCGGTGGCAGTGATTATGCTTCAGTTGTGGGATTCATAGCCGGTACCTATGGTAATGTAATACCCACTCTGCCGATGCTCATGTTACGGAAGCTTAGTGATTGAGTGTAAGAGAGTGGAGAGAGAGTAAAGCAGAAGTGTTTAGAGAGAGTCTGGAATTGGAACTGTGATGGTGGTAGTGGGAAAGAAAGTGAGGAACTGAGAATTGATTTGAGTTTTGAAATAAGGAAAGAAATGATTAGATAAAAGAGGGTTACAATTTTTTTATATTGATTGTGGTGGGTTATGTGTGCAATATTTTAGATTTTGAGAAAACTATATAAAAATCAAAATGTGGTAGTCCAAATAACCCATTCCATTTTGCATACTAAAATCCCCTCTTTTTTTTGTCCGTCATGACTTTGGAACAGACTTTCGTCTCTCGTGGGATTTATCATTCAGCTTCCAAGATGTTGAATTTGAATTTTCTTTATTGTGCAGAGTTCATATTTCAATCATTTTTCTGTTTGATCAACTTTTTTTCGAGATTAGAATACCATTTTTGGGTAGAGTTGATTTGTCAATGGTGAAGCGTTTGGTCGAATACTCATTTTGGGTGGTCATTGTTCTGGTTCAAATCCATTGCTGCAGTTGCTGCTTAGAGGAGGAAAGACTGGGTTTGCTTGAGCTTAAGGCTTTCTTTCAATCTAATGGCGACTAAGATTTTAATCCTCTTCCTTCTTGGGTTGATGAAAAGGTTGCTGACTGCTGCAGTTGGTAGCGAGTCAAATGCAATTCCACCACGGGCCATGTGGTGGAGCTTTCCTTTAGTGAAGATATTTTACAATCCCTGATTGCTTTCTAATTGCTTCTCTGTTTCAACCCTTTGAAGAATTGATAAGCCTCAACTTGTCTTACAACTGGTTTGGTTAATAATAAAGGTATGATCTCTCGTTCGTCCCCTCTCTCTGCTTAAGACCTTTCTTTGTTGCCTTGAATCTGCTCAACAAAAAGCGTCAGTGATCTATATATAGTTATGTACCTCTTCCCCTTTCTGTCTTTAAGCCTATACGTGGGTTGAAGATTTGATGGCTTTACTTCAATAGAGATAGACTTCAGTTATAGTATTGATGGTTGATTATGCATATTTGCATCACTGACAACCAAAGTTTTCTCTTGATTTGAAGGATTTCCGAGTTTGATGAGGCTGGAGACCTTAGACCTTCGGTCTAACCAATTCAACAGTATCCTATCATCTTTGAGTGGGATGATATCACTAAGACTTTGATTATTCAATTCAATGACCTTGAAGGATCTGTTTCTGCCCGTGGTCTGTTCCTTAAACCTCCTATGAATTCATGTGGTCCAATGGTAACTTTTTTTTTCTTCTTATTTTTCTAAGTAGGGATACATATCTCAGTGGCCCTGTACCGCTACAAGGTAAAACATTTATCAGAGTAAATTTGACCACTTCAATAATTGCGAACCTTCTGCTTCTGTAGCAAATTCTCTCGCTTCCAATTAATTCTAAACAGCGTCTTTATCTTTCAACTTTCAGGATTGAAGAACTTGAGGATACTGGATCTTAGTGGTGGTAGTTTCAATGGCTCCCTACCAATGGAAGGTAGTAATATCGATTCAAACTTCGAAATTTTATTATCCATCAACTTGGCCAGAGTACAACAGGTTAACTTCATTCTCAGATTTCTGTAAAGACTGGTCAGATAGCTGTTTTGTAATAAAAATTTTCAAAATAAAATTTGGGTCAAATGTTTGCTACCCCCTTCAACTATAGCTTACTAGCTCACTAGACCTTTTACTTTCAATTTGGAAATTTAGACCTTGATAGGAAAAGTCTCTTGCAATTATAAAATGGACGACACAATTATCCAAATTGAAAGCTTAGGAATGGTTGGAGGATAAAAATGCAATTAAACCAAAACTCGTAGTGCTAGAGGAAGAATGATGGGGAATTTTGCTGAAGACATGGAAAAAGTTTCTTTTCAAATGCCCAAGTAGAGAAACGCAGGTGTGTGACAAATAAGAAATGTTTGCTTCAGAATCCTGATTAGTTTTTTGCTCATTTTCATAGAGATTTAAGGTCCAAGTTCAGTGATACATGTACTCCTTTGGTAAAACCCCATTGATGCAGTTTCAGTTTCCATTGTTAAAGAATCTTACTTCTTTACATAGGTTCCTGATTCTTACAATACTAGGGTCTACAAAACACCTATTTTCTTTGGGGGCCTGGGCCACAATTGACTTGCTTAACATTCGATAATAATTCTTTTGCAGGTCTATGTGAAATGAAGAAGCTTGTTGAGCTGGATATTAGTTCAAATAACATAACTGGCCACCTTCCTCCATGTCTCAGTAACCTGACTAATCTCAGATTTCTTGATGTCTCCTCAAATCAGTTTACTGGGATTATCCCATCCAGCATCGCTAGCCTCACTTGAGTTCCTTTCACTGGCTGGTAATTACTTTGCAGGCTTGTTCTCATTCAGCTCTTTTTCTCACCATTCAGAGCTCAAGTTTTCCAGCTTTCAGTAAAGGGCGTTAGTAAATTAGTTGTGGAAACTGAAAATTCAAAATGGCTCCCTACATTTCAATTGAAAGTTCTCGTTCTACGGAATTGCAACCTGAACGGCCAGACTGCGTCAATGATTCCGAGTTTCCTTTTATTCCAACGTGACTTAAAAATCATTGACCTGGCTCATAACAAATTGGTTGGAACATTTTCCTCTTGGCTGTTGCAGAATAACACAAATTTACAGGAAATGTATTTGATGAACAACTCTTTCTCAGGAAATCTTCAACTGCCACTTTCCTGCACGAATTGCAGCTTCTACAAATTTCAAACAACTTCAGTGGCATGCTACCCAGCAACTTCGGTCTGCTTCTCCCAAAACTGGTATATATAAACATTTCAATGAACGGCTTTGAAGGCACTTTGCCTTCATCAATGGGTGAGCTGCAAGAACTCTATGCATTGGATCTTTCAAATAACAATTTCTCTGGAAAGCTTCCAACATCTTTGTTTTCCAATTTGAGTAAAGTGAATCTTTTATTACTGAAAAACAACTCTTTTAGCAGAAGGGTTGAAGGTGGGTTATCAAATAACACAAACTTACAATTCATGGACATATCTAACAATCGGGTATCAGGCAGAATCCCGAGCTGGATTGGCGACTTATCAGAAATCAGAGTTCCTGAAAGGTCGGAAAATCTTTTAGAAGGTGAGCTTGCAGAAGAAGTTAAACTCTTCTGTTCCTGTCTCAATCTTTCATTAAAAATTGCCAAACCAGAACCACAGCCGAAGATTATTCCATAAACTTTGAAGTTATCAAACTTAATTAGCCATTTTTAGAGAAAAGCTAGTGATCAAGCAGTGTGCATGTAGATATGTACTACAGCCGCTCTGTGAAAATATTTACAAGATTGTGAACATGTTCGTTCTGTAACTACGTGTCATTTACTGCTGCGGCTGTTGAGAAATTTGCATGCTTTGATTAGAGCAATTGTGGAGGCTGATAACCATCACTGTCCTATGAAGAAGAACCACTTGTCTAGTACTATTACCTATTGGGGTTGAGGAAATACTCATTGCTCAAAAGAAAGTCGAAGGGCCACTTCTCCAAAAACAAGTGAAAGGGTAAAAAGAATGAGGATGACTCTTCCTTTGACAGCCTAGGAAAGATTGTGAAAGGGGTAATCCTTATCAGTTGTCAGTTATCGCTGTAACTGCCAAAGTCAACTACTGACTTCATCACCATTTCCTGGCTTGTTGAGCAAGACAAGAAAATCAGGAGAATAATAGTAAGATAACTCTCATGTCAACATCAAAGTTTCATTGGCTGGTTAATAAATTCGAACAGAAAAGTTAAAACAGGAATTTGCTTTAAAAGACAATCAGTTCTAAGCTTAGGACTTTCTTCCTCTTCTTAAGGAAAAACACAAAAAAAGCACAAGACTCTCTTCACCATATGTTAAATAAAATTTGGATTTCTAACGAAAACCAAACAATAACTGAATAACATAACATTTACCAGTTGAAGTCACATCAAGGATTCATAGTAACACTGTTTTCACTTTCAAAACCCAGAAGGGTCAATAAGTTTAGTTTTTCTTTTGATAATTCAAGTCATTAGACCCTTTTCCTCTACCCTTATAGATATTTCCTATTAAATTAATTGAATCATTAATCTAATAGGAAAATCCTTTGCCGGGGAAATACTTAATAAAATTAAACAATGTTTGGGAAGTCTGTTTGAATGTTCCTTGTGGAAAATGCTTTGCTGGGGAAATACTTAGTAAAATTAAACAATTTTTTATCATCATATTTTATTGACTTTGCTTCAAACATCTCATGTCTTCATTATATTTGGAACTTCGGCTAGAGATCATCTCAGAGAAAACAAACGATAAGGGAGTGTGGGTTAATTAGATGAAGAAGGCTGTGATCAAATACTCATTATGGGTTTTCATAATCACCGTTCAAATGCAAGATTCTAATGGCTGCTTAGAGAAAGAAAGGCAGGGCTCGTTGGAGCTCAAGGCCTACCTGAAATCATATAGTCACAAGGACTACAATCCTCTTTCATCATGGGTTGATGACAAAAAGTCTGAATGTTAACATGGGATAGAGTGAAGTGCAGCCTCACCACCAGGCGTGTAGTGGAGATCTCCCTTCAGCAAACCACCAATTTTACTATCAAGAAAGCTCAGTTTCTAGGCGTTACTATGTTTCATCCTTTTGAAGAACTGCTAACCTTAGCTTGTATGGCAACATTTTCAGTGGTTGGGTTATGAGAAAAGGTATTATGTTTTACCTATTTCAATAATTACTCCTTTAGTTCTCTTAAAATTTGATTTTCTTTTGTGCAAAAGATTTCATCTGTTACAAAAGCTCTTTAGTTATTATTTGGTGATAGTAAGTACCATATATTTGGGTGAGTAATAAGTAAGAGTTTTGAAGGATTTTCGGGGTTGAAGAAGTCGGAGATCCTAGACCTTGGTTTAAACTCATACAACAACAGTATCTTTTCATCATTAACTACACTCAATTCTTCACTGAAGCTTTTAATACTTGGTCCAAACAGGTTCACGAATCCCCTTCCTATCCAAGGCAAGTACCTTTCTAGTACCTCATCCTTTAATACTTTCTTATAAAGTTTTCGTTTGTTCTCTCTTTTTACCATTTTTGTCATACTAGCAGATCTTTCAAAGCTGAGAAATTTGGAAGTGCTGGATTTGGAAGATAATGGGTTTGTAGGCTCTCTCAGAATGCAAGGTAGAAGCATTTCCTTTCTAGTTGAATAATTGGATAGATATCATAGCCATCTCTTTAGCCATTTCTTAGTGTTTCCTTTTCCCTTCATTTTATTCTTACGTTATCGTTATCATTGGGGCAGATTTTGCGAGTTTGAGCAACCTGAAAGTTTTGGATCTGAGCAATAATTATTTTGAAGGCAACCCATCAACACAAGGTAAAAGCAGAAATAGAATGTTCCTATCAGATTATCAGATAGGTCATCTGTTTTTAGATGTCATATGAATGACATCTTCATTATATGGCATCTAAGCATTTTATTTTTATCTTATGGGCATTAAGGGGAAGGTATTTAAAATTACTATTCCATTGACAATTGGGCGAATACTGTTCAATAAAAGCATTGAGGTGCCTTTTTCATCAAGGAATCTGCTTAAGCCTGTTCTTGTTTTTTTTTTTTCTTTTTAATTTCTTATCTCTAAGTTTACGTGAATTTTCTGTGACAGGTTTGGAGAAGTTGAGAAACCTGGAACTGTTGGAGCTTGGCAGAAACTTGCTCAATGGCTCTATACCAATGCAAGGTGAGAAAGCTACACAAAGTAAGGAAAGATCAATGATTACAAATAATATACATAGCTTCATTTAGCCTTGAGCCAGTATCGGTTCCATATGAAAGGATTTTATGAAAATTATTTCAAGGAGAAAAGATTTTAATTCCTTTTCTGCTTCTTAGCATTTTATTTGGTCAATTTCTTACCTCAACTTTTTCTTTTTCCTGTCATATTTATCTTTCCATATGAGCAGATTTCGCGAAGTTGAGAAATTTGAAATATTTGGATCTGAGTGAGAATGCATTCAGTTCTGACTTACCGGTGCAAGGTAAAACGACATAAGTTCGTTATCTACAGCTTTGAGAGTAACACTGAGCAAGAATCTATCACGCACTACTATCATTTTCTTGTTCAATGATTGATTCGATTCTTTTCTGAATAGTCTGTCCTTTCAATACCTCCTTGAAGTTATTAGAGACTTGTAAGAGAGCCCTTGCATAATCTTTAAATGATGAGCATAAATGTTCTATTTTGTTATCTGAGAGATCTTTATAAGATTGACTTGAATGTTACATTTCTTATGATAGTAAACAACTAACTTTTTCCAGTTTTAATACAGAGCTCTATGAGATGAATACTTTTGATTTGGGCAGGATTATGCGAAATGAACAACCTTGTTGAGTTGGTTCTGGGGTGGAATGACATCACTGGCAACCTTCCAGAGTGCATAGAAAACTTAACGAAACTCCGAGTTCTTGATGTCTTGTCGAATTTGTTGAGCGGAAACATTCCATCATCCATTGGCAACCTCACTGACCTTGAGTTCTTATCTTTGCCCGCTAATTTCTTCGAAGGCTTATTCTCATTGAGCTCTATGGCTAACCATTCGAAGCTCCAGGTTCTCATTCTTTCTACAGAAAGCAAGAACTTGCAGGTAGAAACTGAAAATCAACAATGGCTCCCCACATTTCAGTTGCGATGATTTCTCGTCTTGCGCAATTCCAACCTAAACAGACTAGCAAAATCGACTATTCCCAGTTTTCTTCTACACCAATACAACCTGCAATACATCGACCTCTCTTACAACGACCTGGTAGGCAACTTTCCTTATTGGATCTTACAGAACAACTCAAAATTAGATGCTATAGATTTGGTGAACAACTCATTCTCAGGACCTCTTCAATTGCCCGCCTTCTCCCAACATGATTTGATTGCTCTGAGACTTTCAAACATGTTAACCGGGAAGATTCCCAAAGATATCAGTTTCCTCTTGTCAAAGCTCAAGGAACTCAATTTATCAATGAATGGCTTCGAGGGTAGTCTTCCTTCTTCAATGAGTGATGCACGAACTGAGGGTGATAGATCTATCAAATAATAACATCTCATTTGTGGCTAGACATCTGTTTGCAAATTGCAGTTTTTTAGAGACATTGACGTTGTCATATAATCAACTGCATGGGAAAATGTACATTGACTATGCGAATTTGAGTAGTCTATATGGATTGTACTTGGACAACAACTACTTCACTGAGATGATTGGAGATGGGGCAGTAGTGTATATGACTAGATTATCTGTCTTAGACCTATCCAACAACTTTTTATCAGGCAGACTTCCAAGTTGGATTGGCCGTCTCTCGGGTCTATCTGTTCTTCAGATGTCTGAAAATAATATTGAAGGTGAGATTCCAGTTGAACTATGCAGCCTTCAAGACCTTGAATTTTTAGATCTTTCGCAAAATAACTTCTCTGGAACCATACCCTCTTGCCTCAACAGTTTAGGATTGAAATAATTGTATTTGCAAAAGAATGGCTTCTCTGGGTTGATACCTGATGCATTGTCCGAAAACCATAATCTAAGGGCGCTTGATCTGAGCTTTAACAAATTGTACGGAAGAGTACCAAACTGGATCAATCAATTGCAGATGATGCAAATGCTTCTACTGGGAAGAAATCAGTTACAAGGTGATATCCCTGTTGAGTTGTGCCAGTTAGGAAAAATCAGAATCGTGGATCTCTCGTACAACAAGCTTAACGGGTCAGTTCCTTCATGCCTAACTAACATTACATTGTGGCAGGAAAATGAGCTTGATTTTGATTATGGGGCTGGATTTGTGTATGTTTTTGGAACCTTTTACATTTACCCTGAGAGTTACTACATTGCAACTCTTGATTTTAATTACTATTCTGATTCTTATGACGTTTACGCAGGAGAAATAAAAGTAGAGTTTACGACTAAGAAGAGATCAGACACTTACCAGGGAAGCATTGTTAAGTACATGACTGGATTAGATTTGTCATTTAACCAGCTATCAGGTGACATTCCATTACAACTCGGAAACCTACCACAAATACGTGCAATGAACTTATCGCATAATTACTTTTTGGGAACTATACCAGTGAGCTTCTCCAAACTAACACAAGTAGAGAGCTTAGACCTTTCTTACAATAATTTGAGTGGTGAAATCCCTCCTCAGCTTGTTGATTTACGCTCGTTAGCCATTTTCAATGTTTCATACAACAACTTGTCTGGTACTACTCCAACTGGTGGTCAATTCTCCAACTTTGATGAAAGCAATTATGGAGGCAACCCCAATCTCTTTGGACCGCGCCTCAAAAGGACTTGCACCCGTGATGATGCAGCACCACCACTAGCCTCCGCCCCAGGAGGAGATGAGGCGTTCATTGATATGGTATTCTTTTATTGGAGTTTTGCTGCATCGTATGTCACAGTGTTATTGGGGTTAGTAACAGTCGTCTATATCAACTCTCACTGGCGTAGAACATGGTTTGATTTCATTGACGATTGTTACTCATGTTTCGTTAAGTCTTTGCATAATGTTTTTCACTCAAAATCCCATCAGTTTGCATCAAGAGTTTTAAGTTTTTATTGATTCAATGAAGTGACTTTGTTTCCTTTTTGCATGTCTTTTAAGCTTGTAAAACATGTGTACAAATTCACAGGCTATATAAGAATCAATTTTCAATACAACTTGATGAAAACATTCGCTTCTGATATTTGTCCAACTATTTATGTCTCTAGTGGACAAATAGCCTATACTAGTAGAAGGATTCCTCTTTGGATACTAGATGCTCAAGTCTCTAACTAGACACTCAAGTCGTAATAATTGGATGAACTAAGTCGTAACCATGAAAGCGTAGTAACACAACACGATCCCTCGAATAAGGAAAAAAAGGGTGGTGATTATGATAAGTCTCGGGTTTAGAATGCAAGCTGTCAGCCTGTCCTGTTCATATGGTCTGAAAATTCGGCATATTTTCTGAAAGGCGTGCTCAAATTACTTGGCAAAGACTAAATCCAAGAACATGCAAGAAATGCGACAAAAATAATTCACATTTCATTTTCACAAACAGAACACTATCAGGAAGGAATGGTAGATGACGAATAACCTTGTATTGTTTGTTTCGTCTTCTTAAGCTTTTGGGACTAAATGTTCTTCATACTCAAATTACAATAGCAACAAAAGTTCCTCAACAGTTTAATCTATATGGTTAATGGCAATTAACATCGCCCAAATATTATTCAACATTCCGGAAATAGTTAACTGTTGACTATCATTCAATGTATCTACAAGAACAAGTATAAGTAACTATTCCAGAAACAAAGAAATCACAAGTTATTTATTATAAGGAAAATGAAGGATGACTTAGAAAACTGAGAAAATGAAATCAGAGAGAAAGATCAGCCAAGTCAAAGGTTCTCGTAACAGCTTTGCACCAAGACTCCACTTTCTTCTTCCTTGTATTCTCGTCTAATACGGGACGGAAAGTAGCAGCACTCTTCACTCTTTCTCCAGAAGCAAAAACCTCTTCCTCCGTCCAAACCCCAACTGCTAATCCAGCAGCATAGGCCGCTCCCAGAGCTGTTGTCTCTATGTCAGCTGGTCTCACAACAGGACTTCCCAACAAGTCAGCCTGCAAGGAATTTGCAGTTAAGTAATCCTTGTTTTTAAGATATTCAAACATCAGTAAAAGACAGGGAAGAGCAGAAACCCAAACCTGAATTTGCATTAAAAGGTTATTAACGGTAGCACCACCATCCACCCTAAGCAAGAACTCCCCTTTCTCATTCTTGACCTCACCCTTCTCTCCAGCATCTTTGTGCATAGAATCCAACACATCTTTCACTTGGAAACACATGCTCTCTAGCACTGCCCGAGCGATGTGAGCTTTGCTTGTAAACCTCGTGATCCCAATACAAATTCCACGAGCATCATCCCGCCACCATGGAGCAAACAATCCATTAAAAGCAGGTACGAAGTAAACACCACCAGTTGATTCAACTTGCGAAGCCAAATCTTCGATCTCACTGGCACTACTGATAATCCCCAGACTGTCTCTAAGCCACTGAACTGCAGCTCCAGCAATAGCAATTGATCCTTCCAGAGCATAATTTGCTGAAGCATCAGGACCAAGCTTAAATGCTAAAGTGGTTAAAAGCCCATGCTTTGATTCGATTATCTCTTCCCCTGTGTTCAAGAGAATGAAGGCACCAGTCCCATAAGTGCTTTTAGCCTCGCCCTTTCGACAAGCTTGTCCGAGCATTGCTGCATGTTGGTCACCCAAACAACCTGAAATAGGGACACCAGTAATCGGCCATCCTATGGCGATTTTCCCTATAACCTCGGAGTTACTAACAATTTTTGGCAGAATTTGGGCCGGTATTCCTAGTGTTTCCAATGTGGTTTTATCCCAATCAAGGGTCTTCAGGTTCATCAGCAGTGTTCTTGATGCATTAGAAACATCAGTGACATGTAATCCACCATTGACACTACCGGTTAAATTCCAGATTAACCAAGTATCAATAGTTCCAAATAGAGCATCCCCCTTTTTCACACCCTCCTTAACAGCTTCCACATTTTCAATCAACCAAAGTAGCTTCAATGCACTGAAATATGTGCTTATGGGCAGCCCACATGTATCCACAAAATGAGTTCTCCCACCAGATAACTCCTTCTCTAGTTTTCTGCCAAGAAATTACCGACAGATGACATCATTGAAAAACGGAGTTCATAAGAATCATGAATGCGTTTTGAAAATTGAAGATAATGAAGTCTCGAAATCTAAATTTAATGATAAAATAAAATCAATTTGCAAGAGATCAGTTTAAAAAACAAAGAACTGGTATTCATAAAAAAGAAATCAACAAAAACCGAGATAAAATTATGATCAGAAAATAATAAAAAATTAAATCATAATCAAATTCAGAAATGGGTTCTAATTAACAGTGATAGAATAATCAACTAAAACTTTGCAACGAGTGCCTATTCATTTCTGAAGGCATTTACAATTTTCCAGATCGTTTGGCAACGAGGGCCTATTAATTTTTAAGGCAATTACAATTTTCGAGATCGTAAGACATGAAAATAGACGACGACAAGGAGAAAAGACAACAAAAAAGCGAACCTGCAAATGAAACTGGTACGAGCATCCATCCAAACAATGGCGTTATAGAGGGGACGACCGGTAGATTTGCTCCAAACCAGAGTTGTCTCTCTCTGATTGGTCAAGCCAATAGCCTTCAACCCATTGTCCACATTGTGACCACCGGCTGTCGCCTTGTCAAGAGCCTTGGCCATACACACCCTCACACTCTCTATAATCTCCATCGGATCGTGTTCAACCCATCTGCCCAAACAATTATAGACGACAATGAGCCAACGAGAGAGAGAGAGAGAGAGAGAGAGAGAGAGAGAGAGAGAGAGAGATTACCCAGCTTGAGGGTAGTACTGAGTGAACTCGACCTGGTGAGAGCCAACTGGGCGTGCTGACTGATCGTAAATGATGAATCTGGTGCTGGTTGTTCCTTGATCAATGGAACCAATGAAAACATCCCCCGACTTTGACATCCTCCTTACTGTTTGCCCAATTTCCCTTTGAGAAACAAAGAAATAAACAGAGTTGCACGAACACGAGAGAGAGAGAGAGAGAGAGAGAGAGAGAGAGAGAGGGAGGGAGGGAGAGGAGACTGACTTATATGCAGCTATTGATTTGGAGATAATGACGAGTATTTAATGAGGAAATTTCTCTTGGGAATGGAGACAGGGCCTTATCCAATCCATCAGATTTGACAAATCTCCCGATAATTTTAGCAATCAATTGAACAACTTTCTATAATTAAGTATCGATGAAATATTGTCACAAGTTTTTACTCTTTCTTTTTGTTCTAAATTTAACTTTTCATGTACCTGCCGTTATCATCATCAATGACCCTACTATCCATATCTGTTTTGGTAATTCAGTCCAATTTTTTTTATTAATTACCTTAACAAATAATTAACAATTTTATTTATTCACTTAAATGCAATAAATATCATATAATAAACTTCACGAAATAATTCACCTTTAATTCACTTTCAACGATTTGATTTAGGGGTCAAATTTTCATTACTCGTAAAATATTAAAAACTCATTAAAAGCCTTTAAAATTAAAAACAAATTTTGTCACATAAATGATCCTGATGGTTTGGGCGGATAATACAAAGTACTGTGATCTTTTGTGGGTCATCAAAAATATTATCCTCTCATTACTCTCTTTAGTCATCATTTCCTAAAATTCTTGGTTTGCTGAACCACCTAAGATTTCCAGCTGAGACCACGTGGCATTTATTATGACACGTGGGACGTTTCTATTGGCAGAGGGAGATGAGTAGTTGTTGGTCGCTGCTCTTTCCACTTCTCACGGGAGATCTGCAATATGGCAACTCCAACTGCTCCACTCGCGGATGCTCACGTTATCGCACTCGCTCGTGGATGTTGCCACGCCAGATTTGGAAAAAAAATTTAGAAGCGAAATAAGTATTTAAAAAGAAAAATTTTATAAGAGAGAGAAAGAGAGGACAAAAAGTTCTCTCTTTTCTTTTGAATCCCTCATTTTTCAATGTAGAATACTGAATACACCCCAGTGTTAGCGTGTAATTTATAGTGTGATAGCACGATTCAAAAAAAGTTAAAAGTAGGTAACAAAGTTTATAATTCCTTATATGTTCTCGAAATCTTTTATAGTGGAGTATAATTTTTTTTATTCTTTCAAAAGGAAAGAATAATTTAGTATTAAAATTAATAAAAGAAAAATAAACTTTAGTTGACTTTGTCGTCTGCTCGTACGAAGTTATTACTTCTTTTGACTATATTAATTGAAAATATATATTTCAAACGTGTTAAATAATTTAAAATATATATAAAATTTAAAATTAATATTAGTGTTGAAATAAATACATTATCTTTCAAAATAATTGTAAGTCAAAACTAAAAGTAATATAGTAGTACATCAGCTTATTTATTTTGTTGAAATTGTACTTTGCTAATTGAATGGTGTACAAAATGATTTTTCATCAATTTCTCCCAATATTGCTCTCAAGTCATTTATATGATTTTTTTGTTTCAAAAATATAAATCTTACATAATACATAATTTTATAAATTTTTAATGAATAAATTATTGTGGGCTTAAAAGTAGTCTCAAAACTCATAAAAATTCATCTTTATGTTTCTAATTATATAATATTATAAAATAATAATTCTAAAAAAATTATTGTGTAAAAAATAATATTTCATTATTTGAATTATATTAAATGAAAAAAATATGAAAATCAAAATTATATTATATTTTTAGGAGATTGAAGAGTAAAAATGAGAATTAAAATTTCTTACTTTTAAGTTTAATATTAATATAGTAAGATAAGATTTAACTAAAATATAGAAAATTTAAAAACAATTGTCTTTGTGAACATGACAATTAATACAAAATGAAATATATTATTAATTCGATACTTGTTATCAAATTTAGTTCTCCTTTTTACATATTCCAATTTAAAAATTCAATTACAAGAATTAAATCGTCTCATTTTAAAAATAAATTTATGATTATAATAGATTATATATTAGTTACGATTTAGATTAAATTAAGTGATATAATAAAGTACAAAGATTGTTATAGCAGGTGCAAAAGAAAATTTATGAATGATGATTGGTCTTTCTTTTGCAAATATGGAACAATAATTATAGTCTGCATAAAAATCAAATCCTATATTCACATCACCGTATCCCGCCATATGTTGTCTACATTAATTCCTCAAGTTTTTCTTGTCACCTTATTAGAAATACCAAATTAATTATTTTTATATGACAACATTAGTTTTAGCCTTTAGGCATATTCGGAACGTTACAGAATGGTCCAACCGCCTTCATAATACTTGTCATAAGACTCATAACCAACAAAGTTAAAATAATATTGGAAAGAGTCAACAGTCAAACTCTTGAAATCAACCCAATTTGAAGGTGGCGTCATCCTGTTTTGACATTGACCGGCCTTAACCGTAAAACAATTAATTAATATAGTGGGCATGTTGTTATGATTTTTCTTTTAACGACGTAGAAGTAAAATCATGATGTTTTAATAGGTAATTTTTTGCACTATCATAGATATTTTCTTAGATGATGTCTAGTTTAAATGAATAAACTTAAAAGAAAATGCTTATAAAAATTAATAAAAATGAATTGAGAAAGAGAGAAGAAATCATCCATCGAGAGAGAATGAAATAGTGAAAATATAAATTAAGAATAATAGTGAGAATTACATGAAAAAGATAGATAAATGAAGATTCATATATCAATTAAAAATTATTTCGTTTTTAAGAAACATAAATTAATAGCTAAAGACAAGGATGAATATTATATAAAGAACTTCCCATTGTAATCACATACATTCCATTCATATGAATCTAACACTACTTTAACGTCCGTTATTCTACATGGGATTGAGACAAAAGAGACCTACGGGTATCCCAAAATTATTTGTCGCATGTTTTTGTGGTCTAATTATGTAGTTCCTAGTTTATAAAGATTTGGAATTATATCTTAATTGACAAGAAAAATAATAATTTATGATAATATTAGCACAATTGTTATATTATATAAAAGGAAAAAATTATATTATATAAGAGATTATCAATTTGGTTATCGTAGTTTACCTCATTTTCCAATTTAACTATATCATATTTAAAAAATCCCAATTCGACTATCTTAATTTACTTAACGCTTCAATTTAGTCATTATGTCACTCTCCGTGAATCGAATTTGATGGAGTTGAATTTCAGTGAATTGATGAAGATTTTCAATGTATTGATAATGTAAATATGATTACACTTTACAAAAGAATGAAAATAACTATTACATATATACTCGACTAAGAATGAAGAAGAAGAAGGCAATTATGCTAGCTGCCAAAAGAATAAAGGAATAAAAGTTGTTATGGAGGTTTTTGACATGCAGAAAGAGGAGAGTTTACATGAATGGTGATGAGAGCAAATCCAATGTCTTTCAATGATTGGTAGAAGGAGCTCCAATGAGCTTGTGCAATGTGGAGTAGTCGTTAGACAAAAGAGCATCTCTTTGGCTAGTAGGAAGCTGCTTTTTCAGGGTTGAGTTGGCACTATGAGAGTGAAGCTTAGCTGGCAAAACATCTATGTTGGCAGTATCACATTCGCCCAAGTGAGCACTAGGCTTAACAGCCCCTCTCAAGCAAAAGGGGGTGACAACACCTTGAGCTTGGAACTTAAAGCCTGGAAAGTAGTGGGAGCAAGAGGTTTTGTAAGTATATTAGCAATTTGTGATGATGGGGGAACATACCTTACCTCTATGGCTTTAGACAATAACTTCTCTAAAATAAAATGGACATCTAATTCTATATGTTTAGTGTGAGAGTGACAAATGGGATTTGAGACCAAAGAGATTGCACTTTGATTGTCACACCAAATGATTGGTGTTGAGGGCATTTGAATTATGAGTTCACCAAATAAGGAAGTGAGCCATGTAATTTCACTACAAGTCAAGGCAAGTCCCCTGTACTCAGCCTCTGCACTTAATATTGCTACCACAAGCTGCTTCTAAAGCTCCAAGTGATGAGATTGCCTCTTAAATAAATACAGAAGCCAGATGTAGACTTTCTATCATCCAAAATGATGCCCAATTTGCATCTGAGTATCCTTCGAGTGTTAGCTTGGAGGCTAGAGTGAAGTGTAATCCATGGTGAGGAGTTCCCTTTAGGGACCTTAGTAGTCTCTTGCACACTTTCCAGTGTTCAATAGTTGGGTGAGATAAATATTTCCTTAACTTGTTGACTGTGAAGGCTATCTCTGGCCTGGTCATAATGAGATATTATAGGGAGCCAATTAAGCTTATGTAAAAGGTTGGATCTGAGAAGGATGTGCCAAAAGCAGTAAGTTTATGGGAGTGACACATAGGTGTGGGACTGCTTTTTACCTCTACCATGCTTTTTTTGTTGAGAATATCTTGAAGATACTTAGTTTGAGTTAAATAGAGCTCAGAAGAGTCCTTGTAAGCCTCAAAACCCAAGAAATAAGATAGATAGCCCAAGGCTTTAAGAGCAAACTAAGTAGCCAATTTACTGATAAGTTATTGTATGCGAGAACTTGAGGAAGAGAGAAGTGTATGAGATTGAGTGATGGAATCCGCATATGTTTAGTGCCCCTTTCAATTTGTCATACCAAGCTCGATTGGCCTGTCTAAGGCTAAAGAGAGCATTGTTTAACTTACACACATGCATAGGTTTGGATGGGTTAACAAACCCTTGAAGCTGCTCTATAAAGACGATCTCATGTAATTCTCCATGCAAAAAGGCACTATTTATAATAAAAATATTAATTCACATTGGTCATGTCATATATAATCTTATTATATAAAGTACATTCACTAAGATGTCTATCCATATCAATAATCTGGATCTAGATCACACGCATTCATAATGCTTAGTGAACCGTATTAGCAACCATTCATTAAAGATTCCATACTTTAATATGTCGCTGACAATTATATTTATTATCTATGATCTTAATCCTCTCGTACTAATACAAGATCATAGTCTCATTAATCAATATAGAATTTTCAGATATTATATAAATTATTCAACAATAATTTAAAAGAACAATTATAAGAAAAATGTATTCCTCTTTAAATTTCATGTCATAATGTCAATACACATGCTTTGAAGGATAACCCCCAACAATCTCCCACTTGCCCTAAAACAAATGTGACATCTCTCTTATTCCCATGTTACGCACATGACCGTCAAATGACTTTGCAGAAGTGTCTTTGTAAAAGAATCAGCCAGGTTCTGTTCCGATTCTATCTACAAGATGACATTTCCTTTATATGTGTTGGCCCCTCTTATCACTCCTCGGTTCCTTGAAATTTGCTACCACCCCACTGTTATCACAGTATAGGTTCAGTGACTTGTCCATATCTGGAACTACTTCCAGATCAGATTAGAACTTTTTGAGTCATACCGCCTCTTTCCCGACTTCACAAGCCGCTATATATTCAGCTTTCTTAGTGGAATCTACAATGCTGGATTGTTTAATACTTCTCCATACTACAACTCCTCTACCTAGGGTGAATACTGATCCAGATATAAGCTTTTGGCTGTCTCTGTCTGATTGAAAATCAAAGTCAGTATATCCAGTGGAGTTCAAGTCTCCACCTGAATAAACAAGCATATAGTTTCTCATTCTTCTAAGATACTTGAGAATGTACTAGACTGCAATCCAGTGTTCCAAACCTGGATTCGATTGATAATGACTAACAATTCCCACAGTATAATAGATTTCAGGTCTCGTACACAGCATGACATACATGAGACTTCCAACTAGTGAAGCGTAGGGAACCTTTCTCATATCCTCTTCCTGATGAGGTGTCTTAGGACATTGTTCCTTGGAGATGAAAATTTCATGTCTAGTTGGTTGTTGACCTTTCTTAGAATTCTCCATTGAGAATCTCTCCAGCACCTTATCAATATAAGATGTTTGAGAAAGTGCTAAAAACTTATTCTTTCTATCCCTTAGGATTTGGATGCCTAGAACATAGTTTGCTTCTCCTGAATATTTCATTTTAAATTTCTCAGCTAACCACTTCTTTAATTTTGACAAAGTTTCTACGTCATTCCCACTGAGTAAAATATCATTAACATAAAAAACTAAGAAAACCACTATATTATCTTTGGTGTATTTATAAACACAGGCTTCGTCAATATTTTTCTTGAAGCCATAAGACTTTATAATCTCATCAAAGGTAAGATTCCCAGATCTAGATGCTTGCTTTAATCTATAAATGGATTTAAGCAACTTGCATACTTTCTGATCTTGCCCATTTTGTACGAACCCTTCTGGTTGCATCATATAAATGTTTTCTTTAAGAGAGTCATTCAGAAAAACTGTCTTGACGTCCATTTGCCATATCTCATAGTCAAAACTAGCGGCTATGGACAAAAGGATGTTAATGGATATTAGCATGGCCACAGGGGAGAATGTCTCTTCATAATCGACTCCCTCCCTTTTTCTATAACCCTTGGCTACTAATCGTGCCTTGAAAGTCTCTAATTTCCCATCTACACCTCTTTTCTCCTTGAAGATCCATTTACATCCAATGGGTCTGACATCTTTAGATGGATCTACAAGTTCCCAGACGGAATTGGAACACCACAGTAAAATGGTGTTGTAGAGAGGAGAAACCGAACCTTATTGGATATGATTAGGTCAATGTTAAGCTACTCATTAGTGTCCCTTACATTTTTTTGGGATATGCACTACACACGGCAACTTACCTTTTGAATGTAGTGCCCTCTAAGTCTATAAGCAAGACGCCTTTAAAGTTATAGAATGGCTCCAAACCTAGTTTGCGTCATTTATGTATATGAGGGTGTCCAGCTCACGTTCTTAGACCCAAGACCAGAAAGTTAGACTCAAGGTTCGAGGTATACATATTCGTTGACTATTCTCTAGATACTAGAGGGTGGGCACTTTTATAGTCACAATGATCAAAATGTGTTTGTGTCGACAAATGAAACCTTTCTTGAGCATGACTATATGCAAAACTCCAAACCTCGTGGCGAAGTAGTTGTCGAGGAATTAGTGACTGATGAGATCAGACCACTTTCCATTTCTAATGATAAATGACAAACCAGAGAAACTACCGTTCCTGTAAAGGAAACCCCGGTGCAACATCATAGTGGGAGGGTTGTGAGACAATTAGTTCGCTACGAACTAAAGGCATATGTCCTAGTGTTAGACACTACGAAGGACGATCCATTATCTTATGAAAAAATAATGGATGATCCTGAAAAGGAGAAATGGCAAGATGCCATGAACCAGGAAATGAAATCTATGTATTCCAATTCCATCTTGGAACTTGTAGATCTACCTAAAAATGTCAGGTCCATTGGATGTAAATGGATATTCAAGAAGAAAAGAGGTGCATATAGGAAATTAGAGACTTTCAAGGCACGGTTACTACCCAAGGGTTATACACAAAGGGAGGGAGTCAATTACGAAGAGACATTCTCCTCTGTGACCATGCTAAAATCCATTCACATCCTTTTGTCCATAGCCGCTAGTTTTGACTATGAGATATGGCAAATGGACATCGAGACATATTTTTTGAATGACTCTCTTGAAGAAAGCATCTATATGATGCAACCAGAAGGGTTTGTATAAAATGGGCAAGATCAGAAAGTATGCAAGTTGCTTAAATCCATTTGTAGATTAAAACAAACATCTAGATCTTGAAATCTTACTTTTGATGAGATTATAAAGTCTTATGGCTTCAAGAAAATTGTTGAAGAAACCTGTGTTTATAAATACACCAAATATAAGATAGTGGTTTTCTTAGTTTTTTATGTTAATGATATTTTGCTCATTGGGAATGATGCAGAAACTTTATCAAAAGTAAAAAAAAGTGGTTAGCTGAGAAATTTAAAATGAAATATTTGGGAGAAGCAAGCTATGTTCTAGGTATCCAAATCCTAAGGGATAGAAATAACAAGCATCTTATATTGATAAGGTGCTGGAGTGATTCTCTATGGAGAATTCTAAGAAAGGTCAACAACCAACCAGACATGAAATTTTCATCTCCAAGGAACAATGTCCTAAGACACCTCAGGAGGAAGAGGATATGAGAAAGGTTCCATATGCTTTACCAGTTGAAAATCTCATGTATGTCATGCTGTGTACGAGACCAGACATCTGTTATGCAGTGGGAATTGTTAGTCATTATCAATCAAATCCAGGTTTGGAACACTAGATTGCAGTGAAGCACATTCTCAAGAATATTAGGAGAACGAGAAACTATATGCTTGTTTATTCAGGTGGAGACCTGAACTCCACTGGATATAGTGACTTTAATTTTCAATCAGACAGAGATAGTCAAAAGTTGACATATGGATCAGTATTCACCCTAGGTGGAGGAGCTGTAGTCTGGAGAAATATTAAACAATCTAGCATTGTCGATTCCACTATGAAAGCTAAATATATAGCGGCTTGTTATGCTGCGAAAGAGGCAGTATGGTTCAGAAAGTTATATTCTGATCTGGAAGTAGTTTCAGATATGGACAAGTCATTAAACCTGTACTGTGATGACAGTGGGCGGTAGCAAATTTCAAGGAACCCAGGAGTCACAAGAGGGACCAGCACATAGAGAGGAAATGTCATCTTGTAGATAGCATCAGAACATAACCTGGCTGATCCTTTTACAAAGACACTCCTGCGAAGTCATTTGAGGGTCACATGAGTAACATGAGATTAAGAGAGATGCCACATTTGTTTTAGGGCAAGTGGGAGATTGACACTATGATATAATTTTTAAAAGGAATACTTATTTCTTATAATTATTCTTTTAAATTATTGTTGAATTAAAGACATGTTTGTTAATCAGGCTAGTGAATTTTGTTTTGGAGAATCAGTGATGTGGATGGTTGGGGACATGATCTTACAAGATTTGGAATCTAAGCTTTCTTAACAGATTGTATATTGGTTACCTTAAGTGTTAATTCTGGAACTAAATGATTATTAAGCTCAAATTTGTAATAAGATTATAAATTAGCCATTCACTAGTAGATTAATGGTACTTAAAGATCAAGAGGTAATTAGAAAGATAAAATGATAATTTTGACCAGTTCTCATTTAAGAACCAATAATTGGAAGACAAAACTACATGAAATAATTATATCATTGAACTACAAGAGAATACTCTATAAATACATTATATAATCTCTAAGAGTGCAATTTCATATTTATGGTGGAGTAATAATGGAATAAATAAAGAAAATTATTTAATTAAAGAGTTTAATTAATAATCTAGTTTATTAGAGCTTTGGATTATAGGTACATGGTCCCCAAGTCACCTCTATACTACGCTGTCTAGGGAGTAAATATTTCAGGACATGAGAAAATGACTGACTTGCAAAATAAATTTTTATTATGCGGCAAGTACATAATTATGAGATAATTATGTGTGATTAGTTAATTAGAATTCATTAAATGATNGATAAGTGAGACAAAATATCTAATTTATAAAATAAGATAATTAAATTATTATTAGATAATAATTTAAATCAACTAAATATGTTATTTATGAAATAACAGATAAATTAGTTGATAGGAATAATCAGATATGTTAATTTTGAATTAACTGATATCTAGATAATTATATGATTAATATAAATATTTAATTCGCAGTAATTGTCAAGAGGTGAATTGAGAACGCGATTGATGTCAGAGAGATTTTATTATGTGATTAAACGTTAATCAAATCTCTAAAAGAATAAGCATCACGTTCTTTTAGAGAATCGTCTCACTAAAATCATTCTCAATAAATCTCTAGATCTCATGTGTTGAGAACAAAAGGAGACAGAAAAATATATTATAATATTATACGTACCCACACACGTCCTAGTACGTTTAGGATTGACTTGGAAGATCTTGGTGTGAATCTCGGTGTCCACTGATCGATGGAATGATTTTGGAGGAATAGAGGATCGATCGATTTTTGTAAGGACACTTGATATAGACTACAAGAGGTATATGATTCCTAACCTTGTATGCTATAGATTTAACTTATAAATATATAATAGATCATGATTGATTGAAAAAAAGTTTAAATACTTCAAGGCTGAAGCTATAAAGTAATTAGGTAAATCATTGAAAACCCTTCGATCCGGTCGAGGTGGTGAATACTTGGATTTTGAATTCAATGATTACTTACTAGAGTGTGGAATCCTATCCCAACTTACAACACTTAGAACTCTACAACAAAATGGTGTTGCAGAGAGGAGAAACCGAATCTTTTTGGATATGATTATGTCAATTTTAAGCTACTCATCACTGTCCCTTACATTTTGCGGATTTTCACTACACACGACAACTTACATTTTGAATGTAGTGTCCTCTAAGTCTATAAGCAAGACGCCTTTAGAGTTATAGAATGACTCCAAACCTAATTTGTGTCATTTCTATATATGAGGATATCCATCTCACATTCTTAGACCCAAGATCAAAAAGTTAGACTCAAGGTTCGAGGTATACATATTCGTTGATTATTCTCTAGATAGTAGAGGTGGGTACTTTTATAGTCACAATGATCAGAAGGTGTTTGTGTCGACAAATGCAACCTTTCTTGATCATGACTATATGCAAAACTAAAAGCTTGGTAACAAAGTAGTTCTCCAGGAATTAGCGGCTGATGATATCAGACTGTCTTCAATTTCTACTGATAAATGGCAAACTAGAGAAACTACAGTTCCTGTAAAGGAAATCCTAGTGCAACGTCATAGTGGGAGGGTTGTGAGACAACCAGTTCGCTAAAAACTAAAGGCATATGTCCTAGTGTCAGACACTACAAAGGACGATCTATTATCTTATGAATAAGCAATGGATGATCCTTGTCGCAGATAAACAATATTTTCACGTGAACAGTAAATTTCTGCCGTTCGTCTCGTGCGTTCTTCGTCTTCTCGCATTAAAAATAATTACAATAATATTCAACATAAAATTATAAAAATTCTTACGCCTCAATTTGACGTACACAAGATCTAAGAAAAATTAAAACAAAGTATAACCCGATAATCATAAAAAAATTAACGATTCATTATTTTTCATACATTCAAAAACCATAACCATCCATCATCATACATATCTTATAGTATATGAATAATGTAAGAAAAGCCACACAACATTTAACATATAAATATATAAAGACATTCTGATACCACTTGTTAGTCGTCGCGGCGCGTGCACAGCGGAAGCGTGGAGGCGCGTGACATTTTAAAAATATAAATTTTTTAATAAAACAAAACTTGAATAACGCCACGATAACTAAATAAATTTTTTTATTGAAAACTCTTTTTCAATCAGTCGGGATCCATTATATATTTATAAATTAAATCTATAACATACAAGGTTAGAAATCATATACCTCTTGAGCCAGCACAGTGCCTCACAACACCACTGCAGCGCCTCACGGCACCACTGTAGTGCCCCGTGGCACCACAGTAGTCCATGTCAATTTCGGATACCCTATCTGTGATTAACACGTGACGATTACTGTGAATTAAATATTTATTTTAATCAGACAATTATCTAGATATCAGTTAATTCAAAATTAACATATATGATTATCTCTATCAACTAACTTATCTGTTATTTCAAAAATAGCAGATTAGTTGATTTAAATTATTATNCTATGTACTTGCCCTCGAATAAAAATTCATTTTACAAATCAGTCATTTTCTCATGTCCTGAAATATTCCTAAGCTCCAATAAATCAGATGATTAATTAAATTTTTTAATTAAATAATTTTATTTATTAATTCTATTATTACTCAATTATAAATATGGAATTACACTCTTAGAGATTATAGAATGTATTTACAGAGTATTCTCTTGTAATCCACTGACATAATCATTTCATGTAGTTATGTCCTCTAAATATTGTTTCGTAAATTAGAACTGGTCAAAATTATCATTTTACCCTTATAATTACCTCTTGATCATTAAGTACCATTAATCTACCAGTGAATGACTAATTTATAATCTTATTATAAATTTGAGCTCAATAACCATTTAGTTCCAGATTTAATACTTAAAGGAACCAATATACGATCCGTTAGGAAAGCTTAGATTCCAAATCTTATAAGATCATGTCCTTAGCCATCCATATCACTGAATCTCTAAAATAAAAGTCAATAACCTGATTAACAAATATACCTGGACGAGTGAATCAAAAGATCTAATAGACATGCATGAGAGTTCATGACTACTCAAGATACAAACTGATCTACATATGATCATCGAATTGATGTGTATTAAATCTTTATGATAAACGACACGTTAATAAAGATATTGATTGACATCGGTCCTGTCATATATAATCTTATTATATAAAGTATCTTCACTAAGATATTTATCCACATCAACGATTCGGATCTAGATCACACGTATTCATAATGCTTAGTGAACCGTATTAGCAACCATTCATAAAAGATTCTATATTTTAATATGTTGCCGACAATTTTATTCATTATCTATTATCTTAATCATCTCATACTAATACAAGATCATAGTCTCATTAATGAATATGGATTTTTCAGATATTTATATAAATTATTCAACAATAATTTAAAAGAACAATTATAAGAAAAATGTATTCCTCTTTAAATTTCATATCAAAATGTCAATACACATGTTTTGAGGGCATAACCCCCAACAACAAGTGTTGAAGTCTTATTGTCAAGGAGAGCCTGATATTCAGTCTTCATAGCCTCTAAACACTGCTTATTACTGAGAGCTTCTTGCACAAATTGAGGTTGGGTGTTTAACAGTAATGATGAAGCGGGAGCATTGGGTTTCAAAGATCTTGTCTTAGACCTAGTTAGTACTTGGTGCACAAAACTCACACTGGTTTTGTAGTGGGGGTGGGGGTAGGGTAGGTAAAAGGGAAGTAAAAGGAGAATTATAAAATGGCACAATATTATCAGGAGAACTGTAATAAGGGGAAACAGATAAATTATGAGAGACTGGAGTGGGAGTTGAGAGATTACTTGTTAAGTGAGTTGGTTCACCTACGACTACGGAAGATCAGGATTGCAGATAGGGTGATGCTGTAGAGTGATCATTGTGCACTGAAAGAGATGGAGCCTGAGTTGGGACCTGAAAGGAACTTAGGAATGAGATTGTTGCACACGTATATGATGAGTTTAGGTGTTAGTAAACAGAGCCTAAGAGATCATTGTAGGGAAACTCAATCTCATTAAAGGTTTCACTCTTAGAAATATACATACTTCTTGTAAAAGGTTCTAAGCACATATAACCCTTGTGAGAAGAACTGTAACCAAGGAAAACACACTTTATAGTATGAAAGGCAAACTTATTTGAATTGTAGGGCCTTAAGAAAGGGAAGCATGAACATCCAAAGACCTTTAAGTGACATATTTAGGGGGTTTTCCACGACAGGAAAGACAACGGGAATGGAAACAACTATGAGTATGGAAGCAGGAACGAAAAATGAAAATGGGAGCAGAAACGATGAAAAAAACGAAAAATGTTGGAAGGAAATTAGATGAAAATTCTTTTATCATCATAAAGATAGGAAGTCTACTTTTTATAGAATTTTACGGAAATCAATTCAGTGCTCTCAATCAAAAGTTATGAAGGATATTTATGAGATATGTTATAGTGGAGAAACACAGTAGAGTTTCTCCACTATAAAATGAACAAGCACCGTGAGTCATTTTTTTGTGATATCTCTATGTTTTCTCTCATTTCTTCCATCTTGGTCATGAGTGTGTGGACAATGGTGCCTAAAGTTTATCCCAATTTATTTAAGGGTGGGCAATGGTGATCTAAACTCTCCTCCCTAGTCACTTTGAATGTTTTTTATCTTAAAATTGAACTGTCTTTCTATATAAGTAATGAAATGAGTGATAATAGTTTTTACTTTAGATTTAGCTTTGAGAGGAAAAATCCAGGTGAACCTGGTGTAATCATCAAGAATACTTAGGTAGTATCTAAAACCAAAATGAGATAAGAAAGGGGGAGGGACCCAAACATCAGTGTGCATAAGAGGAAAATGAGTGGCAACATTTGTATTAGAGACTTGAAATGGAAAGTGGCGTGCCTTACCTAACATGCATGAATCACAAAAGGATATAAGGCAGTTGGGCTGACACTAGACTGCTTTACAAACTTAAAGACTTGACTCTAGACTGGGACATAGGGGTGGCCTAATCTTTGATGCCAAAGATTCTTTATTTACAGAACCATAGACAGAAGCTAAAAGACACATTAGATTGTTGTGAGACACTAAAGCAGGTAACTGGACATGCTTGGGAAGAGGAAAGTGATATAGGCCATCATGTAGAATACCCAGCAGAAGTGCCCACTTCGACATCTTGTCTTGCACAAGGAAACAAGAAGAATCAAACTCAACAATAACAAGATTATTTGTTGTTAATTTAGAGATACTGAGAAGGTTTTTAGTAGCATGAGGTACACATAAAATCTGATCTAAAGTAAGAGATATATACTTGCTAAAAGTAGGATGTATGATTTTACCAATATGAGTTATATGCATGTGCTTACCATTAGCAACCATAACCTCTGCTTTACCCTTGTAATCACCCTTAATACAGAGGTTGGCTAAGTTAGAGTTAATGTGATGATTTGCTCCACTGTCTAAGTACCAAGCATGGTCTTTAGAGCTTTTTATAGAGGGTGTGAAGGCACTAGGAGATTTGTGATTGTTGTCATGACCAAAAGTGATGGGATGAGTTGTTTGAAAGGGGGTTGGGGAGTTTGAGTGGGTTGAAAGTTTGGATCAAACCTGCTAATAGGTTGAAGCAAAGTGTCCATGCCTTCTACATATTTGACACATAGGCCTATTTCCATTTCTTCCTCTGCCTCTTCCCCTTCTTTTGGCACTTCCACCATTGCTTCTTTGTCTAGGTTGGACATTATAAGGTGAGTAAGGTGGCATTCTTTGCTGAAAATAGGCCATGTGAGCAGCTAGATTGTGAGCTTCGATAGAGGTGTTGCTTAAAAGCTACTCTATACTCATTTCATGGCTTTGTAACCTGAACTAGGCCTTATATAAAGACACATAATCATCTCTAGAAGTCAGGTTGACTACAAAGAGATCATATTCAGATCCTAGTCCTCCTAAAATGTAAAAAAGTAGATCTTCATCAGTGATCAGTTGTCCAGTGGAAGACAAACTGTCAGCAACATATTTCATCTCTAAAACATAGTCATTGATTGACATAACTTCCTTTTTTATGGTCTGTAATTAGGGCCTTAGTTTAAAGGTTCGTGCTTTGGCTTGAGAGGTGAAAATTCGTTCTAAGGTTCTCCAAACATGACAGGGGCAAGTATAATTTACTACATGATTAAACATAGAGTTTGTAATTGAAGCTAAAAGCCAACTTAAGAGGTGTTGGTCAGTTTGTCTCCGGTTAATAAATTATGGGTTAATGATATAGGGTGACTCAGGTTTGGGTATTTGTTGTGGGTTAGTCAGTGGAGTTATAAATGGATTTTTGATAAACTCCTCATGAACATGTTTTGAACCGAGCAGGAATGGCTCTTAATCAAAAGCTCTCACTATTGACATAATTTGAGACTTCTAGGATGTGTAATTTTTTCTATTTAACCACTATGTTGGCAGGAAGCATACTCAGCAGAGCTGGTAGAGAACTATTAAGAAATAGAAGAGGATTAAATAGAGAAGGATTTGGAGTTTCTTCAGCTGCTTTTGTTTGAGTTACAGGTGCTTCAATCATGGTGACTTCATGGTTTTCAGTAGTTCGGGTTACTCTATTTTCGGAGCTCCAAGCAGGGTCCATGGAGATATGATTACACTTTACAAAAGAATGAAAATAACTATTACATAAATACTCGACTAAGAATGAAGAAGAAGAAGATGGCAGTTATGCTAGCTGCCAAAAGAATAAAGGAATAAAAGTTGTTATGGAGGTTTTTTCCATGCAGAGAGAGGATAGTTCACGTGAATGGTGATGAGAACAAATCCAACATCTTTCTATGATTGGTAGAAGGAGCTCCAATGAGCTTGTGCGAGGTGGAGTAGCCGTTATAAAAGAGCATCTCTTTGGCTAGTCGGAAGCTGCTTTTTCAGGGCTGAGTTGGCACTGTGAGAGTGAAGCGTAGCTGGCAAAACATCTATGTTGGCAGTATCACATTCGACCATTCGACCAACTGAGCACTAGGCTTAACAAATGAAGACGCTTGCGTAGCGCGTTACATGCTAATGTGGCATGAGTGAGATCCACAAATACACAATCAACAACAAAAACATCATTCTCTCTCTTCTAACTCATTTCCCTTTTATTTACCTACTGTACCTTTTTACCTTTTCAGTACTTTTTTTAACTTTTCTCATTTCTCTCTCTCAAAAGAATGAGAGAGATGAGGTTTTTTAGAGAGAGAAATGTGAAAAATTAAAAAAAGTACTAAAAAGTAAAAATGTAAAATAAGTAAATGAGAGGGAAATAAGTTGGAAGAGAGATAAATGATATTTTTTGTTGTTGATTGTATATTTGTGGGTCCCACTCATAGCACATCAGCACTCAACGCGTCACGTCAGCATCTCCGTCAAATTCTTTTCACGGAGAGTGACATAATGATTACATTGAGACGTTCAGTAAATTAAGATTACCAAATTTAGATTGTTTTAAGATAGGATCGCCAAATTGAAAAAAGAGATAAGCTATGTTGACCAAATTGGTAATTTTTCCAATATAAAATTATTTACTAAGATAGATTTTTTTCAAGATCTAGCTCCTAAAAAACAACTTAAATGCATTCAAAAATACATTTCTATATCACTTTTATTTGACAAATATTATTGTTTGAAGCACATATATATTAATATTTTGAAACAGAAGAAACACGTTCATATTTTTCCTCATTAAATGCTTTCAGTTCAAGTAAACACATAGTCAAATACTTGATAAAAAGGTTGATATAAAATAATTTACAACTATAAAAAGTGTTATTTTGATGTAAAAATATTTCTAGTAAAACCCCTCTTAAACACACATTACTCTATATCATATTAGTGACACATAGTTCGGATGATTTTAATCAAGTTGGCAATATCTATGACAAAAAAAATCAAATTGGCAATGTAAGGCAACATAATTAAATCTATATGTATTATCTATTATATCTTAAATTCAAAGACAGAAGACTGTGACATCTAGACAATCAATCATAAAGTGAGGATATCACTCTCTTGATTAGGGTTCAAACCTCAAATTGAGTAGTTCTCTCTTGTTTTGATTAAAAATATTAAGAGTAAAAGATTTAGAGAAATATTTTTAGGCTCTGTTTAGAACTTTTTCACTAAGGTAATGATTTTCAACAGGGATGGTTTTCCAACGGACAAGAGACACATGCCTCTTGACATTTTTTTTTTTGTAATTTAATACAAAAAAACTCTCTTAAAAGTAAATCTACTACCTTTGGTGCCCATCACCCATTAAATCTATTTTTACCTAAAATAGTAAATCTACAACCTTTATCTTCCTAAACCTTATCTTTCTATAAGAAAAACTCTCTTAATTATATTATTATTTCTAAGGAACTTGAAAATTGATGGAATACAATATTTTTATATATTATTCAAAGAACAATGTTATTTCAATTTAACACATATCCCACTTTAAATGAATGTTCGAGCATTATAACTTTCTAACATATATAATAACTAAAAATTACATCCTTGGATTTTTTTTATTCTCACTACCTAACTAATTCTACATATAATGTGCAATATTTGAGTCTAGTAAGGAAAATTATACGTTTATGAAAGAAATCTTTTTTGGTGGACTTGCCTTATATATGGATTCAATTCCCTTCTCTATAAGGCAGCTAACGCTTCCTTGTGAAGATTCCCTTAACAGGTATTTTCATTTTGTATATGATTTTTTTCGGTATGGAGAACCCTCTACAAATGAATAATAAAGGTTATAATTTAAAGAGAGAAAGAGAGAAAAAGGACACTATCATTTACGTGGAAAACCTTTAAAGGGAAGAAAAATTACGGGGAGATTGTTGATATTCACTAGTGTAAAGGATTTTACATAGTTTGTCGATAGGATAAGAGGGAAAAGTCAATATATAGTTTGTCGATAGAAGAACGGGGAAATGAAAATGCTCTTCGTTGCTTGGGTTGCCTCCCCTTTTTCTTTTTTATGAGCCTGTATTTATAGGGCATACAATAATAAAGATGAAGGGGTATGATCACATCCCCTTATATTTTCGGTTGATGAGATCTTATGAGTTCTGGGCTCTCATACTCAGTTTATCTATTATATTGTCTTTAACACTGCTAAATTTAATCGTAGCTGTAAGATCCATCCCACAGTTCTGCTTCTCTTCCTTTCCTTTTCTCATTTCCCATCTATCTCGTTCAACCATCAATTAATACTTGCCACTTGATGATTTCTTGTGGTTCCGAGCCAATCAGTCAGAACCACTTGACTGGCAGTCTGAACCCTCATTTCCATTCTGATGTTGTGTCATGTTCAGGAAGTAATGATTCTCTGTTCTCGAGATATCGATTCCTGTTCTGGAAGCGATGACCTCCCATTATCAAGATGTCAGTTTCTGTTATGTTGTTTTTTCCCATTCTGGGAGTGATGGTCCCCCGTTCTGGAAGTGATAGTTCCCCCATTTCAGAAGCGATGGTCACTCATTCTAGAAGCTATGGTCACCATTTCCAGAAGTGATTGTCCCCTCATTCCAGAAATGATAGGTTCCCTGCTTCAACATTCTTTCCCATTCTGATGAGATCTCCCGCGTCAACGTTCTTTCTGTACATGTGTCTTGGGTGATTTTTTCCTATTCATTTTCCCCACATTGCACTTCGACGATATTCTTTGATGTGTAATGATTACTTCTTAATACACGCCCCATTTTTGGAGAACGGTTATACTTGGTCTACTTTTATCAATTCGGGATTCTCTTTTATTCTACAAAATATTAAGTGTTGTGCAAGAAAGGTTATAAATATATTAAAATAATGAGATAATGTACCATTATTGCGTTGTTCCTAGGGTTGCTGACATGCTCCTTGGAAACTCCATTGCTTTTAATTTTGTTTTACCCCATAATGACACGCGTGTGCGTGGGTTCATTATTTCATTCTCTATGCGTTGCTTCATTTTATGGCCCTTTCATCACGTGCCTTTCTAATATGCTGGTTTTCCTTTTATCTAGATGTCATGTTCCACTGGTTTATCTTTCAAACAGATTGGACGTGCCCACTCGTCATCTATCCTTTTATACGCCCAATTTTTTTTGCCATAAATCTTCTTTTATTTTGAATTTCATTAACCACTTTGAATTGGTTTCTTGTGTCCGCTACCCATATAGAGCCTTAATTTTCCACATTTTCTTCTTCACGTTTAATCCTTACTTTGTAAGTTCTTCATCTCCTCTTTTCTTCTTTGTGTCCTCTGTTTTCTTCTCTTTCAGTTTAGTTATGGCAGAAAAACCATTCTGGGTTATGGTCCCTTTAGTTAGGAATCAGAACAAATTTGATCATTTAATCACCCGTCACAAAGATGTCTTCCCGTCTGATGTTATTTGTGGTTTCAAGGATGGGATACCCAAATCTTTTCCTTGTAATCCTCCATACCAGATTTCGTTAGCCCCCATGTACATAGCGTTATGGATAAAATTTCCTTTTTCTCCTTTATTTCAGGAATTTTTTTGTACCATGTGTCTTGCTCCTTCGCAGTATACTCCTAGTACATATATGATTCTTATAGGTATTGAAGCCCTCAATAGGAGGAACAATTTGCCCATAGGAGTGGATGAGATTCGTGCCGTATACTGTGTCTGGCGGCACGATACTTCTTATTACCTAGCCCCCCGTGCCGCTGAGAAATGACGGGCTTAGTCATTGATTTGCCATCAGGGGACAACGGCTGGGATGAAGGGATTCTCTGGATCGATGGGAATTGGGGTGGTGACGGCCGGTGGATCATTCCCCAGTTCTGGAGGCAGTTCATAAGTTCTACTGTTAGAAGAAACTAAGGGCCTGAAAAGTCCTTGGGAGGTGCAGTACATAACTCTTACTCTCAGAAGAAACTAAAGGCCTGAAAAGTCCTTGGGATCGGCAGTTCATAAGTTCTACTCTCAGAAGAAATTAAGGGCCTGAAAAGTTCTTAGGAGTGGCAGTTCATAAGTCCTACTCTCAGAAGAAACTAAGAGCCCGAAACGTCCTTGGGAGGGGCATTCCATAAGTCCTACTCTCAGAAGGAAATTTAGGGCCATAAAAAAAGTCCTTAGGAGGGGCATTCCATAAGCTCTACTTCAAAAAGAAAATTTAGGGCCATGAAGAGTCCTCGAGGGATATCCCATAAATTCTATTCTCAAAAGAGAAAAAAGACTAAGCGGAAGGAAGGACAGATCCATTACCTTGTAATAGGAAATGAAATTTCAAATGGATGAAAAGTACAGATGGCCAAAATAGGAATGATATGTTATCATCATTAGGAAAGATAGGAAACACACATTGTTAAAAGATCGCTTCATTAAAAAGAAAAACTACAAAATGAAGTACAAAAAAAATAACAAATGCTAAGCTTCCCTTCGCCGGTAGCTTCAACAGGAACCTTTGAAGTAGCCTCAAGAGTCTTTGTTATGGGGTCAACACGGGTATCTACCTCAGAATCAATAGAATCTTCAGGAAGGGGAAAGAGAGGAATGCGGAGCTTGGTCAGACTTATTAGCGCCGCGATAACCCAGAGAATAAGCCATCTTCTCAACTTTGTCGACAATGGCTTGGTACTGACCCTCGAGACCAATTTCTCATTTCTTCACCTCAGCTAAAGTCACCTCGTTTGTGGACAACTTCATCTCTGCCAATAACTTAGCCTCAGCCTCAAACAAAGTCACCTCAGTTGAGATCAGCTTCACCTCTGCCGCGGACAACTTCGCCTCAGCTTCAGCCAACTTCTTTTCAACTATTTCCAGATTTTCCCCGTTGGCTTCGGATATCATCTCTGCTTCCATCAGAGATGCTTCCAACTTCACGCGTTCAACTACAGACGCATTCAAGTCACCAGTCAAATGGGCGTTAGCCTATCATAACTCAGCTTTAACCTCTTTTTGACCTAAGCAATCCTCAACTAAAGGCACTTCCCTTCCTCTATTCTCTCATCAACAACTGTGTAAAATCCTTGACACAAGTGAATATCAACAATGTTCTCGTGTCTTTTCTTCCCTTTAAGGGGTTTTCACGTAAATGATGGTGTTTTTATTCTCTCTTTCTCTCTTCAACTTATGATCTTTATTATTTGTTCGTAGAGGGTTTTCCATACTAAAAAAACCATTTACACACATGGGGAGGGTTTTCCATAGATAGCATAGCTCAACGGTCATTGATGAACATCAGCCACAAAGGTGGCGTTGAACTCGATTGAGATTGGGGATTGTGCCCCCAATGAGCCTCAGGTGGTTCTTCTTGAATGAAGCCTTCCTTCACGCAGTGGTGTTAGAGGATAGGTTCATTCCCCGGTCGCGTTCATTTTGAGGCCTGGTCAATGATGAATCTTTATCTTTTTTTAAGCACACTCATTTATCTTTAAAAGCTCATTCCAATTAATAAATTAGCACAAGATGCTTAAAGGAGTGTCCAACTATTATTAACCTAATAGCTAAATTATGTGGGTTAGAAAATGGACCTTAAGGATGAAAAACCCATGGCTTCAATAATTGATCAAATCTATATTTGTTAATTATTAGATATGGTTAACTCCATGATAAAATCATAGTTGCACTAAAAAGATTCACTCGAAGTTATTATCTTTGATCTATTATTCATTATGTGATGTAACTCCATAGTATAGTATTGTGTATAATTAGGTAAAGTGTTATCCTCCTAATATTTAAAACATCTCTTATCATTTTTAGGCTCTGAATCTATTTAACTGGTCAACTATAATAATCTCTAGGGAAAAGTACTTGGACACCACCCCCTGAGGTTTACCTAAAAAATATGGACACCCCATGTAGTTTAAGAAAACACGCGGCCACCCTTGACATTTTATTTTAAAGAATAAAAACTCCAAAAATGTTATTTTCTCTAATAATAGCGTTAAAATTTCTTAAAATATCAAGAATACCCTTATGTTTCTTTATTTTTTATTTGTCTAGAACCTGAATTTTCGTGTTTTGAAGATTTTTTCAGAATAAAAGGAAAATAACTCAATTTCGTGTTTTGTGAGTTTTCTCGGGTATGGTCAATATTACATAATAGGCATGGATCTAATGTTATTTTGGCCATTTCATTCTAAAACTAAACTTTTTGTAACAGATTAGATTTAATTATTTTTTTAAACTAAAGGGGGTGTCAATGTCTTTTAGGTAAACCTCAAAGGGCGTGCAAGTACTTTTCCCTAATTTCTATACTTGACGTCTCAAATAATCTATAATATAATAAAAGTGGAAAGGAGATGAGAATAATTTTTGGATAATTTTATCCATTTATCATTGAAGTATTATCGAAAATAATCTTATAAGTTACATGTGGTATTTAATAATTTGTTATTTTTAAAATTACAATAAATTGATCAAATAGACATTAATTTCAAAATACATTCATCTATTAATGAATTTAGAAAAAAGTAATCTATAAGTAATTTTAAGTTAATAACTTCGATTGAATTGTGTTAAGTTATTTAAGAAGTAATATAGAGAAAACTCAACTCTGTAATAAATTATTTTTATTGTCGAGAAAAAGTAAATCATCTCTACAAAACTTAAATAATTGAATTTAAAATATAATTCAATTATATCACATTTTTAGAAACTTTATTTGTGCTATATTTTATTTGTTACTATAATCAATACGTTACATAAACATAGTTACCCAAAAGTTATAAAGAAAAAAAATTGGCAATACAAATGAAAGATTAAAATCAAGTTAAAAATAAAATATGAAATAGATTATTTATTTCTAATGACATCACTCTTTCTTTTAATTTGAAAGTACATTTCTACTATATACTAATTCTTTTTTAAAAATTTCACATTCTACAACTTGGTTGAATACTATTATATCAACAAATAACAACAATATAATATTTTTCTGATCTTACTCACATAAATTGAAAATAAATATGATGTTAAATATATTTCTTTTTAACTTACACAAAAACAACATGACTATAAGTAATAATGTAACTAAAACTATAATAGATTCATTTACACATGCAATGCACTATTAATTATTCAGTCTTCAGTGCTCCGTTAGAGACATCAGCTCGATTTTACTATGACCATAAAAATTTACCTAAAGGGGTACTGTTTCACACAATTAAATGCGTTTATGGACTTTATATCTTGAATATATGAACTCAATGTTTAATCTCTCAACTATCAATAGGAATATGTTGACTATAACTCTCATTCTTAGATCAAAATGATTGAGCTATCAAACATGACCTTATAATTCTCTTAAGATTGATAGCACACATAAAATAATAACAATAAGTATTGATCTTCATGAGATAGTACTTTATATAACGATCAAGCTTATTAGTCATTTCAAGTGTCTTCCAAGTGCATTGATACATCTTTACATAGAGTTATTGCACTACCTTTTTTAAGTGAGAGCATTCGGCTTCATTAAATTGTAAAACAATAGTTTACAAGTTATAAAGAACTTCTGTTTTGTGCTAGTGACTCTGAGCCAAACTCCATAACACATAAACCAATGACTTAATGATAGTGGACATTTTACTAAAAATTAGTCGAAAAGCACGTGTTTTGTACGTGTTGAAGAATTTTAAAATTATACTATAAGTTTTAAAATTATCACTAATGTTGAAATAAATATATTAGCTTTCAAAATGTTGTAAATATAAAACAAAATAAAATTATAATCGTAATTGTCTCATATTCACCATTAAACTATTGCAAATAAAAAAAGTTTGAATAGATTATGCATCACCTACATATATATATATATTTATGATAAAACTATTACGAATAGAAGAAAGCTTAAATAAGTTATGCATCATCTCGAGATGACAAATTATCTATCAGAGTTTTTGAATTAAAGAATGCATGATTCTAATAAATTTATATCGATTGTAAGATAAGATAAAAAAAACTAAAAAGAAATTATTTAATATGACAAACTATTTTACTATAAACAATGAACATTAAAAATTTTTACTTTATTATAAAACTAAAAAAAACTACAGGTCTCGAATAGTGATTCAATTAGATAAAAAAAATCTTACAGATAGACAATAATTGATGTTATTAACTGAAACAATATTTATGATGTAAGAATCTCTAAAACTTATACATGATCATTCACATTCCTAATAACATAATGATATAAAATACAAAAAATTTATAAAATATTAATAAAAGAATAATTAGTGAATAGAATTATAAATGAATTAAATACAAATAAATAAAACTTGATCTTATACTATATTAGTTGGGTTTAAAGGGTAAAAGGGGAAATAAAAAATTTATCCCCCTTAAACCATTTTTAATATAGTAAAGATAAATATATTCACATAAAATTTATAAGCAAAATCTTTATGATTTAATTCTGATTAACAATAAACAATATTATTTCAACCTAGGATTGTGCTTTAAGGGCACAATCATAACAAGAACTTAAGAATTTTTTTTTTGTACTTCTAGAATATTGATAATTCAATTCTTGCCATATCTTGTTGCTAGGTTACTTAAAATGAAAATTTCATATTTTGAAGGAAGAACATAAATCGAGTCCTGAAATTTCAAAAGTTACATACATATAATATCAGATAATATGGAGAAATATCAAATTTTTAGTACTTCAATATTAAACAAAAAACTAAGTATTTTTTCATATCATTTGATGTATGTCACGCATAAGGATACAAAAAATACCCCTGGGTATAAATACTCGCGGGTATTCAGTTTAATGGATGAGTTTCAAATATTATATATGTCTGACTTTTAAATGAGTGGGTAACTTTTTACTCATTATATATGGATAGGGTATGAGTAATACTCAATATGCACTGGGTGCCCACAAAATTCATTAGCATTTTTCTTTTCCTAAAAAATAATATATAATGAAAACTCACTCATAATTATCAATTGAATTTCATCAATTTTTAATCAAACTAAACCAAATCATGAATTTATTAGCCAAACTAAAATTTATCAATTTTATAATCAAATCGAACCATAATTTATCAATTTTAAAATCGAATAACACTAACTTTCGTCAATCTTATAATCAAACGGAAACGGAATTAAAATTTTTATAACAGAATTAAAATGAATCATCTATTTTATAATTGAATAATCAAACTAAAATTTATCAAATTTAGGACTTAACAACTTGAATCGTCAATTTTATGATCGAATCAAATTAGAATTCATTAATTTTATCATCAAACCAAACATAATCATCAGTTGAATAACCAAAACTAAAATTTATTAATTATAGTCGAATCGAACCAAAGTTCATCGATTTAACATTTGAGTAATACGAAAATTCATCAATATTACAATCAACCCAAGCTAGATCGTTAATTTTATAATCGAATAATCATACAACCGAACTAACTCAATTATCAATTTTATAATCGAATAACTCAAACAAAAATTCATCAACTTTATTAGTTTAATAAGCTATATGTGATGGAAATTGTTATCCAACCATTCAATTTGGAGAGAGAGTAATTTTAACCGAACCATTGATCTTTATCGTAATAGTTCAGGAGAAGAGAGATGTGAATGATGAAAATAGAATTACTCGAATAGAAAAAAGATCTAGGACTTTGATCAATAATTACATTTCTTCAATTTGACTACATTGTCTTCTATATGTTTAGGGTTTGGTCTTAATGTCAAATTCATATAATTCATTCTAGCATCCAAAACTTTTCTGGAAGCTTTCTATTCTTCAAATTACTTTTTTCTTAACATTTATGCATATATGCACGTTTATAACATTCAAAATTTTAGTGCATTTTCAACTTCGTCTAAATACGTGCAACACACAATACCCAACTAGTAAAACGGAATCTAATATCAATAAATTAGATGTTGAGATCAATTTCTAGCACCACAATGTATTATCAATTGAGGTCTGCTCAATAATCAAGGGATATAAATTGACTGTTATCAATTTTTTGTATTGCCACTCTAACGTTTAAATTTATCATTTACTTCCTCATGAATGAACAACCAGTAAACTCTGCTCTAGATTGTGAAACTTACGAGGCAATGAGCATGCAAGTGATTCCCAACAGTTGAAGTTTTTCTCTTTCGACGTAATTTTGACAGAGAAACCAGTCGATGAGGAATACAGTGAGGTAAAGTGTATCTGGCATTAACTTGTATTCATCAGACACCTGAAATCAAAGATAGGTTAGTCAGTCTTTTAATAGGCGCAAACTACTATGGTAGAGAAAGCAGACTCACATTGTCATAGAACATGTGAGATATATTCACAAGAATTATTAAGTCTGTGCAAACCGAGCTCCCTTGAGGTAAACCAACTGAGGTCGATTCTTCTCCTTCGACACTTTACCTCGTTCGTTGGCTCTCTACTGTGGTGTGATATGTGTTGCATTGTCATTAGTGTTCAGGAAAACACACATAACAAGTAATTTTAACAGATCATTTGATCTCCATCATAATAGTTCGGGAAGCGAGAGAAGTGAATGATGAAAATAAAATTTTTCTGAATAAAAAGAAAAAGAAAAAGAAAGTAAAGAATAGACTTTTAGTTTCAAAATAAAAAAGAAAAAAAATATATGAGTGCCTTTTGGGTGCCCATGTCTTAGTGGGTATTACCCACACCCAGCTATATAATTTAAGATGGGTATGGCTTGGGTGTGGATAGTAAAAATTCAACATGGGTATTTAGTGGGTAAGCACATAGCTAACTCAAACTCACTCATTGACAACTCTAGTCACGTATGTGACTTATTCGGATTCGTAAATTTATAATTGAATAATCGTACAAATGAACTAACTGAATCATCAATTTTATAATCGAATAACAAAACTAAAATTCTTCAATTTTATTAGATTTTGTAGATAATGGACCACCTCATCATGAATGACGTGTCTGAGTATACACGTGGGATTCAAGGATGGGATTAGATAGCGCCTACGTGGTATGATAAGGCCGAAGTAGGTTAATAACAAATATGCTTGTAAGGGCAAAGACCTATAAAGGTGGCGAGCCCATTTTGAGATTGTATGTTAAGTGTTAAGTCTCCCATTCAAGCTAAGTGACAATGGCTCGAAGACTCTTTCTTGCCTGGGAACAATCTGAGGGATGTAATCTGGTACGATTAGAACTAGGTTACACTATACCAAGAAAGGAAGACTACTCAAAGGGTATGGTCTCCTTAGGCATCTTGGATGTGCCCCCTTCTGATAGATAAGGATAAAAAGAGGCGCAATACGCGACCCGTCGGTCTAGGGATGCGTATGTTCGTCCACCGTAGGGAATGCCCGACAGTAAGTTTAGTGATGCACCCGTCACCGAAGGTCACCCCAGTGACACATAGAGGCAGCTTGACCCATCATGGAGGGTGCCCACGGCAGGTAGAGGGGGGCTAGACCAACCGTGGGGGGTGCCAACTGCAGGTAGTTGGGGGTGCCCATTACGGGTAGTGGGGGGTGCCCACGACGGGTAGTGGGGGGTCCCACGGCGGGTAGTGGGGACTTGACCCATCATGGGGGATGCCCATGGCGGGTAGTGGGGGCTTGACCTGCCATTGGGGAGGTGCCCTAAGGCGGGAAGCGAGCTGACTCGCCGTCGAGGTGGGTGCCCCACAGCCGGTGGCCTGTGTCGTGTTGTCTGTATGTGGCCGTGCATCTGTCACCGGGGAGGCTCGACGACAGGTGGTGTTCTACGGGGTCCTCTATATAATATAAATCTAAAGTCTGTGAGTTTGTTATCTAGCTACTCGATGTCGCAAAGGCACGACTAGTTGTAAGCATGGAAAGTGAGCACGAAAAGTGAGCACGAGTCATGAATGTCATGACGTTTTAAGAGTGTGAGCGCGTTTGAAGGGCGGTCACATGTTCGGGCGTGATCATCACGTGATTGTAATGACAATAGTATAGACACACTTGTGGTCCCCACCTAACACCATCTATATAAAGAACCTTAGGTATCATTATGAGGGCATTCAGTCCTCATCGATCCCGAGACCAAACCTTCATAATATTCTCTCCTCAAAATTCTCACCTAACTTAGAGTTTCAAAGGCATTTATCACCTTCCGGCGGCTGCGTAAGGCTGCTTATCCTTCACCCTCCAACCACCAACTCTGACGTTCCCAAGCTTACTTGTCATAGATTAGGTCACTCAAATCACACTTCATCCTAAACCCCCTAAACAGATTTATAAAAAAATAAACAATGTTATCGACTCAATTTTCCGTTTAAGCTATATATGATGAAAATTGTTATCCAACCATTCAATTTCGAAAGAGAATAATTTTAACCGAACCATTGATCTCCATCGTAATCGTTCAAGAGAAGAAATATCTGAATGATGACAATAGAATTATTCTGAATAGAAAAAAGAAAAAAATAGAATATTCTTTTAGTTTCAAAACAAAAAAGAAAAAAATAGATAAGTATCCTTTGGGTATTCATGTTATAGTGAGTATTACTCACGCATAGCCATATAATTTATTATAAGTATGTATTGGATATGAGTAGTAAAAATTTAACATGAGTATTTAGTGGGTAAACTCATACTCAAACCAGACTCATGCCAGTGCAACTTTTTTCAGATTCATAAATTTATTACTTCCATTTCCTATCAAATATGATATTTTAAAATACACGACAACGATTATAGAGGATAGAATGAGTTTTGAATAGGAGTACCTAGACGTGTTCACGGTTCGGTTTAGTCAGATTTTTGACGAAAAATCGAACCAAATCGAAACTTCGGTTTGACAATATTGCCGAACCAAACTGAATTGTTCATGAAAAAAGAACCGAACTAAAAGTTTAGGTTCAGCATTATGAATAGAAATATTTTATAAAAATATTTTCAAATGATATTATTGAAAAAAAATATAAAACGAAAGTTCTATTTCGGTCGGTTCGGTTCGGTATGAAAATTATATATAAAAAATAAAAAACTAATATGAATTTAAAATTTCGGTTTGAAAACTGTCGACAATTCAAATTGAACAAAAACTTTGGTGCTTTAATATTTTCCCGAATTAAATTGTAATATTTTTCTGAATTAAATTGAACTGAAGCTATATAAAGAGTTGACCGAACTGATCATTTTTTATTCCATACAAAAAATTTCACCCTAAGGAGTACCAGAAATTTCTCTCCTGGCTAAGGCTTCTCAGTCCTGGCTAAGGCTTCTCAGTAATGAGTAACCGACTTACAATTTTCCTTTAGATGCTCAATGCTTGAAACTGCCTAACAATGCCAGTTGTTACCGTGAGAGTTGAGAATGAAGACATGATATTGGGAGTGTGTTTTCTCTCTCACACAAACATAAACACACGTGGAAATTAGTTAAGAAAGGTAGCAGCCAGAGTACAGTTCCTTGCGTGTCTTTGGAACTTCGACACTTAAAACTCTGTCAGGTAAAGCAACTGAACAATCATTCAATTTTTCACCTATTACGTTCTCCATAAAAACTTTCCAGCTTCTAATAATATTTCTTTTACCAAATTCCATGAATTAATCTGTTCATATTATCCCCTGAGTTTAAAATCAAGTTTCTATGATTTCACAAATTGCAATTTGCAGTTGTATATTCATGAAATTTCACTAGCGAAAGCATCTCTACTTTTTATGTAAGATGGACGGAACAGCGGAAGACGAAAGACAAAGACAGCGGCATAGACACGGCACGGTGATGAATAGTTCATGTGGAACAATGCTAGTAGCAACTTCAGTGGCTTCAAATGGAGACCAAGTGGTGAAAAAAGGTTACGAGAATTGCAACGGAGGGAAGGTTTACGATGGAGTGATTCGAGGTCATGAAGCCGAACAGCTGAATAAGAGATTGTATATTCTTGAAGAAGAAACAAAAACAATGAAGCAAGCGTTCTTTGAGACAGTAGAGGAAAGACAAGAGCTGGTGAATGAGGTTTACCGGCAATTTTGTCTCATCGGCCATTATCTTCGCCTTCAAAATAAATTAGAAGTAGGGCCAGCCGTCGACGATAACTTAGTCACCGATATTCCTTCGAAGGTACGTAAACTATTCAGTATACGAACCATTCGGTTTGGGCCGTTTGGCTGTCGAGAAAGTATGCGTCAAGCATTTTGGCAAGTGTTTGGATTTACTGTGTTATAAGTTCAAATACATAATGCTAAGTGACTAAGACAGTTTCCTTTTAAACCAAAACTAGATAACATGAAGTAATAGAAAAGAGGTCATAGTGGAATTGTTTATGTTAAGTTATTAAATTATCTCAGCTGCTCTGTTAAAACGAATTTATATATTCAACCAATTCTTTGACACTCTCCCTCACATGTATGTCTTGAACTTATTAATGGATCTAACACGTGGACGATTAATTTTAAATGAGGAGCAAGATTGTTGATGTGAGAGTTGGAACTTATTATCTCTCGTTCTGATAACATGTTAAATTGTTAATTATTCAAAAAACTCAATTTATATATATATATATATATATATATATATATATATTGGTGTCATCTTTCTTGCATCAATCATCTTCTCAAAGATCTTTTTATTAGTTCTAGTAAATTGGTATTACAGGATGGAAGACAGAGGAATGGCTTGAGAGAAATTATTGGAAAAGAAGCAAATTCATCTCTTGTCATCAAAGATTTGAAGGCAAAAGCTTTAGCATTTCAAGAAAAATGGTAGAATTCATTGCTTCTACTCACAAATAAGTGGTTTTCCTTCCTTTCTTAGAATCCATGGAACCATTTGGTAATTGGTTGTTGTTCTCCTAGAACAAGCATTTTCAAATCAATCTAATATAAGGGTTTTATTATGTTATGGACATTCCAAAATGGGGTGCTATGAGGTCGGGTGAATTCAATAATAGACGTCTGCAACGTTATTTCTCCTACAGAAATTGAATGGGAAACCATGGAATTAAAAATTTAGTGCCAATGAGATATCAGATATGAACAACTCCAGAAATCAAACTTTTGCATTTTTCTAATGATTGCTGTTCAACTATGATTAATTAAATGATAATGACAGAAAATATTAATAACTTACTGGGTTTGGACTTTTGATGCTTTGAAGGTAGTTTCCTTTCTTTACAGTGGATACATGAAAATCCAATCCTAATTGCTGCCCTTTGGTATCACTTTTAATTAAACAGAAAGCTAATTCTATTCATTTCTCATTTAAATGCTGTTAAATCCCAGAAAGGTAAATCTTTAAGAGAAAAATATAACACGATTCTGTCACCCGGTTTGTCACATTCACATCGACGTTTTGTTCTCCTATAAAAATGACATATGTAATGCTCAAAACGGCTAGTGTAATGCACCGTTAAATGCATCAAATACATGTTTTTTTACTAAGTAAATCAATCAGAATAAGTTTATGTTTTGTGTATCATTGCTTTACAACATTAATTAAAGCAGAAGTTAAGAACTCTAATAAAGACAACAATCATATACTGAAACAACACTTAAAACTTGAAAAGAGAAAAGAGCATCCATTTGATTAGAATAAGGATAAAAGGAAATATGCATGTATTTTGGGCTAAACTAAGAGGCAATATGCACAATAGTGAAGAGAATCACATATGCTTATGCTTCTTTCAACTAACCATGATGAGGTTATTGTTGAATTTGTAGTAGCTAGGCCAGTACTGGCTGCTCTCCAACGGCGGCAGGAGTTGAAGTCGGTACAATCTTCGTTCTACGGGTAATTGTATAATAGACACAAGCACATGAAAACAATGTGAAGAAAATAAAAGCAAAGGCAATTAGCAGAACAAGAAGCAAGCAGATTCCGATCCACACAAGTCTTTGGTGTTCTTGTGTTCTGTTCAGAATCTCTATCAGATGCAGAATGATATATACCACTACGCTTAGGCACAAACAAGCAAAAAACACACTTGAGACAAACATCAGTATCAGCAGTTTGTCTACGACAGTTTCCGCCATGTTTGTTACTATATTCCAAGCAATTTGCCCTCAAGTTATAGGTCTATTTCTTCTTAACACTAATTAAGGAGAGAGAGAGAGAGAGAGAGAGAGAGAGAGAGAGAGAGAGAGAGAGAGAGAGAGATTGGTATAACTTAGTGGTTGTTTATAAAGCTTGTTACGAGCGTATGAAATGTGAAACGTTGGCTTACGGCTAGCTTTATTTTTTGTCAAGGGCTTACGGCTAGCTTCAAAAGACGTAATACTGCAATCACAATGGCTTCGAAAAGTATAGGAGAATTATGGTGAGTTTGAAAAGACTTTACTCATTTAAATTTTTTAAGTTTATATTATATTTATTTGAGAGAATTAGTTGTTTAAACCATATTCTCATATTATAAGATACTTTTCAAAAGAAACACATTTTTAATTATTTATTAAATGCTTCTAAATATAATATAAATACTTCAAATTATATTCAAAGTGTTCCGTGCATAAATAAAAATCAAATAGTTAACTAAATAGTATTATTTCAACGTATAAAAACACTTATAGCTACGGTTATGATCGCTCACTTACAGCTATGATCACTCTTAACAATACAATTCATCTCATAAAGTGGTCTAATGTATCGCAAAATTTATGCTTACAATGAATTTTTTCTACTTTGAGTTTCTTCAGTTGCATGGAGGAATATAACATAAACTATGTTAAGGTAACTCTAATTAAATTTTAAAGAGATAAGTGACGAAGTCAAATGTATAAAAACTGATCTGACATATGAAATTGATTTAACTTATTTGGTAATGTTAAGAGAGACGAAGAATATAAGATTAGACATACATAATTTTAAATTCAGATCAACCAAGTGAAGTAACGTATTAACCATGTATAAGCTGATGTATCATTATTATTTTAATATCCGTCACTTTTTATTTTTTAAAGAATAAATAAAGTTTTCATTTTTTTTAAACCGCAATTGACTTAATAAAATAAACTAAGCCTAATATTTGTGTAAAATCACTCAAAAAAGAAAAAGAAAAAACAGGAAAGAAGGTGTGATTCTGAGTCATGAGAATTTATGTGACTATAAATTTTCTAACAACACTCAGAGCACTCATTTACACCTCTAAATAATGCAGAGATACAATACAATACGGTTAAATACAACATAGTAACTGATACAGGCCATTCTAAATCTATTTAAAAGCTAAATAACCTTTGCAGAAAGACAAGTCAGAAGTAACTTATACTACTGTCACTTTGAGATTGTACATTACGGCCATCAAGTAACAACGCATAATCAACGGACGAATTTTGGTTTCCAGTTCTAATCTTGAAAACTAAAGCAAGAAAATCCCAAGAAAAAGGATTGGTATTGTATGTTGTAAGGGCCTCCAACAAAACTAATGACAGTTGTTTCTCCCGTCAACAAGACCCCCTCCATGATGACATTAAACAACAATAGCATACATTATCATAATGCAGTAACTGAGGATTCAATTACATGCTAGTGTTTCTCTGTATCAAGCTCCTTACTCGGTTTACTTAAGAAACTGCAGACGATTGGCAATCAAGGAAATATTTAAACCAATTAGAGATATTAAATTTCTCCTCTGTAACCTCCTGATCCAAAATAATCTCTCCTAGAACTTGCAATTGCCATGCTCTTCTGATGCTCTAACTTGGGGCAGTCCCGAATACGGTGACCCAACCCACCACAATAAGCACATCCTTTAACCCCACTTGCGTTTGTTATAGCATCCACATCCTCCATGGGATCATTCAACTCAGCCAATACTGGTGGAATCCTTTGTTTTGCTTCTTGAAGCAAGTGCTTCAAATCAAGAAGTGTAGTCTCGCTCTGATTCTTGTTTATAAACGTTGTGGCTATGCCTGTCTTACCACATCTTCCTGTCCTTCCAATCCTATGAACATAGTTTTCGATTTCTGCTGGCATATCATAGTTTATAACATGCTGAATGTCGGGAAAATCTAAACCCTTTGAGGCAACGTCAGTAGCCACCAAGACATCTTTCTTTCCTGACTTGAAGGATGAGATGGCATACTCTCTCTCTTCCTGATCTTTGCCTCCATGAATGGCCACTGCTTCAACACCTTTTAGTAGGAGATATTCGTGAATGTCATCCACATCAGCCTTATTCTCACAAAATATCAACACAGGAGGTGGAGTTTTCTGCAGGCATTCAAGAAGGTATACGATTTTTGCCTCTTGCTTCACATACTCAACTTCCTGGATCACATCAAGATTTGCGGCTCCTGCTCTTCCAACATTAACAGTAACAGGTTTTACCAGGGCACTTCTAGCAAAATTTTGGATTTTTGTAGGCATTGTAGCAGAAAACAAGAGAGTTTGTCGTTGAGCTTTAAAGTGGTCAAAAACTTCCCTTATATCATCTTCAAAACCCAGATCCACCAATCTATCAGCCTCGTCTAAGGTTAGATACCTACAGAAAGCAAACTTGTATTAAAATCATTATCCGAAAGAAAAGAGAGCGATAGAGATACATTGATGATAAAGTTGCACATACAATGCATTTAGATAGAAAGGCGTCATCATAAAAATTGTTATTATCAATTAAACAAACAGGAACTAAATTATAACAATTCGTGCTAATTCTACAGCCAAATGAAAATAAACGGATTAGTAACCCAAGTATTTGAGGCTTCTAGTCTAGTAGATCATGCCAAAAGAGTATGAAGTTAAACGGCTTACCTACAATTATCAAGATTCATTTTCTTCTTTGCCAACATATCCTTCAGCCTCCCTGGAGTAGCGACAACAATGTGAACACCTTTCTTCACAATTTCCAACTGTGAACGCATGTCCACTCCACCAATGCAGAGCAAAGGCCTTAGTTCTGGATATCCAACCTCCCTCATGGGAATTAAAAACTCCTCCACCACTTCATAAGTCTGCCTAGCAAGCTCTCTAGAAGGACAAATAATCAAACCAAAAGGGCCTTCCCCTGGAACAATAGGCATCATAATTTCCTCTTGTAGTGCAATCATAATCAAAGGCAGCACAAAAACCAATGTCTTTCCTGATCCTGTAAATGCAATCCCTATCATATCCCTTCCCGATAAAATTACAGGAAGACCTTGCACTTGAATGGGTGTTGGCTGCACGATCCCCTTTTCTTTAAGCTTCTTTAAGATTGGGTCAGGAAGTCTCATGTCCTTGAAGTTTTTAATTGGTGGTGGAATAACTTCACCATCAACTATAATATGCCACTGCTTTCGAATCAAATCACATTGCTTTCTCGACATCCTCCTGATGGGCAAGGGTGGCTTCCACCCAGTCAATAGAGGCTCAGTGTATGTGATCCCCTTAGCAAGTTCTCGAACAGACATTAGAGTCTTCCGATCAGATAAGTGCTCAATCATTTCCCTCTCTTGCTGGACAATCTGCTCTGTTGGACTAACCTCGGGCTGATCACGCTTCAATTGAGATGCTTTTATAAGAAGACTAGGTTTAGCTTCTGCAAGTTTTGCTTTCTCCAATTCCTCCACAAGGTCAGACGAATTGCCCTTACGCTGAAGAATTTTCTGACGCTCCATTGCCCTACGTTTTGCCACCGGAATATACTCAACATAATCATCATCTTCTACCTCCTCCATGCCTTTTTCATGCTTCACTTGAGTTTCCATCATATGGTCTCTCTGTGCCGAGAATTTTCCAATAAGTATTAGCTTTCTAACGCAGTGACACAAGCATCTAAGTTCTAGAAAATAACAACTCAAATAAAACAATAATTTCACAATTAGAAGATTCAAAAGCTTTTTTAAACAGGAACCAAGTAGAAATTTGGACTACAAACAAACAAATCTCCAGAACCCAACAAGTTAAAGACTTGAAAAGTGTATTCCGCTGTGTTTGTATTTAGAGAAAATTTGCAGGAGTTGATCTTCAAATTAGGGCTTCCGAAACCAAATCTATTGGTTAGCTTAGAAAACTTTCAATGAAAATAAAACACACCTGTAATTTGGAGGCGAAGCACTGACGGACGCTAGGTTATCCTTCTTCCGGAGCGAGCAACCAGAGCGCAAGACCAAAGAAAAGCCTGTGATAATGCCAGGCGGAGCCAGAAATTTGGTTAGGTGGGTTTTTCATGACATATTATAATTTTTATAATATAATTTTATGATATTTTTTCGTTGTTTAGTTTTTATAAAACCCATTATTCAACTGTATATTTATAAGAGACGAACTCAACACGACTTTGTTCTTTACAATCCTTATGATATTATCCATAACAACTGACATGGAGGCAAGGCAAACTAACATATTTAATCAAGAAAAATATATAATAAAATAGTTTCAGAAATATCGACACTAAGTACACAAGTTAACCACATTCCCTGATCAATAAACTTCATGAACAGCTTTATGTAACCCTTGCAACGAAAATATCGAACAATACTACTTTTCCTAAAATGAACAACCTAAAGTGAAAAATATTCAATTGCTGGCGGAGTTTATACTAACACTTCATATGGAAAAAGATTTAATTCAACATTTCTACGAGCAATTAAAAGACAAAGTTCTACTTTTACGTATAGATGATTATATTTAAGAATTCCATTATCAACAATTTTAAATTAGAAGATACGCTCATAAAAGGAATCCCCTAACCTCTTCCATCTCAAAAGGCTTTCAAAATGTTTAGAGTAAAAAACACAGTGTGTACAAATACTTGGAGCTAACCCATCTTCTAAGACTTGTCTTAGAAGCACATAAGCTAAACATTTTTATCACTGCAAAACGCTTGAATAAGATACCCAACTGTTTCAACATCAATATCAGCTTGAACACCTGATTCCACCATTTTCTAGTAAAATTCCAAATAAGATCAATCCTCCCAACCATTAGAGAACCAAGCAAGGCGAGATTCCAAGTCCCAATTGATGGACAAAAACCAACCTCTTTCAACTTATAAACCATATCAACCGCTGCTTCAACCAATCCACCATCACAAAGGCATATATAACCCATAAAGAAGTCAGCTATGGACTAAAACCTGTATGATCAAGAAACTTCTCAAAATCGACTAAAATTAGTATTGAAATAAGGAAATTACGAAAATAGAGTTAGCTCCCATTTGGGCTTACTGCGTATGGCCTTAGAAACTTCTCAAAATCAAAATAACCTTCTCCAAATCACCAAGATTCTTAAATATATACCAAAGAAACCACACGATTAAGAGTTACAACTTCAAATCTAACAGAGAGAAACGGTAATAGAGAGAGACAGTAAGAGAAGGAGACATCGGTCATCATCGTCGCAAACTCGAAGTAGTTCGTCGACGTCGTGGGGATCCGTCGGGGACTCCATTCACTCGGGGTCGAGGCTATCGAGCTCGGGGAGGGGTGACTTTGGGTTTTTTGCTAAAGTAGACCCCTACACTAACCATTTTACATAATTGAACTCTAACACTAATTTTTGCTTACCTTAACCCCTGGCCCACATTCAATTCAAAAATAGCTTGTGAAGTTACCAAAAAATCCCTTCACGAATTCTGAACGACGGCTTGAAAAAAAATGATGATTACACGAAACCCCACCCCTTCGTCTTACTGTTACTCTCTCTCTCTCTATCTCTCGAAGTTGCAGCATCTCTCTCTCTCTCTACAAATCCTTGAGTCTTCGCCTCCCACAGCAAGGAAAAACAACAAGGTAAGTTTTTGGGTTCCTGAGTTTTTGTTCTGAATTCTCAAGTGTTTTTCCTGAGTTTCTGAGGTATTTTTCTGGGTTTCTAAGGGGTTTTCTCTGGATTTTTGCATTTCTATTTTTTGTGGATGTTTGAATCACAATAAGGTTGATTTTTTTGGGTTTCTAATATTTTTTGAGTCTAGGTTTATAAGTGTTTTTTTTCTACTTGGTTTCTGAGTGTTGTTTTTTGAGTTTTTGAGGTGTTGGTCTTGGTGGGTGTCTATTTTTTGGGTTACACTAGGGTCGTGTACCCCCCGTGTAGTCTACATGAGGACTACACATGGGTCGTGTAATCATCGTGTAGGGTAAACGAGAACTACACGAGGGTTAAACAAGCCTCGTGTAGGCTACATGAAGACTACACGAGGGGCGTGTAAGCCTCATATAGGCTACATGAGGAATATACTAGGATCATGAACCCCTCGTGTAGTCTACATGATGACTACACGAGCATCTTGTATATCTCGTGTAGTCTACACGAGCATCTCACACCTCGTGTAGTCTACACGATAACTACATGAGTATCGTGTACATTTCATGATCTTATGTTTTCCTTGAATATTCTATAGGTTATGGCTTCATCAAATATGAAACTAAGATATGTCCATGACATTAACATAATTCCAAAAGCAAGGGTCAATGCAAAGTGCAATGCCCACTGCATAGAGGTTATCAAGATCAAGCTGAAAGCTCCTAAATTCTTACTATTTAGGGAGACATGCTTTGACCACCTCCTTGATCTCCCAGCCCTGAAGTTTTCAGCAACTGTCTGCCACCAGTTGCTAGTCAGAGAGGCCGAATATGTCAACGACACTCTATCTGATGAGGAAATATGGTTTTTTGTCAATGAGGAACCACTGTGCTTCTCCAAGAAGGAAAGTTCGGTGAATCATGGTATGAGAAGATGACTCGTAACCCCAACAGACTCTCTGATATGTACTTTCCCAAAACCTAACCAATAACCATGGTTGAGTGGGAGGATAAGTTTAAAAACTCTGAATATAAGTCAAATTTCGATGGGGTCAAGATGACTCTGATTTATTTGCTAGAGTATTTTGTGTTGGGGAAGGAGAACGGTACCCTAATTGAGAAGAGATGGTTGATTTTGGTTGACGACCTTGAAGCGTTCAACCAATATCTGTGTGGAGAGCTCTCATTCTCCAAAATAATGAAATCATTATTAACTGTGAAGAATACAAAGACTATTTTTGGTGATCTTAAAGATCAAGAAAAAAAACACATAATTCATATGATGTTGTTCATGGGTATTCGCTCAATGGATGTCCATTTGCCTTCCAAGTACAATTTATTTAATTCTATGAGTGATGTATCGAATTATTTATGTGTTGAGTATTGAATTACTCTCTTTTGTTTAAATAGGCATGAGTATTTGAAATTATCCCCTTGGTGGGTAGCTTGTATAGTAACCAGGTTTCGACCAAGGTGCCAAGGATTCTCAAGTGGTGTCTCACCGCGATAGTACCGGTTGAGAATATTCAAAAAAAATTGAAGGAGAATGTATGTTAGTGAATTATGTTGATAAGTTAATTATATTACTTTCACATATAATGATTTATATTTCTTACATTTTTAGTCGACATTTCTTTCCTTGGTCCCTACTGAGGAGGAAGAATAAAAAAGCTTCTGGAGATCAATAGTTGGAGAGAATGTATGCTCAAAATAATTTTCTACCCTTCTTCTTGAACACGGACCTCGTGTAGTCACCACGATGGTTACACGAACTTCACGTAGCCATCGTGTATACTACACGATGGTCATACGGACCTTGTGTAGTCATCGTGTAGCACGAGGCCCGTGTAACCATCGTGTAGTCTACACGATGACCACACGAGGTCCGTGTAACCATCGTGTATTCTACACGATGACCACACGAGGTCTGTGTCATCATCGTGTAGTTTACACGATAACTACACGAGGTACGTGTCACCATCGTGTAGTCTACATGATGCCTACACCAGGTACGTGTCACCATCGTGTAGTCACCTTTTTCTATTTTGTCTGCTTAATATTACATGTTTTTTTAGTCGGTGCCTCATCCATCACCCTTTCCAGTAGAAGATGAGGCTAATGAGAATGAGGAGGCATTGAAAAGGAAGAGGAGAAGAAGAAGAGGAAGAGGTCCGAAGAGGCCAATGAAAAAATAGAGGAGAAGAAGAAGCTTGTGTCCAAGAAGTTCAATAGACATGAAAATTGAGTGAGGAAATTTCTGATTAGAATGGACCAAAAGATCACTTCAATGGATAAGAAGATTTTGTTCATGCAATCAGACATTTCCTTTGCAATTTCCCAAATTAAAATTTTGATGAATCATCTAGTAACATCGAGGCCAGATGATTACTCATTTTGTCCTCGATTTGCCATGATGATGGCCGACGGGGAGGATACGAAATTTGAGAAGGAAGTGAAACACAAATGAAGAAGGAGAGAAGGATGAAAAAGAAGAATATATGGTAGAGAAGGAAGAAAAAGAGAACGAGCAGAAGGAAGAAGTAGAAAAAGAAAAAGAAGAAAAGGAAGAAGAGAAGGTCAAAGAAAAGGAAGAAAAGAAGGAAGGTAATAAGGAGGAGGAAGGTGAAAGAAGGAAGATGAAGAAAAACATAAGGGAAAAAAGGAATAGAAAAAGAAATGGAAGAGAAAAAAGAAAAAGAAGAAAAAATAGAAGATGAAGAAGAAGAAGCAGAAGAAGAAGAAGAAGAAGAAGAAGAAGAAGAAGAAGAAGAAGAAGAAGAAGAAGAAGAGCTTGTCTGCCTTAGTGAACTTGGTAAGAGGAAGATAAAAAGATCTTGGGTCCTAGAGTAACCTAATTGGAAAACCGAAAAGGTTGAAAAGAAAAGGTAGCGAAGGAGAAAAGCTGATGAGAATATCGTTGCCAAAACAAACTTCAAACCTTTTCAAGCATATGGTGATGTATCTTCTGAGAATGAAGTCTGTTTTAAAACCTGGTTCACCTCCCCAATGGCAAAGTAAGTTTAATAATTTTCTTGTACACTTCTTATTCGTATAGTATTCATGATGGTTACACTGACATTGTGTAACCATCGTGCATCTAACTTTAATCTAACGTTGTACAGGAACAAGAAAGTAGACGTTGGATTTTGCACCGTTGACCTTACTTGGTTCAAAAAACTAGTCTCTTCATCATATCAATGGCTTGAGTCAGATGTAAGAAGTTATTTATAATCATTTTTAATGTGATATTTAAAATAATTATAAATATCTTAACTAATTTTTATTACATTGCAGCATATTGACGCATACCTGGAGCTCATGAGGAAGGATTTGCAAGAATACAACCCTCAAATCAGAATCAATGTTGGTGATTTGTTTATGTAAGTATGATTTTTTTGTGAACTTAATGAACTGGGATATTGACGTTGATGATCAGCTCCGATACCTAGTCCTCGGCTTGCAGATGAATTTTGGAAGGATCTGAAAACAGTCGGATAAGGTTATCTTTCCAATGAATGTGAACCGCAGTCATTGGATTGCGGTTGAGCTTGATTTGATTGGCCAGTATATTCGTATTTATAACTCCATGAACACGTCATATCAACGCTCTTTGTACATTGAAATAATAAAACATTTCCAATGATGTGAACCTCAAATGATGAATATTTATGAGAGAAGACAAGAGGTTCAACCCAAAGATGAGTGGAAATATGAGATCATGAAGTGTCCACAATAAGAGAACGAGTAAGTGAAATATACATTTTTCTGAAAGTCCACTTAAAATTTCATACATATTTAATTGTGTTTTTGCATTTCATGTGTTTTATAGGTTCGATTGTGGGGTATTTACCCTTAAGTTTGTCGAAGCCCTTGTATATGGGAAAAACCTCCAAGAAATAACTCAACAATAAATGCCAAAATATCGAAGACGAATTGTAATTGAGTTATTTTCACGTAGCAATGTTGTACCGAAATAATATGGATATATATTATGGATTTTTATTTTATTAAATCATGATTTATGGATTATAGGAATATACTTATGTTTGTTATTTAATAATGTCATAAATTTTAATTAGCATGCCTAAATCTTATATGATGCCCATGAAGTTCTTGTGTAGTCTACACGATGACAGTGAAGTTTTTGTATAGTCTACACGATGACCGTGAAGTTCTAGTGTAGTCTACATGATGACTACAAGATGCCCTTGAAGTCATCGTGACTACTACATAATGCCCATGAAGTTCTAGTGTAGTCTACACAATGACTACACGATGCCCTGAAGTTCTCGTGTAGTCTACATCAATCCTAGAAGAATCCCATGAAGTTCTCGTGTAGTCTATACGATGACTACACGATGCCCGTGAAGTCATCGTGTAGCCTACATGAATCCTACAAGAATCCCATGAAGTTCTCGTGTAGGATTCAAGCAGGTTAATTTAACTTTATGACATTATTGAATAACAAACACAAGTATATTTCTATATGAATATTTAGTTTAAGTCTACAAATGTCATTATTTATGTTTAAGTGGCTTGGTCATCACGTTGAGATAAATGAACTGGATTTCTGCACGTTTGTCGATTACGACCAATTTGCCACAACATTTACACTTCCTTCTCACTACTTCCTCACCTTTAGATGGAATTCTCTATGTCCTAGGCCTGTCACTTTGCCGCCTCGTTATAGGTGGCAATACCACTTTTTCATGAGTCTTCTCGCTGATGACTCAATTTGTTTGATCCTCGAGAGGATGTATTATTTTTACATGTACGACAATTAGAGCCTCATTTTTGTATAACCTTAAACACATACTATATGCGAAAATATTGCGCTGCTGACATGCAGCCGACACATGCTTGCATGAAATTTGATCAAGATCAAATTCTTTGCACATACAAGTCTTAAGATGCAAGTTTACCACTACTTCCCTACCCCCACCCGCAACACGAAACTTGTGGATGTTAGAAGGAAACAATGATAGCGTACGTGATGCAAGATGCTTCTTATTAAGCTCAGTCCCAACCCAATCTGTCATCTGCGTGGTGATTTGACAGGCAGCCGTCCTTCGTTCATAGAACCACCATTGTAACATGTCACAGATATGTTTTATAAGGCATGTAATGGGAAGCTTTCTAGCATTATTCAAAACCCCATTCAAACATTTTGCTATGTTTGTGGTCATTATAATGTAACTCCTTCCTTCAAAATGGGAACGTGCCCACCTCTCAACTCCCCCCGCCCCCACCAACACGTGTTGTGAAATATTTGAAAATGCATATGTAAAATGAATCATCAACCGATCAAATTCTGATTGACGGTATACCTTTACTGCTTTAAAAAACAATGCGACCGCATATTCTTTTTTATATATTGATTTGATATTTTGGCCCATATGGAAGATGCAAGCTCCATGAAGCGCATTGGGAAAGACAACCTGTACAACATTTAGTATACTTGTATTCCTGTCAGATATAAATGGGATATACCTTCCGGATCACCGATTACATTAGAAAGAACCATTCCCATGAATTGTTATTTTCTAAATCTGCAATTCCAAATGCAATGGGATATACTTGGTTGTTCTCATCCTTTGTTTTTGCAACAAATGATATCCCTTTGTATTTGGCTTTTAAGGCGGTTGCGTCAACCGCAATCACAAGCCGTACACAGCTGAAAAATCCACAAACAGAGATTCAAGAGCCATGAAAAAACTATTTAAAATGATCCTGCTTATCGGTCTCTATGCGTATTATTGTCCCTTAAAAATATTTAATATTGTTGTATTAAAATTGGTGAAGTATATAGTGGACAGGATACGTACACGAGGTCCGTGTAACCATCGTGTAAACTACACGATGACTACACGAGATCTGTGTAACCATGGTGTAGACTACAGTATGACTATACGAGATTCATGTAACCATCGTGTAGACTACACGATATCCGTGTAACCGTCATGTAGATACACAATGACTACACGAGGTCCGTGTAACCATGGTGTAGACTACACAATGACTACACGAGATCCGTGTAACCATGGTGTAGACTACATGATAACTACATGAGGTCCATGTAACTATCGTGTAGACTACATGATGACTACCCGAGGTTCGTGTAACCATCGTGTAATACTCGTGTAGACATTATGATGGTAAAATAAAAAATAAGTACCTGGATTTTTTTATTCTAACATGTGACTATGTGATGCTAGAAGCATCATATAGTTGTATTCAGGAGACCCTTGAACTAATTCCAATGCATATTCCCTAGCCCTTCATGCCTTATGATAACCTATGTTGACACTGAAATCAAGTCAAACATCTTCACTTATGTCTTTTGGCCTATAAGTCTAAGCCATTGAGAGTGGCAAAAATCTTATCTCTAAAATGTCGAAAGTGTGAAAAACTAAGTAATAACCATGGCCTGAAAGCCTAAGTCACCGAGTGCGGAATAAAAACCACTCTCTAACATGAAAATCAGGTTGATGGTTTAAAGTGTAAAGCCTTGAGAGCAGGGACTACTCTCTAAAAAGAAAATCGAAATTGAAAAAATGTCGACGGCCTAGAAGCCTAAGCCTTTGAGAACAGGAAAAATCTTCTCTCTAAAATGTGGAAAGTAAAACAAAAGATCAAACACAATGCAAGGAAAGGAGAAAAAAACTCTTTTACACAATCACCTTATATTGCTGAGAAACGGGAAAATTCATCAGCTCTAAACAAGAAACAACTCAGAAAATAGGGAAATCACTATAAGCAAAACATTAACACCTCTCCCATTCGCCCCTCTATTTCCACACCCCTTCTATTTTCTCAGGATCACCTTATGTTGTTGAATGTTATTGGTATTATAGTTTAAATCTGATAGATTCAAAGCAATGCCGGATATGTTCGTTCCAAGACCTAGTTCTACAGGAGGAAAAAGATCCTAGTTGTTGATTTGCATCCATTTTCTTTGTTAATTTTTGTTTTCTGACATAGTTTTTAGTATTTATAATTGCAAGTGTACAACTAACTTGTAGAATGTTTTTTTTCTTTGTACAATTTGATTTTTAGATTAGAGAAATGTCATGGGCGATTGGAATTAACAACATTTGACTATACGTGAAAAACTTTCTAGGTATTAGGATTCTGGTTTTAGGATATTAGATTTTCCTATTCAAATCTTTGAAAGTTAGTGAGGTGGCGAAGATGGAATTGAATGCAGGTTTTGGACTCATGTTGATGTTGTGCCGGAGATTGACGGATTCTTACAAATGGTATAGGGTGATTTTTAGGGCTTACTATTTTTTACCTGTTGAATATTAGACTGATATGGGAAGGACACAAATAGCTTATCAGATTTTTTTACTAGTAATCTTAATAAATAGTTAATTTTTGAAAAAAAAACATAAAAAATGGCTACAACTATAAAAAAAAAAACATAAAAAATAGCCTCTAAATATGATTTTCAAGAAAAACAGACTCTCAAGCGGAGACAGAATCTGACGCACACGCGTACCAGTGCCCAGATTTTATCAGTTTATATAATTTATACAGTATATATTTTTTCTATACCTGTGTAATTTTGCAGTAGATTTTATATATACAGTTGAGTCTGAGCTATCTGGTTAGATCTAAACAAATCATATAAGATCATTATAAAAATTAAAAAATATATATAAAAACTAAAAAATATTTTTGTCTTCTCCCTTGCTGGTTCGATATGATCTAGATTGACCGAAATTTGATCAGATAGTCGAGCAATGTTGAACTATCGTGTCTATCATTAGAGTCCAACGACATACAATCCCAGTGATTTAAAGCGGTATTAAGAATCTTGATGCAAATTCCAACTAATTAATTAATTAAAACAATATGGTTGTACTTCTAAAGATAGAAAGAGATGAGAGAGAGAGAGAGAGAGAGAGAGAGAGAGAGAGAGAGAGAGGAGAGAGGTGCAACGATTTTCCATTTGCCAACAATTTTATAGTGTAAGTTTTACACATGTATGGTGAGATTTACTGTATAAATTACACTGTAAATTTTGATTAAAAAAAAGATCAAAGTAAATAGGTTTTCTACGTTAAAAGAAATAAAAGAATTGGATTATGTTAAGAGAGAATAAAAAAATAGTGAAAAATTAAAAGAAATGGATATGCATAACCAGCGGGTATTATCCATACCTGCACTTGCAATTTAAAGCCGTTAAGGGTTGTATGGAGATTAAGAATAGTGTGTGGCTTGTAAATCCATATCTACCTTTTACCCGCCCATTCACATCCCTATTCATAATGCATCGTTATCTCTTTCGTCATAAGAAAATATCTCAATGACATCAATACTTTTAGGAATATCTTGAACATAAATGGGCCAAATGAGTTTATACTGGAGATTTGGGATGTCGATTTCGACTTATGCACCATTAGATGTCGTTTTCTTACACCCTTATGATTTCTTCCCAACAATTTCAATAAAAAAGAGGAATTTGATCCATAAAAACCTTACTTCTATGTTAATTGTAAAAGTTCTAAGTTTATAGAAGAAAAGGGAGAAGATGAAGGTGAAATTTTGGTGAGACATTTTGACCCTCAGTGTTATCACGTGAAATTGGATGTAGGGTACAACGTGGTACACGTTTGTAGATGTTACCGTGTTTGGTGAAATTTTTGGAAACTCGGGTATAAAATGGTGTTGTGCTATAAACCGTGGGTGCATAGTTATAATTTATCTTGACTTTGACATGTTTACCCTTAGCTTACCACGTGCAATAGTCACGATTTTTGTTGAAAAACGGACACATGATGCAACGTGATATACAGGTGTAAACGCTAGGTTTCTTAGTAAATCTTTTAGTAACTCGGGTGCAAAGTGAATTTGCGCTATAAACATGTGATGCACAAGTATAATGTAAAAACCGTCTTAATTAGGACTTGATTCTGTTTATTTATAGGTCTGGTCCGGTTTGATTCTCGTCAAGTCTATTCGGTTTAGTCTAGTTACTTTACAGTTTAGTAGTTGGGAAAATTAGGCAATTATGTTGTTTTAAGTTATAATTTTGTATTACGTCATATTAATTTATGGTTTGCAAGTATGGTCAATTCCTCATTTTAGGTTGTTAGTTAGTTATGCTTTTAGATGAGCTTTTACGTTAATGCCCTTTGTAAAACTAACTTTTGCTTTTTAGGTTTTAATATTTTTAATTTTCAACTGCAGGAAGTTGCCTCTCCCCCGATGCATTGCTTCTTCCTTGTCTCCGGTGACGTTTTCATCAAAATTACAGTAAATTTCTGGTGATTTATTTCAAGAATTCTTCATTCATTATTCATTAATTCAATCTCCTATCAATACGATGACATATTTCTAAGAAATCGAGTCTGTTTTTGTATTCTATTTCATCTATTTTTTTTGTATTTACTGTCATCGATTCTGTAATCTTTCTTTCTTTTTTCTGGAATTGTTATTAGTATATGGAATCATTTACTTGAATCTTTATTAGAATTCTGGATTTGTTTGTTGGTATTTTTTATTATTTTCTAAAATCGTTATTTACTAATTTTGAAACCTCTACAATTGATTTTGATCATAGTATTCTAATCGATTTTGTTATTAGTATCCTTAATGATTATTATTCTAGTTTCTTCAATGTAATTGATGTTTGAATGTTGAATTGTTCGTTTGATTGCTTAATTTCGTTTGTCTGGTTTCTGCCATTATATTTCTATTTTGGATTGCTGGAATCGCGTTTGTCTTTTTTGGATTGTTGAATCATGATTTTGGTTGCTTAGTTTATATATATTTTCGTATAATATATAAATATATAATGTCTATTCTTTTGTCTGGAATATTGGAATATAGTAGATACTCATATACTATTGGTATACAATTTCATACTATTTTATATAGTATGATATCATTTGTTATATAATGTATTGTGATATATCTTATATTATATATTTATATACTTATTTATGCAGATTTATACTGTATAGTCTAAATTTATATATTGTATTTTGTATGTTATTTACTTATTTGTTGTAATTCTACTTTTTAGGTCGGATGGTGAATATTCCCATTGTTATTTTTTATGATGGGAAGTGGGATGATGCAAGAAATTACATTGACTACCAGATTAAGCCATTGTTGGTGGGTAATGATGCATCATACGAAATTTTACATGATTTAGTGTCACATGCATTGGGAGTAGATACTAATGATATGTGTTTGATGGTAAATATTAAATCTGGAGAATCTACTTCTAATTTTATAGAGATAAATGTGGATTTTGAAGTTGTTGGGTAACTTACTTTGATGAATAATGAGAGATAGAAATTATCCGTTAATTGTCACATCACGCAGTGGTCGTAGGACGTCTGATGATGTTATTAGTAGTGATATCTATTCATCATCAGAGATTGGGTCCTCATCTCAAATTGTTGTTCATGATAATCCCTCTGAACCGTTATCTGTGGATAAATTAGATGCAAATAAGTTACCTTCTGAATTTAATATACAAGAGAATTCATTTTTTAGCTCAAAATGTGAGTTGAAAAAGGCTCTCCATATGATGTCCGTTGTGTTGTCAAGAGTTTCCATGGGTTTGTGCGTGCTTCATGTTATAGAGGTGGTAAAATTTGGTGCGTTAGAAAGTATGTAAAGGAGCACACTTGTTCCCTTGGTATTTCAGAGTGATCATCTACAAGCCACTTCAAGAATTGTTAGTGATTGTATAAATGATAAGTATATGTGTGGAGTTGGTGATCGCACACAATCTAAGAACATAATTCATCTTATGCGTGTGAAGCATGGCATTAATTTCAGTTATTATAAAGCTTGGAGGGCCAAGAATAGAGCTCTTGAATGATCCGTGGTTCTCTGGAGGAGTCCTATGTCATACTAGCTTCCTATTGCTATTACTTATAGAAGAATAATCTTGGTACAGTTACTAATTAATTACCATTTGTATATATATATTTAGTATTGTTATTCATTTTATTATAATGCGTTCAGTATTTTTTTAGTACTTTTACATATTTTAGGTACTGTTACACATTTCCATACTCATTGTGTGGGAGGCTAAAGTATTTTTTTATGACGTTGGGACCTTTGTTAAGTGGTAATTGCCATTGTAGACCCGTGATAGGAGTTGAGGAACCTTTCTGACGAATAAATACCATGGTACATTTCTTATTGCTTCAACGCTTGATGGCAATGACCAAATATTTCTATTAGCATTTGCAATTGTTGATTCGGAGAATGATTTAGAATGTGATTGGTTTATAGAGAAGTTGAGTTATGCCATTGAATAGCATGAAGAGTTGGTGATCATTTCTGATCGTCATAATAGCATCCCAAAGGCTGTTGCAAAGTAATTTCCGCATGCTCATCACGGTTATTGCAAGCATCATTTGCTCAATAATGTGAAGACAACATATAAGAGGTTCAAACTTGATAGTTTATTTTATAAACATACATGCTGTAGATTTTAAGTTGTACATGCGTTGTCTAGAGGCCATTGTTCCATCTATACGGTCATACTTGAGTGGAGTTGGGTATGAGAAATGGGCTCATGCTTATTTCATTAGACATCGTTATAACGTGATGGCATCAAATTTAGTTGAGGCGTTAAATTCTACTATAAAGGATGCTCGATCATTGCCCGTTGCCTGCCTTATAGAGTATATACGATAAAAGTTACAATTATGATTTTATGATCGAAGGACTACAGTTAATTGTTTGCTTACATGTTTAACTAAAGAAGCGAAAAAGGATTTACGTGTTGAATTTGAGCTTGCTCGTACCAGGGTGTGAGTTTTCTTATGTTTTTGCCTTAATGTTTAATTATTTCTATTCATTAGTTATTATTAATTATTTTTGTTTGTAGGTATATATCGTTGATGTTAATACATCTCAAGTTCTTGATGAGAAGTTGAATATGTTGTGAATATTACAAATAGGTGTTGCACTTATAATATGTGGCAAGTGGATCTATTACCTTGTTCTCATGTGTGTGCTTCACTTACAAGGAGGAACCTTTCACCATATCCATACACGTCCAAGTACTATACGAAGAGTGAGCTTGAATGTACGTATGTAGCTTATGTGTATCCTGATGGCAATGAATCTGATTGGTTAGTCCCTGATGATATTAAAGATCACAAAATTTTATCTCTGCGTGTTAGACTTTCTTCGGGTAGACCAAAAAAGAAAAGGTATTTATCTTTTATGGAAAAGATTCCTCAAAATAGATGTAGTACTTGTGGTGTTTTGGGGCATAATAAGAAGCTTGTAAAAACTCTGTTAAAGATTACGAATGAGGTGCTTTGAAGAAGAAGCACTCGAGTTGATTAGGTTGATGGTTATGTTTTCACTATCCTTATTTTGCATGGAATTTAATTTTTATATATTTTTCAATTTTCTATCATACATATCAATGACCATGAGAATTTTATGAACATGCTTGCTTAGTACAATGTTTTAAGATATTTGATATATGCCTATAGTATTTTATCATTTACTTATTTGTATAAATTCTGTCAAATCAACGTATGTTCATGGAATTGGATTTATTAATCTATTTTGAATAAGATTTTTCAAGGATTTGAATATTTACCTATAGTATAATATTTTTTACATATATGTATATGTGTCAAACAAGGCTATTTTTAAGGAATTGGATATATATACTTACAGTACTTTATCATTTACAAGAATTATATTTTCATACCCGTATATTCACTATTCAAACATAACAGATAAATTTCAGAATGAACTTTCATATATTCTAAAATGATTAATAGTTTGAAATCTATCTAAAGTTTCATATTTAGTAACATATTTGCAGCTATCATCATCCTACCGCATATTGATATACCAACACCCAAGAGTAAGGTCATTCCAAAAAATGATACCATTATCTACCACCTATACATCTATCAAAACTATCAGAATTTCTTCAAGTTAAATATCCTAAGAAAACAATCCAAAAATTATACTAATATTCATTCATCAAATTCAGGGAGGGGTTTGGATAACAAATTAAAGTTAGGAATGTCCGATTCAAACGGCATCACTGTTGCTGTTACTGCTACCTTTTTTGGAGCTGCTGCGTTGTCTTTAGCTGCTGTCTTTTCTTTCAATGCTTTGTTGTGCTACTGCTTGTGCTTGTTTCTCTTTTTCTGTCAATTTCATTAGACGCTGTGACTATTTTACGTTTGCTGCATTTACTGCTGCTTTGATTGGGGTCTTTTCTTTTTGTTTTCTTGTAGTTTATTTATGTCAACATTAGTTTGTTCTTAATAGTCAATAAATATATAATCTCATTTACAATTATCTTTGATTGTGATAGTTGAATTGTAGCTGAATTTTTTCCAGCATTTTTTGGTCCAGTATCTCCAGCATTTACATCCTTGCTTATAGCAGTTCTATCATCATCCATGGCTGCATTTCCAGCATTTTTATCAACCGTATTAGTAGTCGCAGCATTATCCTTTCATTAATAACAATGAAACATGATTAGCATGCTTATTATTAAATTGATATTTCTAAAATACACGTACAGTCTGTAAACTTATTACTTTTGCAGATGATGTTTGTTGTACAAGCATACTTAACAAAGTATGTATTTCGCTCATCTTCATATCCAAGCTCACTATAAATATATTCATTTCATGTTACGCTTGCTCTAACTTGTCAATTTTCTTGGCAATTACAGTCATTGCTTCTCTATTTTGTTTTTTTTTCATTAGTAAACCAAATGATCCACAAATTGATTCTTCGCAATCTTTTTCATTATCCACATTTTTCCCTTCGGAAAATGAGCCGTAAATGGCTCTTCCAATTCCAATTACGTAAGTTCAATTGGTTCTATTATAAGCTGTTATGAAATCAAACATTACTTCAAAATAGAAAAATAGAAAATATTGAGTTACTGACAGTCATCATTTATATACTACTTCATGACATAATTAACATTTTTTTGTATTTAAACTGCATATATACGGAATCTAATGACTAATATACCACTGCAATATACTCGGACCAAATTAATCACATAACATTAACATGAATTTCAGTCATGTATACTTAAGATAAACAATAAAATACTATTTATACTACATGAAAGTAAAACATAATTTACCACTTCTAAGTCAAAAACTTTGTTTTGTAATTCTCTCCAGCTTGGTTGTTCGCCCCCCTCCAGTTGGACATTCTTGGTATTCCATCTCCTAAGCGTTGTGCAATGTTGATGCTAGGAATTTGTGAGTGCAAGGATCACCTCATACTCCTAAACAATCAAAGCTAGTGGGAATCCTTCAAACTCGAATCATTTTACAGTAGGACTGTTCAGTACAGCTTTCACAAATCTGATTGTCATCTCATATGACAACCGATCTCATGGATAATTCTAATAAATCTCATCTATATCAACTATTCTCAAATGGTCGATGTCAATGCCGGTAGATGATTGTTTTGGCAAAAGGAGATTTTCTAAGTAATAAATCTTTGCCACCTTGAATATCGAAAAGCATTAAAAGAACAAACCGGATTTTCCTAGATATGTATTTTGTTATAGATTTGAGATAGGGAAATGCTTCGTCAAGTAATTATCCATCGGGTAATATCTTCTTGTTCAAGGCTGGGTAGGGACACAATTTAGTCCTGTTATCAATGCAAAATCTTTAATACCAAATCTAATGACTTGTCCTTCAATATAAAAACATGACTCGTCATTATTATCACTAAAGCACTGTATCCTAGCTAAATGCAGAATTAACTTATGAGGTATTTTTGTTATTTTAATGTTGAGTAGGCTTCCTAAACATGTATTTCTAAAGACTTATATTTCTTCTTGGTTTAACTAGCATTTAAGAGTATTAAAATACTCCATTTTTCATAAAGATTGACTTTCTTATTACACTTCCACAATTCAATCGGTAACAACACATTGTAGTCCTGAAAATAAATAAATAATAATGATTTGTTTACCTTTTTTCCAATCGCTGTGTTTTCATTATTAATTTGTGCTGCGGGACCATATCTTGTGGTTGTGTCATTTTCTTCCACAGTTACGTCATCTTGAATCTCTTGATTGCCCTTTCATTCTCACATGTTATTTTTTTGGCAATGTGTTTTTTTCTCATCGTATTTTCAGCTGGATATATGTGTAAATAGATAAACATTCATGAATATTTATGTGCCAAATTTATCTTATGGGCTAACAAACAGTAAATGACTATATGCTTAGATACTATAGGCATAACTACTTCAATTCACTGTACATAACTTGTCAAATATGGTTACTAGATATATATCAATAGTATATTATGCCTATCCTCATACACACCTACCAAAATAGATTCAGATAAAAATTAAATTAATACCTATAGTATATTATGCAACCAAAACAAAGTGGCTCCTATTCTTACATTACCTGGTGTGAATGACCAAATACGTTCAACTTATATGGAATTCAATATATATATATATCAAAATATATATATATATATATAGATGAATGTATTTGGTCATTCACACCAGGTAATGTAAGAATAGGAGCCACTTTGTTTCCACAATTGGTTCAAAGGGCTTGAAGTGGCGATCCTTCTTTCCAACTTTTTTTAACACTATTCTCGAACGTGCAGCCAGTTTCAAGAGCTCATGTCTTCAACACTTGCAACAACTATATATGTATGTATATATGTATGTATATATGTATGTATATATGTATGTATGTATGTATCTATATATGTATGTATGTATGTATGTACATGTGTGTATATATATATGTGTATATACGCGTGTGTGTATGTTATATCTTTCTACTGATTTGTTAGTACGTAATGAAATATTTACTCTGATTGTTTTTCCTTTGTTGCCATGCTTTTTAGGAGTCATTTTTCTTTGGTTTCATGATTTAATTAGTGGAAGTTTACGACTGAGGAAAAAGAACATAAAGAACGTGAAACTTATGATAGTCTGCTCTGGTGCTTCAGGAAAAGAAAGGAGTGGGAAATATATGAACCCATCGTTGATACTCTATCTAATGAGGAAGTAGATGCCCTTGAAGCAAGAGAAGAGAAGAATGCCCGATAAGAAAAGTTAAAATTCACGTTCTTATCGGCGAGGCACTTAGCTGCATTCTTGTTATTGAGTTGGATCTGATGCTGTTCTGCACTGGAAGCTTTTATGAATCTGGCATAATTTTACTTTCCAGGTGTGTAAGAAAATTTGTGCATTGAAGCGCTTTCCCAGACCTACTTTCTGCTATTAGTGATTACTACTTATAGAATACTTATTGCTAAGTCAAATAACTTCATTTTAGAATGCAATGCTTGACCAATTAACATGGGATCATGCATTAACTAATATTCAGAGCAAGCAAAATCTATCATCATAATTACCACCAGATCAAGCAAAATCAATTACCTAAATTGATTTAAATTAATGTTGAGGATTTCCATTAACTAATATTCAGTACAAGCGAGCTTCCAGTACTCAGGAAAGATATATGTTGCTAATATACTGACATTATATTCAAGTTGCGACAATTAAGCATTTCATTTGGTATAATAAATAACTCATTCAATTAGGGTAAAAGTTAACTTCAAATCTTAAAAACCATATAATAGAAGATGAATCACACCTGCAGGAAGATTGATACTTGCGAAAGATGTCTTCTCTTCTATTCCTCTTCAAATACTGGCAGCTTGTTTTCTTCCAAAGGGAGTCTTGAAGACTAGAAACTCTTTGATGTCCAACTTTCTCTGGTCTGATAAAACTGATGACCACATGAAGCATTGGATTTCATGGAAACAATACTACACAATCATCAAGTAAAGATAAAAAAAAGAATAAGATAAATGAAGAATATAGGTGCAAACTACAATCTTTTCAAAGTCACACTAACGATATATAGTAGAATGATATAAATATATATATGTAATCTTGAGTTTTAAGAGACGTTATATTATTACACTACAAGAAAACAGAACACGTCTATTGCGGCGGTTTTTTTGCGGTGGCTGGTCTAACGACCGCCAAAGAGTAGATTTTATTCTATTGAATGTGATGGTTCATATAACTGTGGTACTCTCCCTCTTTCTCTTTTTCACTCTCTAGCCTTTTACTCTCCCTCTTTCTCTTTTTCACTCTCTAGCCTTTTCTCGTTGATCTTCCTGAATTTCTATTGAAACTTGAATTAAATCATCTAAAATGATGTATCGCTGTTGTATCTGAAGAAAATTCTCCAACCTAGTTGTCAATGATCAAATTTAATTTAGACAGCAGAGCTTGAATTTCTAATGGCAAAGGTTGCATTTACCGTTCTTAAGAAGCTTGTATAATCTTTTGGCTATGACCAGTGCATTCTTAGTAAGCAAATATTTTGCACGAAACGTTGTGTTCATCATCGCATATTGGAAACGTTGTGTTCATCATCGCATATTGGTAATGTTTATAGCATCTTAGAATTGGTTATACTTTTTGTTTTTGTCTCTTTGTCGAGAAACTTTTTCATGGAATGACTTTTCTAGAATTTTTCTATTTCTATGAAATTACTTAAATATCATAAATAGCTACTAAGATACTATCAGAACACTCATGTAGTTACTTGGAGTTATGAAGTTATTCGTGAGTTTGTTATGAACTTTATCCATGTTTTAGGTTTAAGTCAATACCTTATTTCATTTACAACATTTAATGTAGAGTAATTTTTAATGTATAAGAGTTAGATTTATAAAACCAAGATTTAACTAGGAATATCGAGATGGAGTTTTTAATTTTTTGAATTTCGTAGTTGAGGGAGCAACATAGGATGGATATATATTATGTCCTTAATGGTAGTCGTAAGACTAAATGTATTGTTTATGAACACCAGATTGGTAAATGATGTATAAGTGGTTATACAAGTTGAGTTTTTACTGAGAATCTATCTCGATTACTTCATCATTGATGAGCACATCATTTGAAGTCCTTGCTAATAGAACAAATGTAGATACATCATTATGTGATAACATAATTGCGACACTTCTAAATGACTAATGAAAGTTGAAAGATATTTTAAATGCAACACCTTCATCACATGGTTATAAAGCATAGTCTTCTTGAAAGTCGATAAAATAAAAAGTAAGTCCACATCGCCTCTTGCCTTCTTTACAATGTCAGTTGAAGAAAAAAAAATATTTTTCAAAGCATTGAAATATATCAGAGTTTCTTATGAATATGTTTACAATATAATTATGATAGTGATGAATATGATCGAATGTTTCATTTCCACTAATGATTCTGATAAAGAGGTATTTTTTATATTCTTAAGTGATATCCTCTAATATAATAGTTTGGGTGAAAAAAATAATAGTCTATCTTATCAAATATAATCATTTATGTATTAACATATACAAGATTACACCATGATGCCGTCGAGACGTCACTTAGCATATGAGGATACTGAGTCTCCTGTTGAATGAGAATCAATATGATCAAATCCAACTCATGATGAAAATGTAATATTTCTTTAAATATTCATTCATTCTATTAAATGCGTGGGAGAAAGCGACTGGCATCCATTGTTACGAGAAAATATAATTTTTTGCCTATACGATTGGAAGAAGATGCCACCTGCTTACAAAAATGAAGCACATGAGTTAGTGAAAGTATGAAAATTTAATGTCGTTACGACACGATATTTTATTAATTCACACATTATTTATACCTAATTGAGCATTAAATTTTTATAGTCAAAATATCAAGTCAAGACTGTTAAGAATGTTGGGGTATTAGACTCTCATTCACAACTGAAGTCATGTAATAAAAATAAGATTTAAGGATAGACAACTCGTAGAAAGATTATATTATGACAAAATGATTACAAGAATTTCTCTCTAAAATAAGGAGAGCACAATTGACAATACCTCTCTTTTATAATAGGAGAAGACACACAATCTTTAACAAAAGGGAAAGACAAGGAAATACTCTAATATTTAGGGAAAGATTACGTCTCTATTAATGATCACCTTGTGGGTAGCGAGATCCTACCGGCGGTATCCTTTCACTCCATCAGCATACCCTAAGAATACATATTTCCTGAATTTTGGAATCGGCTTCGATGTTTCTTGGGCATTATACATGACATATACAGGGCTTCCAAACATATGTAAGCGAGAATAATCAAATGGCTTACCAGTACACATCTCCATTGGCATTTCAGATTAATTACGGTTGAAGGTGACCGATTGATCATATGGCAGGTGGTCTTGACTACTTCAGCCTAAAATGACTTTGTTACCCGGAAAGTTCTCAACATCACTATTTTTCACTCTAACAAGGTTTTGTTCTTCCATTCTGCTACTCCATTTTGTTGTGGACCATATGCCGCGGTGAACTCTCTTAATACATTCTTGTTGACAAAATCTATCAAATTCTTTACCAGTGTATTCTCCTTCAGTGTCTGTCCTTAAACACTTGATCTTTTTCTTAGACTTAAGTTCCACACGCGCTTTGAAAGTTTCAAAAACTTCGAACACATCTGACTTCTTTTGTATTGGATACACCCTACATCTCCTAGAGTAGTCATCGATGAAAGACACAATGTATCTGACACCTTCTAGAGATATAACTGGTGCTTGCCAAACATCAGAATGGATAAACTTCCAAGATAGTTTTGCTTCTAACAGTAGAACTGTTGAACTTTAATCTGAGCTGCTCACTAATAACATAATGCTCTCAAAAGGGTAATGAAGCCATTTTGAGCCCTGGAAGAAGCTTTTGTTCTGCGAGAATCTTCAAACCTTGTTCCGACATGTGGCCAAGTTTACGGTGCCATATCATCGTAGATTCTTCTGTCGAACTTGCCATCGTAACAAATGCTTCTCCCTCTTGTAGTGTTTCTCCTTTAAGCATGTATAAATTTGCAGCTATCTTTTCTATTTTCATCACCACAAGCACACCTTTTACTATCTTCATGATCCCATTTTGTACATAGGTCCGAACAATACCATCATACATCATGAGTTTGATAGTACCAATATCAGTGATTTCCAAGGCATGATCATCTCCCATGAACACAAACCCTCCTAAGATGGGTTCATATTGGTGGAATCATTCTCTCCATGGGTTCATATGCCATGTTGCTCTTGTGTCTATAAGCCAGACATCAGCGAGCCTTCTTCTGCCTTCAATAATTGTTGTTGCCTCACTGTATAAAATCTCACCATCATCTGAGGTACTTGCTACACAACCCTGAGCTTTTGATGACTCAAGACTTTTTCCTTTGGCCTCTTCATGCTTCTTGAGATGTCAACACTCCCTTTTGTAGTGCCATTTCTTGCCACAATGATGACACTTGATGTTTTTCTTATTTCTAAATTTTGATCTACTCTAATTTTGACTCCCACTGGGGCCACGTTCCGTCGATCTCCCTCTCGTCACCGTCAAAGCTTCAGCTTATTGTGAGCCTCACAGTCTATCTTCATTGTTCTTGCGCCGACTTTCTTCTTCAAGAAACGCAACTGCGATATCATCAAAGACTAGAACTTCTACATTGTTGGTCAAATTGACGATGAGTTGACCATATGAATTAGGTAGACTTTGAAGTAGAATTTTTAGCACGTTCACCCGCCTCTATGATATGCCCCAATTTTGTGAGCTGTGAAAAGAGAGTGTTTAGGGTGTTGATGTGGTCAGTCACCAAAGTCGACTCCATCATCCGAAGAGTGTGAAGTTTCCTCTTCAAGAAGAATTTGTTGTGTAGTGATTTGACCTCGTACAATTTTGTTAAAGTATCCCAAATCTCTTTTGTCGTCTTTTCTCTACCACGCTTGACAGTACTCCATCGGCTAGTGTAAGGTGCAGATTAGCAATAATGTTGCCATCCATCTCGTTCCACTTGCCGTCAGTGATCTCCTCGGGCCTATCTCCAATTGCCACCAAGCAATTATCTTTTCTCAAGATTGCTCACATCCTCATTTTCCACTATGAAAAATTATTTCCATTGAATTTTTCTATTTCGTACTTCGCCGCCATTATTGAAGATGCCTTTCTCCACCAACTGGATCTTACGGTAGCACAAAAATTGACTATAAACCCAATGCTCTGATACCACTGTTAGGAACGTTGGGTTATTAGGCTCTCAATCGCAACTGAAGTTGTGTAATGAAAATGAGACAAAATGATAGGCAACTCGTAGAATGATTATATGGTGACAAAAGGATTACAAGAATTTCTCTCTAAAATAAGAAGAGCACAACTGACAATACTCTCTCTCTTATAATAAGAGAAAACACACACTCTCAAACAAAAGGGAAAGACAAGGAAATACTCTAATATTTAAGAGAAACTAATTTTCTCTATAAATCACTCACTCTACTCTCTAACTTCTCTCCAAGTTAGGTTGCCAAAAGCTTGCTCCTTGCAAATTCTAGAAGCTCCTACTTCTACTTGCTTCTAGCAAGCTCTAGAAGCTCTTTCTGCTACTTGCCTCTAACAAGTGGTAAAAGTTTGCTTTAGACTTGAAGTTTGCTTTTTTACCAAAGTCAAAAGCTTTTTTCTCAAGCAGAAAGACTTTACACCACGACAAAGACCGCCGAAGGGACAAAATTATGGCCTCCAATAATAAGAAATGACGGTGATGAGAAGTAAAACATTAAGGAACAAATTTTTATATCATGATATAGAAGATGTTTGCAACATTGGGATGGCGGTGGTTATGTGGGACAGTTGCTATATATCCTATAGCGGTGATTAATGTGAAGCGCTGCTACACATAAGCGTCATTCGGTATTTTCTACGGTGGTACTTGAAACCGCTGCTAGAGATTCTATATAAGGATGATATGTAACCACCACTATAGATTCACAAAACCTCTGCTAGCGGCGATACTCTGGCAGTTGGCGCAACCGTCACGAAAGTTGTTTTGCGACGGTGGATGCATCGGCAATTTTATAACCTCTTTGCTATGTGTTGTCACTGCGGTAAAGAACCGCGGGACAGGAAGACCAAGATCACAGCCGCAATATTGTGGTTTTCTTGCAGTGTTAATGGGCTTAAAGTTTGTCATAATGAGCATTACTTTCAGGTTCAGGAGGAAAAACTGCAGGAAAAAATTGGAAAAGAATTCGGTATTACCCATAAAATGTTATAAATAATGAATCTGTGTGATAGAAGTAGATGAATGTTTGTGGTAATTCGAGATTATCAGGCCGCCATTGTGATTCTGTAATTGAATATCAACCGCGGTGCCTTTCATTGAATAGCTGCAAACATAAATAGGCCAGGAAACCATTGACCATTACACATTGTGGGCAGGGATTGGCAAAGGCTGTAGCAACCCAGCTGGGAGGAGGGTTTCAACTTTGCTACTTTGGCATACATCACACTCTCTGACGTGTGTCCGAACATCATTCCTTAGGCCAGGCCAGTAGAACTCCTTTTTTGTTCTTGCCTGTGTTTTCTGTACTCTAGTGTGACCCCTTAAAGGACTGCTGTGGAATCGATGCAGGCTCTGCTGCTGGAAGGGAACCAATGACCTGAGATGTAGCCTACCCTTGTAAAAGAGTAGCTCATTTCAGAGTTGATAACAAGATTGGTCCAGTCTCCATGATGGTAGTGGCTGATAAGCTGCTGCAACATGAGGTCCTGTTGGTAAGCTTTCTTTAACTCCCGATCCACTGTGCTTGAACCAAGCTAACTGCTTGGATTTGGATTGGATGATATTTCGATGTTTGATTGGTTTCGGGTGTGGGGAATGGCTTTTTGGTGGAGGCTTTGGTGTTTGAATCATTGCTGGTAGGAACTGTTTGGTTTGGGTTCAGGGGTTGGTTTTGGTTACTGTTTGGGTTTGTTATCTCTGGATAGTGTACCCTAGAGAGTGCATCTGCCATAACCAAGCAGTTTCGAAACCCATTTCTGTTGTGAGGGGATTCCCACCCTTTGTTCCAGTAAGTATTTAAGTGCTTGCTGGTCACTGCGTACTTTGTAGGACTATCCCAATAGGTAGTGCCTCCATTTCCTCACTACCATCACCAAGGCCAGTAGTTCATTCTTATAGGTGGAGAGATTTAAGTTCCTTCCTTTTAGATCCTGACTGAAATAGGCTAGGGGCTGACCTTGCATCAGCACTTCCCCCAATGCCTTTCCTGAAGCATCAAACTCCACCACAAACCTGAGCACAGGGGGACTTACCATAGTCTCCTTTAATGTTTCAAATGCTGCTTGTGCATTGTCATTGAAAAAAAAAAACATTTTTTCTTAGTAGACAAGTCAGTGGGGCTGCTATTGCTCCATATCCTTTGGTGAACTTCTTGTAATACCCAATGAGTCCTAAAAAACCTCTCAAAGCTTTGAGATTTTTAAGAGTTGACCACTCTTGCATAGCAACCAGCTTTTAGGGATCCGCCTTGACCCCATCCTTGGAAATAAGATGCCTGAAATACTATGCTTCCTTACTATAAACTCACATTTAGACAACTTAGCAAAAAATGCTCAGCAATTAAAACCTTTAGGACCCGTGAGAGATGTTCTATATGGTCCTGCATTGACTTGCTATATACCTCGATATCATAAAAAATACCAACACAAACTTTCTTAAATAAGGCCTAAACATTTCATTCATCACCCCTTGGAAAGTCGAGGGAGCATTAATAAGCCCAAAAGGCATTACTAAAAACTCATAATGCCTCTCATGCGTACGAAAGGCAGTTTTAGGGATGTCATCAGTATGCATCCTTATCTGATGATATCCTGACCTTAAATCCAACTTTGAGAAAAATTCAGCCACTCCTAATTCATCAAGTAACTCAGGAATAGGGTACTTATCTTTTATGGTATCCTTGTTGAGAGCACGGTAGTGCACACACATCCTCCAACTTCCATCAGCTTTCCGCACTAATAAAACAGGTGAAGAGTACGGACTTTGACTGCCTCAAATGCTGCCATTTCTGATCAATTTTCAGCCACCAGCTTTTCTATCTCCTCCTTTTGATAATATGGGAATCTATAGGGGCCTTACACATGTGGGTTTACAACCATCCTGCAGTTTAATTTTATGATAAAAAATCCTGGGAGGCGGCAACCCTTTTGGTTCAATAAACACTCCATTAAATCTGTCCAGAAGCTGTTGCATTGCTCTTGAATACTAGGAGTGGAACTTTCTGCATTTCCTTCCAATATTTGCAGCGATATCCCTTTTGCTGTCCCCTTCTTTAGGTCTTCAATGTTGTTCTCCTCGGTCACGTTTATTATTGGCCTTTTTATTCCCGACAACTCCACAGCTTTTTCTTTACGCTGAAACCTCATGGTTAGATCAGAAAAATTCCATAAACGGATCCCAATCCTCTTAGCCAGTCAACACCCAAAACTAAGTCACAACCCCTGAGAGTCAACACATATAAATTAGCCTATAACTTTAAAGAAACTACCTTACAGTAACCAAGGCAAGGAAGAGTGGCACCATTACCCACCTGAATTGTTAAGTGGCTCTCTTCCCTTGACATGTTTGCTTCCCTTCCTGTGTCAATCAAAATCAAGTCTCGGTGGTGATTAAGAAAATAACTGATTTGCTTTTAATACCCATTGGACCAGATCAATCCCATCGAATTTAGGGAATTCAAGCCTAAGTGATCCAGCTTGTATTCTGTCATTATTCTCAAATAAAGGATTTGTACTGACCTTTGGATTAGAGGATCCTTTACCCGACCTTGATTTTCCTGTTATCACCATTTGCTCCTAAATTGAAGCCAAATTGTACAGTTGTTGTAGAACTTCCTCTAACATGCCTTTCTGCCTTTTTTGCTCCGCTCGTGGGTTCTCATTCTCTCCTTTTAAGGTGGCCTACATTTCGTTCACTTGAGCTTGTTTGGCTTCTTCCACCATGTGGCACGAACGCAACTCTGATAACAATTGTTATAAATAATAAATCTGTGTAACAGAAGTAGATGAATGTTAGTGGTAATTCGAGGTTACCATGCCTACACAGTGATTTTGTAATTGAATATCAACTTCGGTGCCTTTCATTGAATAACTGCAAATATAAATAGGCCACGAAACCACTGACCATTACATAAACTGGGCATAATCCATTAACTAGGAAATGAAATAACTGACCTAATAGACTCATGCATTTTAAAAAAATAAAAAAAATTTGCAGCGAACAAACAAATTCAGAAATATAAGTTATGAAATAGTCTGATTTTTTTTATTAAGTAAATGGCAGTTTTCGGTGTGCCACATCACCGATTTATTTGCCCTAATTTCATGTTGACGAATTTATCCTCAATAAATTGTTATGCATGGTTGATTGTGTGAGTCCACTATAATTAATTAGTATAATAAAAAAAATTAGTTCACATATTTACGGTAAATTAGATATGAAATTTATATTTATATTTACCCTATAATATTCAAGAACTAATTATGGATTTTCGATTATGGAAATATATTTTTCCATAACCAATTAATAATATTTAAGATAAAGATGATTTTCCATAATTTTAGTTAATTCGGTGTAATTGATTATCTTACATTGTTATGGAAAAAATATCACAATTTGACATTAGACCTACTAGTTCACACGCAATTAACTCTCTCCGTCATTCATCTTATTTTTGAACCTGTAATTCATACTGTAATTTTTCAAGATTTGTAGTAAAAAAACCTATTTGTTTTGCTGATTGAATGTGATTGACGGAGTTATATTAAAAATTTGTGAACTTTTCAAGTTTGCGAATTTGACCGAGTTTAATTGAAGTTTTTCAATATACAATTCATTTGTACGTGTTTGATTTTAGGGTAATGGAAGGTTAGTACTCTTTGTTGTTTTGCTATTATAATATTACTTTAAGATATTATTTTTTTTATAGTTTTTGTCCGTAGTTTTAAAGCTTTTTTATTAACTTTTTTTCATAAAATAATTTTCAAGAATTTCAATGATTCCTACTATTGTAATGTATGATGGAAGATGGGATGGATCAAAATCATATGTTGATTTTCGATCAAAACCTTTTTTGGTGGTTATCAATATGAAATTCATTGAGCTGGTTGAATGAATTAATTTAGTTTTAGATTCTGTTGATAGGAGAGACAAATTTGAAATTATTGTTAAATTGTAATTTGACAATGATTCATCTACCACTGTTGAAATAAAAAATGATTAGGATGTTGAATGGTACGTTTCATTAATTAAGAATGAAAATGGGGTTAACTTTCACTAATTATTGACAGGAATAGATTCGTTATTGACCAATTTATTGAGTTTCAAAAAATTTTAATTAGAGGGAGTAGTCAATCGGAATCAATAGAATACAACCATGCTCAAGATGATAATGTTTTTATTGCTCATGTTGATTTAGAAAATATCCCTATGAATTTTGACATTAATAAGAAGTCATTGTTTTAAAACAAGTATGAGTAAAATAGGCGTGGCATATGATTGCGTTGAAAGAGAATTTTGAGTTTAGGGTTGAAAGATTTAATTGTGAACGAATGAAGTTGTGTCAATGACCAATGCAAGTGGTTTGTTCGGAAATCGACATACAGAGGTGGCCCGCTTTAGATGGTTTGTGAATATATTAAGGAGCACATCTGTTTGTTAGAATTTATTCAATATGATCATCGTCAAGCAACATCAAACATTGCTGGTCAATGTGTCAAAAGTAAATATAAGAATGTCATACGAGATCGGATGACACCTAAAGATACCATTGATCATATGCGTTTGAAGCATGAGGTTACTATCGGCTATTACAAAATATGGAAAGCAAAACAAAATGCATTGGATTTGCTTCGAGGTGCACCGGAAGAATCGTATGCAAGACTACTATTATATTGTTATGCATTGGAAAAAAATCCAGGTGTATAGTAGTTTTAATATATCATTTCTTGATTTCTTATTCAATATATCTGATTTTCATTTATGTTTTTTGTAGGTATTGTGACAATTATTTAGAATGATAAGGATGACACATTCAAATACCTTTTCATGGGTTTCATGAGATCTGTGATTTCAGTTGATGAAACTTTTCTAAAGAACAAATACCTCGGTACGTTGTTAACAACATCAATGGTAATAATCAAATCTTCTCTATGACATTTGCTGTGGTAGATTCAGAAAATGATTTATCTTGAGGTTGGTTTTGTGAAAAATTGAAGAAAGTTATTGGTGATAGAGAAAATCTAGTAATTATATCTGATAGACACAATTGCACTTAAAGACAATGTCTAAATGGTTTCTGAAAGCTATTCATGGTCTTTGTATGCAACATTTACTGTTTAATGTCAAGTCTAAGTATAAAAATTCAGTTGTGGATCTCATTTTCTATCGATGTGCAAAAGAATATATGGTTGAAGACTTTGAAGTCAATATGTGTGCTCTAGAGTCTATTTACCCTTCGATTTGCACATACCTTAACGATGTTGGATATGAGAAATGGGCTTGATCTCACTCTGTTAGGCATCGATATAATGTCATGACAACACATATAAGAGAAAGCCTCAATAATATATTGAAGGATGCTCATTGTTTACCTGTTACATTTTTTATTGAATTTTTTAGGCAACTGTCATAAAGATGGTTTTATGAGCGTTGAGTAGCATCTAGTTACATGATACGACATTAACTCAATGGGCTAAAAACATCTACGTAAGCCGATGGAACGTTTACGGACAATGAATGTAAAACTGTTTCGTTTTTAATGTTAAATGTCTACTTTAAAATGTTTATCAATAGTTCATAATGGTATGTACTACATTTTTTTACAGGTCATCACTATTGACATGCATGAGTTTCAGGTGGTTGACAGTGATTTAATATGTATTTATAGCTACCAAATAAGTCATGTACGTGTCAAAGATGAGATATATATGAAATACCACGTGCACATGCTCTTGCTGCAATGAATAAAAGGTAATTGAATCCGTACTGGTATGTTTCTTCATTTTATTTCAAGAGCGAGTTAGATGCAACATATGAGGGATTGATTCATCCTGTTGGAAACAATAATCAATGGAATGTTCCGAAAGACGTTCAAATGCATCATATACTTCCACCTAAAAACAAATGTTCGGCTGGTAGACCTAAGAAGTAGAGGATCCCATCGATAGGAGAATTTAACAAAGTGAAATGTGGGAGGTGTCTAATGATTAGACATAATCGTAAGAGCTGCAAGAATCCCGTGGCTTCGCAAGTAATCAATTGAAGAAACAAAAAGTGGAGATTAGATTCCGAGTCTCTATATTTCATGCTGAACAACAAATATTATTGCTCTTTATGTTTTATGTTTTTTATGTTTTTTATAGTTCTTAATTTAACGTATCAATGATAGTTAATTTCAATCAAGTATTACTAATTATTGATGATATTTAATTACAATAAATAATTTCTAACTATTGATAATGTTATTGATCAAAAATAGCATATATATTATTGATCAACTAACTCATTGATGAAGTTTTTTTTATACATTATCTTATCATTTGTTCTATTTAGAAAAACAAAAAAAATCAAATTTAAACAACATCATCATTATTATACTATGACAATAACATATTGCATAATGTATATATTTAGACCATATATATTGAAATTTGACTTAATGTTACAATGTTACAATATATATATATATACAGACACACACACACACGATGTTACAATGTGTAAATTTCAACAACATATTGCACAATGTGTGTATATATATAGACCATATATCACGTTATTATAAAAATAATTACTCAAGGATATTCATTATGAAACATTCGTCAATCATAGTCAACCATATATTTATAAAGACATTCCATTATCTATTGATCATAATATTTAGTCATAAAAAGTATCCAGTTCAAAAAACGATCCAAAAATTTGTTCATTTACTACTAACTACTAGATATAGAAGCCATCAACTAAACAAATCCATCACACATTGCAGTTTTAAAAAACAATAAACCAAGTTCTTCCTTTCAACCACTATCAATAACCAAATGATGAAGAGGTTACTCATCTGCTTCTTGTGTCTGAGTGATTATGTGAAAATCAGGAGGTGTGAAAGTTGCAGGATGCGGAATGATTGCCTTACTTGTTTCTTCTTTCTTCTTCTTTTGTCACTTACCAACCAATTTTGCCACATTAGGTCCTTTCCCCTTGCATTGTCTGGTCAGTGGAACCCTTTTGGATGATGATTTATTGGTGGTTGATGTCTTAATAGGTGGCACTCGGGTCTGTATAGTAGGTTCAACTGTTGTTGGAATTGTTGGTGGAACAGGTGGTGGAATAATATTTTGAACAATGCGCTGCACAACAGTTTCAACCTTATTTAAAATAAATAAGTAACGTAGGCAGTAGAACTATACATAATTATTTTTATGTAAATCAATAGTTTATTCAATAGATCTAAATACAAATATAATAAATTTATCAATAAGTATTTCACTAAATTACCTCCAAATCGTCCAAGCTCAAGTTCGGTAGGTCAGTTTCATCTTCATTTCCTTTCTCAGTATTTGTTCCTTGTTGCGGATGATTTTGTTGCTCATCCATGTGCTTTGCCAAAACCATAAATTATATTTATATCTCATTAATAAAGAAAAATAAACGATAGACAACTCAATTAAAAGAAGTATATAGATGAAAAAAATCAAATTAATATGTCAATCAGTGTCAATAATTTATTCATACCTCAACCTTTAAAATTCTCAATAACTCATCCAATTTGGAGTTGATCTTTTTGATCTCCAAGAAAAATCTATCCTCTATCTGGTCCAACCTAGACTCAACCGAATGAGACGATGAAACTTTTTGTTTTTTACGGTTCAAAATTACATCAAATTCATCATCATCGCGTTGACCTCCCCCCTATCTGGTTAGGTATCAACAACCTGTTTACCCTTTGATTGACCAGATTTGGGCTCATATTCTATATTCTATAGCTCTTAATTCATCAATAGTAGCTTCAAACTTATTAATCACAAGCTTTCATAAAGCAAATGTAAATAAAATAGTTAATAACAAATATAGAAGTAAGAATAACATTTCATTTAATTTTAGTACTTACATACTTATTTTCGAAAACCATTTCCGTCAAATCAGGCTTGTCTGGTTGAGTGAGAACTGTCCGATTGTTGATCCTTGGCTTAAAACCTCCCACTTTCTTTGCAAATACCATCGGGGGCATTGTCAATAAAGATACCGTCTCAAGTTCCCAGATGATTATTGCATGCGGGAAACCATAGGACTCATCAGCAGTACTTTCTGAAAGTTGGCTTATTTTCCCTATACTTGCTATCATTACATCAAAAGATAGTTTTCTCCAAGGATACTAATCGAACATCTCGTCATTATCAACCACCAGTAAATGAAAAGGGTCAACAAATATATGCTCATGTTTAGGGATCAATAGGTTTTCCAAACAGTACAACTTGGCCAGCTTCACAATCGTGTCATCCTTATCATTTTTTTGATATTGTCCAAGTATCAAAAGCAAAGTTAAGCATCTTCCTAGACACGGTTTTATTATTCTTGAAGTATTTTTCCTTCAATTTTCCGTCCCCTATTTTGGTCCTATCCACGTGCATAGATGTAGTGCATCGTAAACCAGTTATAACCCCAAAATCTCTCATGGTAAATCTAGCCACTTTCCCACTGAAATTAAAGTACATAGCATATGTCCTATCATGGTGACATTGTTTCCTAGCTATGTGTAACAAAAGTTGTGCATGAAACTTACTAATTTCCAAGTCAAGAAAGTGTCCAAAACAATGTTTTCGGAAGTTGGACTTTGTTGTTCGGTTAATGACAGGTTGACATGGTCTATTATAGTTGGTTTAGAAAACATGTTAAGCTTTCTGACTCTTGTTCCAACTTTCATCTTGAACAATCAATTGTGGTTCCTAAGAAAATATAACATTGATTAACTTCCTAGCAAGTAACAAGTAAGTTAATACTAAACCAATTATTGACTCTTACTGACCTTAGTTTATTCATCTTCGTTGAAACGTAACCGTCGTTTACCAGATGATTGTCCTTTAGTGCTTTTCTTGGTTGACTTTGATGTTTCCCCATTTTTTATGAAGAATTCTTATTTGTCATCGATAATGCTGCCATAATCGAACAAAATAATTTAGGATATACAGAATCAATATCTCTTTAACTCACAAAAGTTTCAATACATAATTGACTCTCAGTTATATAATGCAACAAAATCTCTATATATACATAATAGCCAATCAATAAAACATAAAATAGAATATCTAACAACGATTATAAACATAGAAACAAAATATCGAAGATGATTATTCAGCATCGACACACACATGCATGTTCAAAAACTGGATTTTTTTTAGAAAATTTATCAAAGATAACACATTCTTCAATCTTTTATATACCGTCTATTTTCAGAAAATTTATCAGAGAAAATCTTTATGCACATGCATGTTCGAAAAATGATGTTCTTATGAACATTGAAATAGTATTCAGTATGAACATTGAAGTAGTTTATCGATTCTTAATCATAATATATATTTTTGTTTAAATGTCAGTATCATTCGGTTTAAAATTGTCAATGAAAAGAAAAAAAATTACTTATCTCTTCGTTCTTTAGCAAATCTTTCAATGATCTTTACTTGTCGAAAGAAAATCGAGAGCTTGTTATTCAGCATCAATGGTGCTTACAATTCTAAGGTAAGTGATAATTTTATTTTTTTTACTTTTTTATTTTTATTTTTTCTGAATTGTAATTGGTGGATTTCAAATTCTTAGTCATTTAATTATTGATTGTTGAAGATTATTTACCTTCTTTATTTACCATGTTAGGCGGGATCGCAAGAATATTGAAACCTAAAAATTGATGTATTTATGGTTAATGATATTTTTTGCTGGATTTTTATTTTTGACTTAATTTTGGAAATCTCATTAATTAGTTGATAAAGGATTATACTATGGCTCATTTATAGGGATTTTCTAAATTTTAAATATTTTATGATAATATCTTAAATTATTTTTTTTGAAACAATTAATGTTTCATTATCTTAATTTTGATTATAGTTTTTTTACTTTAATTTTTCTAAATCGAATGACTTACATTTTTTAATTAAATTGACATAAAAAGATAGAGATTGAAGCTGATTTACTCTTATAGTAGTAGTTGAGCATTTTTTTAAACTCTAATTTCATTACGAAATAATGTTTTACATTTTTTATAATTTATTCCTAAACAAATTTAAACTTATTTCTAAATTATCATTTATTACAGTAGTTATTAATAATGTGATAAATTGAAATTTTAAAATTTTAAAATATATAATTTCCTTAATTATAAGTACATAAACTGGTATATCAATAACTTCTATTCGATTGAGTTACAATGTAGTTGTTTTATATAGATTAAAGATATTATGATTTATATTTATTGATCGTTTTAAAAACATATTATTTACTTATAATTTTTGAAATTTGACTATTTTTTAATATACTACTAATAAACTTGTCCATATTGAAAATTTTCCCACAGATAAACTACCAAACAAAGGGATCACGTGTCCCATTACATACGACCCAGTCAAATAAAAGACTTGAACAATTAAAGCAACAAAGACCACTCCAATCCCCTTCTAATCCACTCACTTATTTCATCTAAACATTACTATCATTCCTAATTGTATTTTAATTGTATTTTATAATTTCATGAATATATAAGAAGGATTTATCAAAAGCTCACTTATTGCAATCATCTTTTTTGAAAGGTAGTTTCTGAATTTTTTTTTCTAATATGTTTGAATGAAAAATTTTAGGGTATAACACCTAATTCAGATATGCATTGTACTTTGTGTGTACATTAGTACGTAAAACATGTACATATATGTACAGATTTTATGGACCAATGTACAAAAATATAGTTTCTATACCATACACAGAGATTGTACAGTAAACTAATCACTTTTCTATATTTGTCAGTAGTAATATGGGGATGACGTCAAGAGGACAATGTGTCTTCTTGGCAAAAAGATTGCTTACGGACCTTTCTTTCTTTAATTTTCATTTACTTATAATTATTTGCTTGGATTTAATTTTACATATGATGCAATTAATTGCTTGCATATTTAAGTTTTTCCCTCGACGAGCTGACTGCTAATAAATTTGACCATTTATCTTGATTATAGATAAAAATCCAGAAGAAAAGGAGATTGTAGTTCGTTTGGTAATCGGCTATTTTTTGTAATTTTTTGAGTTCAAGTATATCTTAACTAAAGAATTTTTTACAAATTCAACGTGAATTTGAGTAATTATAATTTTGAACTTTTCCTATGCAATAAAAATATATGGTTGTTTAGGGGTTTAAGGTGAAGTGTGATATAAGTAAGCCTGAGAACGTGTGAGTTGGTGGTCGAAGAGTGAAGGATAAACAACCTTAGGCAGTTGTTGGAAGGTGACAAATACCTTTGAAACTCTAAGGTAGGTCAGAAATTCAAGGAGGAAATATTCTCGAGTTTTTTTTGTCTCGGGATCGGTGAGAATTGAATGTTCCAATAATGATACCAAAAGTCTTTTTCATAGATGGGACCATGTGGGGCCGCTAGTGCGCTCTCATGGTAATCACGTGATAACAATGTGAACACGTCTAACACATGCATCACAAACTTAAAACGATGTCACATTAATAAACGTGGTCATACTTCATTCTCTCAACTGGTCGTGTCTCAACAACATCGAGTAGTCGGATTACAGACGTTGGACTCACGTTGCATAACAGACTCTGAAGGAGACTTCCTGTTACCGAGCTTCCCTGGTGGCAGATTAAATAGGGAGACACGTGCATCGGAGCACGAGGCGCATACCATAGGGACAGGATAAGGTACCTTAATCTGTCGTAGGGGCGGGTTGAGCTTCCTCAACTTGTCACGGGACCAACCCGACTCTTAAGAGACAGTCCGCGTCTTTCTTATCCTTCTTCTCGGGAAAGAGGCACATCCAAGGTGCCTAAGGAGGCCATACCCGCTGAGTAGTTTTCTTCTCTCTTAGTGTTTTCTTCTCTCTTAGTATAGCGTAACCTTGTCCTAATCTTACCAGTAGATTGTTCCCAGGAAAGGAAGGGTCCTCAAACTTTTGTCACTAAGTTCAAAGACATATACTACATTTTTAATACGTGATTTCATATAGCGGGAATCACCGCATTTATAAGTTTAGGCGCTAGATCCTGTGAATCTTATCGTTACACCACATAGGCACTACGCGGGTGTCTTTAGACGTCACGTGTTCAATTTTGACACATCACTCTCAATGACACGGATCCATATTTACATCAACTCCCTGTTCAAGGTTGAAGGCATAACAATCAAGTTTGAACATAACTTCTGATTTGAGCGCTACGTCATTCACAGGATTTGTGGGCTTGACGTGTCCATCCATTTTTCAAATAATTCATGAGAACATATATCACTGCTTTTTTATTACAACGTAAGAAGAGATCCTATTTTGAGACAGTACATGTGAGGAATTCTAAGACTTTGGTACAAGTCATTGGAGTTTTCAGCACCTCGTGACCGACCCTGAGGCGCTGACGCTAGCATCATCAGTGCCCTTTAGGAGAAAGGCTCTCCCCCTTCCCCTCTTCTACATAAACCGTAGAGAGGAGTGGGAGCTCAATCCCTTTCCTCTCCGCTTCCCCCATTTTTGAAGTGTGTGTGTGTGTGTGTGTGTGTGTGTGTGTGTGTGTGTGTGTGTGTGTGTGTGTGTGTGTGTGTATTTGTCATGGCTACCATAAATTGTAAAAGAGTCCTAAAAGCTCACAAAGATGGTCCCGAACCCAAGTGTCCTCCCAAACCATGGATTATTGCAACCAACGATGTTAACCCTATCATTCGCGGGTTGGGAAAAAGTCTTGGGACCGATGTCCCTCATCACTTGGGTCTCTTAATGGAGGATGAAGTTGTCGGCATCTCTAATTATCTGAAAGCAAGTTTTGTCCCGCTACCGCGCATGACGCTTTGTGATTTTATGATGTCTTTGATTTCGTACGCTTTTCATACAAGGACTACAGTGGGTTGGACAGATTGGTGTGATTATATATTTAGATTCCCGGACTACACTACAATTTTGAAGGAGGTGGGCATCTATGAAGCCTTGAGGATCAGTTCGCGTCTCAACATCCACATCGACTTATTTGCCATCGAGACTTTGGTGTTGTGTTGGAGTCGACAGATGCATACCTTTGTCACCGGATGGGGTGAGTTTACGCCTACTTTGGAGGATGTTCATATGTTAACTCGACTTCCATTTTTCGATGACCATTCTGCATTTGAGAGCATCACCTCTGATGTGGACTAAGAAATTCTCAACCTCTTGGTGGACAGTACAAAATGCTACATGCATAAGAGAGTGAAATTTTATGGTTGATCTCTGATGGGTCCGCACTTTGGTTACCAGACCGTGAAACTTACTTACTTCGTAGCAATGTGGTTGTCTAGGAGTGTCTTTCAAGGTAAACATTTAAATTAACATCGTCCGTGCAATTTTTTGCGCATACTTCAAGCATTGGTGATAACGGGTCAGACCCTTCAACTCGTCGTAAGGGTGGGTGTAGTTCCTCGACCCACCATGGGGGCGAATTAAGCACAACAAGTTTAATTTCTACCCGGGCATCGGATACCCCCTCTCCTGATCATTGGCATACCAGTTTATAGAAATATCTAACTTTTCTTCATCTTTACACCATGCAGGGCGACCTATAGACATGGTCATCCCTCACGTCTTTAACATGAAAGTGAGGCTGGCTTCAGGCAAGAGAATCACTTTGGCCCACTCTTGATCTTTATATATATATAAACATACAAGTGCATTAACAATATTAATTAATATTCATACATTCAGTATGTCTCACTCTTGATCTTTATGATAACGTGACACATGGCTCTAATCATATTGTATGGGTAAAATATTGTGTGATCTAGCAACGGTACCACAAAACTCTACAAATCTATCTTTATTGTCACCAATGGCCTGACCATCCTCATTGAAAGCCACATGTATTCTATCATCGCCTGATCTGGCCCAAATAAATGAGCGTCGCGTCCGTCCACGCGTACGCCATTGAGATAGTCCTATTTAACAAAACATTTAATAACATTATAGTAATTAAATGAAACACTATTTTACTATCCTAATTAACTTGAACAAGAGTGAACAAGCCTTCTGTTTCCATATCCATATCATGATGTGGATTTGATTCTCCAGATTCAGTAAGAGAGTCAGTATCCAATCGAGTATCTGAACATGCTAATTGACCTCTTGGCAATCGCATGGTGTAGTCATGTACATATTAATACATTATGACTATATCTGATAATTTACTACTATATTTTTATAACTTAAAAACATAAAAAGATACCACTTTGTGAAACATTCGATCACATTATTCAGAAATGTTGTTATCATGATCACTATTGCAATCATATGCCATGTCTTCAAAATTCAAACCATCTACATCTACTCGAACTAAGTTCACATTTTCTAGATTTTGTTCATTGAGAACTTCGTAGTTATGATGAATTTCAGTGTCACTTTTCAGCTCTAGTAGTCTCATGTCATACAAATCACTAAGGTTCCGTATGGACAACTCCATGCCAAAATTTATCCTTTGGATCCTCAACATAATATACTAAACGTGCTTGTGTTGCAAAGGTAAATTGCTCGTGCTTTAAATGCTCTCCGATATGAGTCAAACGCGAAAAACTAACCAGTGTAAACCCATATTGATGAGTCTTTAGCCCAACACTGTTGGTAAGGTCAATCCAATCACATTTGAATAAAACCACTTCTCATAATAATTCGTCTCAATGATATCTTTAAGAATCCAACAGTAAGTCATCTCTCTATCTCCTGCATTTTGATAACTTCTCATATCTGATGTTACCATGACTCCACTATTTTGAGACTTACGAACGCTATCACTTTCCTTTATCTGAAAAATAAATCCATTAACATTGTATCCATCATGCTTCTTCACCAAAATGTTTAGACCTCGAGCTAACCATGATCAACTCTTCTGACGCATTATTTCCCATTTTGGTTATTTATTCATAAAAAAAGTAATAATCAACATCTATTGAATTATTAACAATTGAATAATTCAAGTACGTCTATTAAACTTACTTTAGATGTAAACCAATCAAGAAATTTGTCATGAAGTTCACGTTTGATTCATTATGGAAGTGTGTCTTTTATAATTGTCTACAATTTCTCTGCATAAGTATTTTAGATAGATTAATATTAGTAACATACTAAAGTGGCAACCTGAAAAAAATGATGTAAGAGTATCCAAGTAATATATATGAGACTTACTTATGGAATGGATTAACTAACTCATAATTAAACAACATAGATCGACGTGCTTGTGTCAATGTGATGCTACCAAGCACATCATTTGTTGTATTCTTTGTTGGTCGATCTAAAATAGGAAAGAGAGAAGTATTTTGTATTGCTTGCTCATTTATAAAATCATTATTCCTCGTAGGCCAGTTAAATTTTGTTTCCACTCCATCTATATATCTTGGACAAAATGTTGTACACGCATCCCTAATGTAAGCCTCAACAATTGAACCTTCGGGATGAGCTCTATTGCGCACATAAGATTTTAGTTTACCCAACTATCTAACAAGAATACAGACAACCCATACTAAGTAAATCATTACGCAAAATTATATAATTGAATTGTAAAATATATTATGTTAATGTTAACTTTCAATTGGGTATTGCAATTTTTATCTAAGCCAAATAAACTACCAAATAGACCATGATAGTGAAGAATGCTGATGGAAATATATATTCCATTTGATAAAGCATGTCAATAATATGAGCTTGAAGTTTATTAACCATATCCTTTTGAAGATTTGTCGAGCAAAATTCTTTAAAGAACCAACTCAATTCAAATAAAACTAAATTCACATTTGGTGTGAGAATCATGACTTTTAAGACCTTGAATTTTATGATTTTGTGTATCAATACAATGAAACATATTTGAGGCATATCCGATATGAACTCTGATGCTTTTAAATACATGACAAAACATATTTTTCTCTTCGACTGATATTGTAAAGGAAGTTGACAATAATGTATACTTTTTTTATCAACTTTCAAATGAAGATGGTGCTTTACATTCGGGTCACAAAAGTCTAGACGTGCATTTAAATTATCTTTCAACTTCCATTGGTCATTTAGAAGTGTAGTACCCTTCATTTAGGATTTTGTTCACCATGGTTCTTCCTCCTACATGACCTCCGCAGATCCCTTCATGATTTTCTGCCATAACATAGTTGGCTTCAATTGGGATGAGCCACTTTAGATAATGTAACACCCCGATCCCCGAGGGTTTAACATAAGTGTAATTTCACAATTTTGAAATCGTCAATTCGAAACAAACCCTAATTTTGAGAAAATTCCTAAATTGAAATTCTTAATTTACCCATGATAGAAAAACTTTGACCTTAAATAACGGAAGCATTAACTTATCCATGATCAGAATCTTAGACATTAAATAGCGGAAATGATAAAGTGTCTTAAATGCATAATTAACAAAACCTAAAAAATTGAAATAAAGTCAAAACTTGATATCTATAATTCATGAAGCTATCACTAATCATAATTCGTAGAAAAACATAACGCAAAATAAACTACTGAGTTAAACAGAAAATATTTTTCCAAGTTTTAAATCAATTCATAAACTGAAAACATAAATTCCTCTAATTCAACTGGTTACGACAGACTCTCACTCATGTTGCTTGCCATCACCATATGCATCATAAGCAACTGTAGGGGGATGAGTATTTTAAAATACCCAGTAAGCAAACTCACATAATAACATGCATCCACATGTCATAAATGCAATCATGACTTAACTTAACTGGACTTGACATATATCATAAATGAAATAAAGCAACGTACTTGATCATGACATGGCTTAACATAGCACGTAGATAGTACGTGTCTCAAATAGAATCATATAACAAACTTATTCATATCTTGTCTTGGCATATCCCCTAGTTAACAACCTAATCAGAACTGATCACATGTTAATTGAAACACATCATGACGAATTGGGCGACAAAACAGATGGCACACATCGGGCGATGAAACATATGACACACATTAGGCGACAGAACAGATGACACTCATATGTGACTGAAAACGTGAACGGATGGCACCTAATGAGTGACAACAAAATTTACAGATGACACCCAATGCATGGCCAAAACATGAACAGATGACACCCTATGTGTGACAAAAGCATGAACAGATAACACCTCATTTGTATAACAAAATAAAACATGAACAATCCTGATTTCTTGTTAACTAAGGGTCGTGCTTAAGTTCATATCTTGCTTAATTACCACTTGATTAAATTAACTACATAACTTGCAGAATCCAACGCATGATAATAATTAATCATATAATGCATACTAATACATGTAACATAATCAAACATGATAACATACTAACGTAAAATCAATCATACCTAAATATGTATCTCATGATAATCAAATTAATAACTGAACAATAAATAATTATAAAAGTGTTAACGGAATATAATAATTATTGAAAAAGGGTTAAATAGATAATAAATACATGATACAATTATAATATCAGAGTCACATCATTATATAAGTCAATTTACACAAAACATATATATGAACATAACATGCTTATAAATAATTTAAACTGATGAGAATAACACATATTACATTTATCACACGTGCATCAACTATGACGTAAATTCCCTTACACAAAGCATATACATCTATCACACATGGGCCACATTACGATGCAAATTCACTTACACAAAGTGGAGGAAGAAACTAAAAAATTAGATACATGAAATCCAAAAATATATCATCACTAAATTATTTTGAAATAATTCAATACAAACACATTTTAAATATCATAAAAAACAAAGATTTAATTAAAATAGTGCAAAGCGGTCTAAGAGAGGTGGGAAAACAATGCTTTGGGTCAGAAATCGAAATATCAAACTTGGCCAAACGGTTTAGACCGGGCTGGTTCACACCAGGCCGGTTCGATTTAAGACTGGGTCAGTTTGGTTTGGTCTGAGTTAGTCTGGACCGGTTCAGATCAGTCTGGGTTGACTAAACCGGTTCGTATGGGTGCTTCGGGTTGGTTCTAAACGAACTGGGTCACTAGACCCAGTTATTGTCCAAACAGAGAGCGGGAGAAAATAAGAGAAAAAAGAGAAGGGTAAAGTGGGGGCCTCGGTGATAAACCGCCGGTGAAGGCAGAAGTAGAGAGAGAGACAGTGAGAGGGAGAGACGACCAGAGAGGGAGAGGAAAGAGAAAACAAAACAGAGAAGAGAAAAGACAGAGAATGAAGAGGAGAAGAAAGAAAAATCTCACCAGAGATGATGCTTCGTCGCGACGGTGGCAGCCAACGGCGGCGAAGAGGCATGATGGACGAAGAAGAAAAAGTACAGAGATAGGCTTGAAGAAGGAGAGCAGAGAGGGAGGGTAAGGGTATTTGTTGATGGAGAGGGTGCGTGAGATAGATGAACAGTGAGATATTTTAGGTAATTGACAAGGTTAGCTTAGGTTTTTCTGTAGGTGTATGTAAACATATGATGTGAGTGAGGTAGAGAAAGAGGGAGAATATGGGGGTTTCGTTGAAGAGGGCTGCCCAATGGGAAGAAGAGATGGGATATAAATATAATATAGGTTAAGATATGCACAAGCATAGGTATGGGTGAGTTTGAGAAGGGAGAGATAAAAGCTGAATAAAAACAAGAGATAAGGTTGGGGTTGGTGTTTGCCTGGGGTGTATGTGCACAATGGTGCAAGTGTGTTTTAAAATAATATACTAAAACACTTTTAAATTTTAAAAAATCAAACTTTGAATAAATCATATCTAATTAAAATAGTTTTTACAAAAATTACAAATAATCCATCTTTAAATTTCAATTTTAAAATCACATTTCTTAAATCAGTTTTACAAAATTGCCCCTTTACGAAGGGTCAGTGTATTACAAATAAGGTCCCAAAAATGACCTCCGATAAAGTTTGTCGTTGATTAGTGTGTATCTTGCCGCTTGCTGAATTGGTTTTCACGCTTCCAACTTATCTTTTGGAAGCTCACCGTTTTGTAAGTACCTGAGAATCGGGTCCATCCAGCTTGGTTCTATGGATTACGCATTGCAAATAACTATCTGACTTTCGGTACTTGGAAACTCAAGGTATTCTACTAGAATATTTCTGCTCTGGGAATTTGCTCTGTATGATATTGATCTAATTGATCCAGTAGCTGTTTTGCACATTGGAGATATTTTTCCATCTTTTCATCTTTTGCGCCTACAGTTTGGTTAGCTACCAAAGGAGAATCACAATAAATAATTATTTTTCTTACCCCAAATTCTTTAACAAGGCAGATTCCAGCTATCAATGCTTCGTACGATGACTTCTCCAAGAGGTGTTCAAATTATTGCTCTTGCCCATGACCCTTTTTTATTTGAAGCTCCATCTACATACAGCTCCTATACATCTTCATAAGGATTGACTTCGATGATAATTTCATCTTCCTTTGTTGTGAATTCCACAATAAAGTCTACTAACACTTGTGACTTCATGGATGTTCTTGGGAAATAGCTTATTTCATACTATACGAGTTCTACTGCCCATTTGGCCATTCTACCCGTTAAATCTAGTGAATAAAGGTTGCTTTGAATCAAGAAGTACATCGATACTACTATTTCATGTGCTTGGAAGTATGGTTTCAACTTTCGTGATGCCACAATTAGAGATAAGATAATTTTCTCGACCTTTTTGTACCTAATCTCTGTGCCTGCCAAGATTTTACTGATAAAATAGTCTGGCTTTTTTACAAGTTTTCATCTTCCCTGATCAATGCTGCATGGATTTCCACCTCTGAAATGGCTAGGTACAAATGTAGTGTGTCACTTTTTTTAGATAAAATAGGTGGTGAGGCCATATATTCCTTGACTGCTTGGAAAGCAGCTTCACAGTCTTCATCCCATCTTTGGGTTGAACTCTTTCTGATCTTAGTGAAGAAAGGTTTGCATTTGTCAGTTGACTTGGCCAGGAATCTTCCAACGACTGCTAACTGCCCCGTGAGACACTGCAAGTCTATCAAGGTTTCTAGAGTCTTCATGTTTATGATAGCTTTTACTTGGTCTGAATTGACTTTAATCCTCCTTTTCTCTAAACGTTCATTTCTCTAGATTCAGTTTCATGTTGAACTTCCTCTGCTCTGTAAAGGCTTCTTCTAAGTGTTTGACATGGTTTTGATGACTGACTGATTCGACCAACGTGCCTTCTACATAGACCTACATAGTGCATCCAATCTGATTCTTGCATATGTTTTTTAGTAGACGTTGACATGTTACCCCTGTGTTCTTTAATTTAAAAGGCATAACCTTGTAGCAGTAAATACCTTGATCACTTATGAACACCATTTTCTCGTGATCTAGTAGGTACTTCTTGACTGGATTGTATCCTAAAAATGTGTACATAAAGCTTAGTAACTCATGCCCCGCTGTTCTGATCATTTGGTTGATTCGAGGAAGCAGATAGTCGTCTTTTGGGCAAGCTTTCTTGAGGTCTATGAAATCTATGCAGACTCTCCATTTTCCATTCTTCTTCTTGACCCAGACTACATTGGACAACCATTTTAGATACATGAAATTTCTGATGAAGCCTGCTTTAGTCAGCTGATCGATTTCTTCTTTGATCGCCTTTTTTTCTTTCTGGGGTGAAGACCCGTCTCTTTTGCTTCACATGTTTGACTTTTGGATCTATATTCAGTTTGTGGCATATGACCTCCTCGTCAATCCCATGCACATCCATTGGGGTTTCACTGAACATGTCCTTGTTCTTTCTCAAGAAGCTAATGAGCTCTTCTTGTGATAAAGTGGCTCTCATCTTGTTACCTTTGTACCATGGTTGAGTTTAACTTCCACTAGTTCTTCTGCCGCTTCATATTTTGGTGTTTCTTCTTCGGTCACATTATCCAATGCCTTTAATTGTTATTGTTGTTGACCCACTAACTGTTTTCCTAATGCATTCCTTACGCATCGAGTGCGGTGACCGTACATCATCGGGTTGCCCCTTGGTCACCTTTAATTATCTTTATTCCGTATGGACTTGGATACTTTAGGGTTTGATGGTAGGTGGTTAGGATTGCCTTCATCTTATTAATCCATGCCTTGCCCACTATTGCATTGTATGGAGAAGGTGTGTCAATGACCATGAATTTCGTTGGTTGAAAGGTTCCGCCAGTACTGGAAGAGAAAGTGTTCCTTCTATGTAAGTAACTTCTTCTTTGAAACCAACTAGAGGCTACCCCGGATTCCATAGTCTTGTCACTTCAATTCCCATTTTATCCATTGTTGTGCGACACAAAACGTTTATGGTGCTGCCGTTGTCCACCAATACTCTTCTCAGTAGACAGTTTCCCACCTGGATGGATATCACCAAAGCGTCGTTGTGGGTCTCAGTAACTTGTGCATCTTTTTCCGTTGAAGGTGATTAGGGTTTTCGGACATATCCTCCCCACCTTCTTCAGTTATTGTTGCCTTCTTGCAGTATTGCTTCCTTTCCTTTCGACTTGTTCCTTTTAACTCCGTTAACGCTATTATTATGTCAACAATGCGTAACGACTCTATGACCTTTCTTGGCTCAGTTTTTTTTCAGTATGTATGTCATCTGTCTTTGCCACGTACTGACGCAGATGACATTTATTTATGAGTTCTTCGATGAATTCCTTCAACTGGTAGCAGTCTTTAGTCATGTGCCCATAACTTTTATGAAATGAACAAAATTCGTGTTTGTCTTTCTCAAATGGCTCTTTCCTCATTGATGGTGGCCTCTTCAACCATGGTTCGTCTTTTATTACCCATAGGATCTGATTGATAGGGATGGTAAGTGGGTATACATTATTTCCCTTCTGACGAATCACTCGGATCCCCTTAGCCTTTTATCCTGCATGGCTTCATCTTGTTTACCTTTGTTCTTGAGCATCTCATTTTCTGCTTCGCGTTCGTGCTGGAAACGGCAGCCAGTTGTTCTGACAACTGCATCATGCTTTACTTTTCCTCCCTAGGGTTATATACGTCTGAGCTCTGAGGAAGGTTTCTGTGATAAGTCCTCAAACAGTAATGATTGAGGGTCTAATCCTCTTCGAATGCCAACTGAGCCACGCGGTCGTCACAATTTTCTACTTTCCCCATTTCTTCTTTAAACTATTGTGTGTATTCGCGTAAAGATTCTCCTCTCTTAATTGAAATTGTTAGAAGATATTCTGAATCCTTGGTAATGGATCGATAGGTTGCGTACTGTTTCAAAAAGACAGAAGACATAACAGAAAAGTTAGTAATAAAAAAAGGGTGAGAGGGATACCATTTTAGCGCATTGTCGTGAGGCTTGTCAGGAACATTCTACACATGAGAGCATCTTCGTGCTGATAAAGTACGATAATTTACTGAAACCATCTCAAGTGCTCTCCGGGTCCGTCTTTCCTGCATAGTATTTGAACTTGTGGGTGTGAACTTTTTAATGATTAGGGTTGACATGATCTCTGGAGTCAGCGAGGTTTGGTGAGGGATTCCAAATCCATCACCATTGTTGTGCCCAACCTCTTGGCCTTCGCCATTTATTTTTCAAGCATATTCTCAATATCATGCTCTGTTAGTCCGTCTTTGACTCTCGGGATTCATGCCCCTCCTTTTTCCATATTTTTGGATTGCCATCACCTTCTTCATCGCGTTCTTGATCATGACCTCGATTCAATCTGACATTTATGTTGGCCGTTGCATCTTGAGTTTCATTCATTTCTTCCCGATGCGATTGGCTCATCTCGTTCTACGTTTGCTAGATCTCCCGTTGCAAATTGGTAACTTGGTCTTACAACGTGTGAAGAGTCGCGTTTAAAGTTTCTGCATTTTTGTTCTCCAATTTTGTAATTCTTTTCATAATTGTCTCGAGTATTGCTGTAACATCGTGATTCCTTAGTTCTAGCTCATTCCTGCTTTGGCTGTCACGAGCCACAATAGATCTGATTTTCAGCATTCTCGACTTTTAGGAGTGGACTTTTCTCAAGTATTTTTCAGCTCTAAATGAAAGATCAAATTTGTAAATGTTTTTTTCTAAGCACAAATTTGTAAATGATTTTTTCTCCCTTACGGTATTCAGAAAAGAATACGAGTATTTAACTACGAAATAAAGGAAATGAGAAGTATCTACATGTAACTTTTTGTTGACTTCTCACTTTTCCACGTTTGTCCGTGTTATTCTCTTTCTGCCACGCTGCAATACTTTCTTGCAGGGATTAACCAATCTTGTACACATACAAAATAATTATATAAATAACTAAAATGTAATGACTATAAACATTACACGTGGCACAAAATTGTCATGGACACATGACACTGTGAGAAGTATCTACACCAAACTTTATATATATATATATATATATATATATATATAAAAGATTTTAGAGTTATGAGTTGTAATAAATCACTAATTATGAATTAACTATAGATAAGTAATATTTATTTATATATTTAATATATAAATATTTCAATATCAATGCACTAAATATATAATGATATGTGGTGTAATTGTAGATAATGAAAAATTAATGAGAATGGTCTAGGGCCATATATAGTTAAGAAAATAAAATGGGTCAATCTCTTGCTAATGTTAACAATTACTTGCGATACCTTAAACTCATTTGTTCTAGATAAAGTATCATGAAGAACTCTAGAATCTGCTGTTAAACCCTCACATTTAGGCAAGACGTAAATAAATTAAAAATCTTGAGCGCAAACTCCTAAGACAATAGTTGCAATTTCATTCTTTCTTGTACGATACCGAGCTCTATCAACAACATGTACATTGACCTTAATGTAGGTTCCATCTAAAGCTCCTAAGCAGTTCTAGATTAATAAAATTCTAAATGTTACAAACCTTACAGTTTGGTATATAAGAAGGAACCTAATTTGAAGTACATATTTGATACCCTGAACCACTTCCATCTTCTATATGAAGAGTTTTCAAGGATTGTCACTGGTTATTCAATAATACATCATTTAAACGTAGCACTGAGTTTACAACTTTTGTAAAATGCATGTTCACTGTTTCATCAGTTTCACCGAAACGTGTAAAATGTCATCTGATAATTCTATTCTTCACATCATGCGTAATTATATGTAAGAAGATGGAAACCAATTCTTCTATATCCATATTCTTAGTTCCCCTTAATTGACCAACTGTCTTAAGAAGTTGACATAAAATGCTAAATGTTCTTCTGTCCATTCGCGTGCTTTTAAAACATGTTAAGCCATTTGTAAATATCATTCTATATGAATTTAGTGTCCTGATATAGTGCCTATCAAATGATATACCATCCCACCCAATTTTACATTTCTTTCTCCTAGAAATGACAGCGACTATCATAATCAGAAATAAAAGTGTCGACTGTTTTAACATCTTCAAGTAGTAAACTAAAATACATAAAATCCGTCTTGTGGTAGCCAAAGGAAGGCGAGCTATATTTACAAAATATAGTTGATCAAACATAGGTACTTGAATCAGGTTTACCGATGGCAATAAACTTAAAGAAGTTAAAGGGCTACACACAATGCCAGAAGCCAAGAAATGAAAGCAAGAAAAAATAGGTATACCTTCTTATCAATAAAATCAGACCAGAACCTAGCTTGAGCTGTCTAGTAAGGATCAGAAGGTAACAGCGAAGACTGCTCGTTCCAAACAAGAAACATATGCCTATATATATATGACTCATAGCAAATCATCAAACATGTGGTGAAAACTTCATTGTTTTTAACGTTATAACCATCAAGTCGTGAAGAATAAATACATGAACAACATAAGAAAGTCAACTCTTCAACAGTTGTACAAGTTCAACAGCAAATACAAAAGCAACATTTCCATGCCAAGTGCTTGCAGTGAAGGAGTTTTTTATGGCTACTCTTTGGACATATTATATTGCATATGATTCACTTCAATATTACTCTTTTAAAAAACCAACTTAAGGTACAAGGGGGCAACAATCTCGCGTCATCCCTGAAAGGTAAATGGATTTTGCAATTAAGCTAACATCGTTAAGATATAATGCTCCTTTTGTTGGAAATAAGTGTTGCATTTGTTTTTTAGTCTAAATTTTGACTGCACCTTCAATCATCCTGATACTCAATTTGACAACGTAGGAAAGTAGAAGAAACATAGAAAAACTCAAAACCTTCAAAGAACACTCAAAGTAGGTGCTAAAAGAAAGAAATTATCTACGAAGAGAGTGTAATATCATTCGATCGACTCATGACCTCAACAGTCAAATTTACCAAAAAAAAATTCAATTAGAAACGACGCTACAATAGAGGATCCAATTAATACATCCGCAGGATCATCGAATAAGCACATTTAAAAATATTAGATTACCAAACACAAATCCAACAATCAAGCAAAAAAATGAGAATATACACCATAGAAAAGGGAGTTTTTGGATTCGAGTTTGAGGTACGTGAGAAGTGAGAAACCGAAAGCTTGAAAGAAATAGGGTTGAGAAATTACCATCGAAAAAGAGAGCTTGGGTCAACGATATAGAGAGGCTGGAGAATTTGATAGGTTGTGAGAGAGAGAGAGCGATTAGAGGGAGAGCTTATCATTTCAATGGGTCTTCTATGGAGGAGACTGAAGCTCGTGTGAGATGTGAGTGAGGCTATGATGGAGAAGAATAGATTAGGGAATTTAGGGACTGAGTGAATACCTAAAATCAATATACCCCTCGGTTTAGAGGGGTATCAAGATACCCTTAATGGATGGTATATGAACATTCCGGTAATATTTGAATACTTCAAAAACTAAAACCAAACAAGAAAATCTCATAGATACCCTGACATTCCAGGCATATCACTTAATATGCCATCATACCAAATATGACCTTATTTTATTCTTTTGTTAAAGGCTAACTCCTTTCATCGACACATAAATTCATCCCCTAACATCCAGTAACTCACCATTAGAACAACCAAAAGAGAACGAACTTCTACTACAAAAGGCAGAGAAGTCAAAGTCTTGTACATAGACAAGTCACCCACTCACAGAGAGATCCACTAGCATAGACTCTCCCGAGTGAATATATCGACATGAACATATTGATGTTCTTTATTAATATATTAAATACCAATATTAATTAATTAATGCTAAATTAAGAGACTTGTCATTTTTAATGTTCATTTTACACAAATGAAGTTTTGAAATTTGACATATTATCTTTTCAGAAATTGTAGTATATGACCATTTTTATTAGTCTATATGCAAGAATGGTCCTTCACACACACACATGCAAAAATGACAATTTTAAGTTTAGGAGGTTTTAAGTTAGTTTTGAACTTAATATTTACCCTTTAACTTGTTTTGTAAGCGACGAGAGTAACTTCATATATCATTTGTTTTTTTGTTATGTTTGTTTATGGTATTCCTCCGAATTCTACTCAAACTTGTTCAACGTGTTTTAAAAAGAATTGTCCAATCTACAATAAACCTCCAGAAATCAATGAAAATTTCATTATGTTCTTGGTTTAGTTTACAAGTTATTTCCGTAATATGATATAGGTAAACAAACTGTTTACCTACCATGGGGTCGTTCCAATTTATTTTTTTATGCTCATATGCAAAGATGATTGACTGTAAAATTGAAGATGGTGTCTATCTTTTGGCCAACGTCCAACAAAGATAGGAGAGATGAAAAATATGATGCATTAGAATGTAGCATAACAGTAAGTAAATAATTTACTAATGACAAGTACACCATCTATGTTCCTGTTGATGAGAGATGCAATTGAAGGAGCAAAGAGCGTGGGGATGTCCCATTCCATTTTTATTTTTTTCATAAAAAATGAAAAAAGATGAAGATAGAGAGAGAGAGAGAGAGAGAGAGAGAGAGTAGTTGGGTATAATGTGTTTTAAAAGAAATTATTTAAGATAAATGAGTCATTTTTGTTGGAATATGTTCATAAAGTTGGATGTCAGTCTTGGGGCATAAGAGATGGAGAGTCAAATGGTTAACCTAGACATTTTATGAAAATATCAAATAGACTAGTAACAAATTAGTTTAGAGCCCAAAACCGTTTACCTAGCTCTAAATCTAATTGTTACACTTTAAGGGTATTTTTGTAATTACATTAATCTTGGGCTGAATACGTAGCTTGACTTGGTTAGTTGCAATATTTGATATGTCAAATGTGTGAGTTCGAATTGACGGGCAATACCTCGATTGTTGGGATTATAATTTAATTTAGTAGGACTTACGTGATTCACAGATATGAAAATTCGTGGTTGAATTATGAAAACAACAATATCAGCTTATACTTTATTGATGTGTGTGTGAATAAATTAACTTGACCAAGTATTCGATTAAATGAGTAATTGAATAAGACTTATGAATTGTACGAGACAGTTCACTATAATGTCTTTATTATTCACAGAGAACAAATGAGTTCAGGAAATAATAACAAGAAGGCTAAAATGATAATTTTACATTTCATTATTGTTATTGATATTAACGATGGGTATTATGTCAAAATATTCTGTGAATTGTGAAAATAAATAGAGTTTATTTACACCAACAGAAAATGAAGCATGCATGAATCGAGAGTTGATTCGGCACAAACTTATAGTGGAGTCGTACTATGTTATGATTAAATAGGTCAAGAATTTATGGAGATAAATTCCCCGGGTATTTGAATCCTAAGCTTTGTTCATGTGAGTCCGTTCGGTCTCAGAAATAGCTCAGAGAACATGAATAGAAAACCGAACTAAGTTGGACGAAAATGTGTTTTGGTGCCAAGTCATATTGCCTACACCTATATATGATAGGTGATATCACTTAAGTTAGTTAAGTGTATTTGTTGTATTGAATTAATTAATTATTATTAGATAATTAGTTAAATAAAATTAATTAATTAATTAATTAATTAATTAATTAATTAATTAATTAATAATGATCAATTATATTTATTAATTGGATTGATGAATTTCGATACAGCTAAAACTCTAGGAGATCATGTAATTTTCGGTAATAATAGATAATTACGGAAATTTTTATAAATTTTATAATATATGGGTATATTTATAAATACCAAAAATTACATTTTGGTAAATATATAATAGCAATTTCACCAACCCATATAAACAAACATATGATTTTACCAACATTATAAATTCCTCAATCCAAAATCACTTCAAAAAAACCAAAACAAACTTCAAAGTTCAAAATATCAAACTTCAATCATCTCAAACCACATTAGCAAGAGATAATGATTATTAGATATAGTTGTTGTTATCAATACACAAAAAGATGAAAATGTATTCTCCTTTCATTACCGTTGCCGCCGAAATTAATCTGAAAAAGGAAGATTTGATTTTTCTTCTTCAATCATTTTGAGAGCCCACACTCAAATTTCTACGTAAAATTTTTCTGAGATATATTTCTAAAATTAACGGGTGATTGTTGGTGGACTAATTCAAAAATCGTTCATGAAAGATCAAGTTCATGATTTTGATCTTAAAGCTTGAAGGACACGAAGAACGCTCAAGGAAGTTCCATCAGTTCAGAAATTCTCCGATACAGAGTAAAGGTGAAAAATTATTTTCCCTTAATCTATTTATTTTAATATCGTGTAGGCATGATCAAACTAAAATCGATTTTAATTATTTAATATGATTAAATAAATTAAATAATTTTTTTTATATTCTACCCACGAACCGTTCGTGATTTAAATCTAATTTTCTTTAATTTTAAAACCGATCGATCCTAACAATTGGTATTAAAGTGTAGGTTTACGATTATGCATATAGATAACTAAAACGAATGTATCTTGAATTTTATGGATATTGGCATATGTTTGTATGATGGATTCAAAAATGTTTTGAATATGTTTTGTGATTAGATCCCGAACTATTGGCTCTATGCTTTTTATTTAGAATTGATGTACGGCGAATTTAAGGCATGGGAATTTATGTAATTTAATTATTGCATTTGTTGTAAATCTTATATTCGTTGAAAATTCATCGTCACCTAAAAATCGTCGCTGGAAACCGTCATTGAGAAGTCGCTGGACAACAACTGAGAAGACGTCGGGAAGCGCTACTGTTCACACTGGCACTGTTCACCGTTGGCCGCTGCTCACCGCTACCACCATGCGTTGTCCCTTGCACGGTAGACTCCTAATTGGATTAGAAAACCTACAAGTTTTAGAAACCCATGCTTTTAGGAAACCTACGGTTTTTTAAATTTAAATTTTGAAATATGATTTCAAAATCAATTTTAGTCCCTTATTTAATTTTAATTTAATTTGGTAAATTTTTCAATGCTTTTATAATTGTAATTTTTTTTTATAAAAATTGTTTTAAAAATAAATCAATATACTAATTACTTAGTAATTTTTTTTATCAAAGTAAAAATATGTTAGAAAATTAAAATTTTTAAATTAAAAGTTATTTTTAAAAATGGGACTAAAATTTTGTTAAGTGTTACAAAATGGTGGGACAACATGGAGACGAATGAGCAAATTGCAGACGCCATGAAGATTAGTTCATAAATTAATTGGTAATTTGTTTATTATTCTTTTATGGGTTGTAATTAGAAATGAGCCAATAGAGAGGTTAAATCTAAATGTATGATTTAATTTTAATCGTGAATCATCATATAACATGTCATATAGATTAGGGATATGTCAATATCAAATTGCCATGTAGCATGTACATGCATCATTGTAGATTAATTGAAAATGGTTATTATTTAATTACAATGTAAAATTTATAATGGTTATGATTTTAAATTGGGATTTAAAATTAATAAAAGATTTTAAATTTCATCACGTTTTTCAAATTAATAAAAGTTATGTTTTTTCAAAAACAACCAAAAATCCAATTTTTTTAAAGAAAAACTATGTAGGAAGGTCGTTTACATTGAAACGTTCTCAAGGTCTGCAACGTGATCGTGCCACGAGGAAGGGTTACAATCGCCCATAGCGGTCTTCACTTGAATGTGAGAAACTTTAGAATCATGTTACTTTGAGTCATCGTGTTACTTCAGAAGCTATGACTTCTAAAGGGAGTGGTGGCGCAGGGTCGTCCCATAGACAGACTGTTGGTCCATAGCAACCTTTTAAGAGTGATGCGTTGGTTAAATAATTAGACTGAAGCACATTAGAATCCCTCTTAGGGGCTAGTCAATGGGGTCAAGGTGACCAAAACCATTGGTGATTGATTAAGCTAGATGTAGAGACATTTAAGCGTTAAGCAAACGAGAGGAGTCTCGATGTGATAGAAGATAGTTTGGACTTCATCCCTCGATGAGATAAGCTATCATTTTTATCGTAACATCATGGAGAAAATATTTTTTTGACGGATTTTAAAATATTTAGCAGTTGCATCGTGCATCATACTTTCCTAAACAATTGAGCATTTATTTACACCACTTTATTTATTCTTTTTTAGTAATCATGTCGCTATCCCCTCTCTCAACTATTCTTAACGCGAATAAATTCAACGGTGTAAATTATATGGATTGGAAATGAAATCTTGATATCGTGCTGACGGTAGAAAAGTATAAGTTCATGTTCACTACCCCTTATCCTCTTGAGCCTATTGTTGAATCGATTCAAGACGAAAATGATACTTATGCTTCTTGGCTGCATTCTGATGAGATCGTCAGATGCTACACCTTGGCATCTATGAGCAATGTGTTGCAACAGTAGCATCAGAATTTTGAGACCGCCGCTGATATGATGTTAAACATCACCGAAATGTTCGGGGATCAGGGTCGTCAAGCCAGACATATAGTTGTGCGTAACTTCATGAACTGTAGAATGAAACCTGAAACTCATATAAGAGAACATATGATGTTGATCATAAGTTATCTGAATGCGATGGAGATCATGGATGCTTAGGTCGATGGCGAGACTCAAGTGGATATGATCCTAGTACCTTTAAGAACTTCAAGCTTAATTATTCGATGAATAAGCGAACTACTCACTTCCAGAGCTCATGAAGGAGCTGCAAGCTACTGAGACCCTGATCTGAAGGGTAATAGGAAATCTAGAGAGGCTAAATTTACTAAAATCAGGCCTTCCACATCTAGCTTTAAAAAGAAATAAAGAATGGGTCCAAGGAAAGCGAAGAAGCAGAAGCCGAGAGTTTCCAAAGGCAAGAGCATCGCGAGAGTAGACAAGTCAAAAGACAAGTGTCATCACTGTAGAGCTGCTGGTCATTGAAAATGCAACTGCCTTAAGTATCTCAAAGGGTTGAGATCTAAAGGTATAGTAATATTTACTGAGGCATGTTATGTAGTTGACTCTACTTTTTCTTGGATTGTAGACTTTGCAGCTACTAACCACATTTGTTGCTCTCTGCAGGGGTTTAGCGGTCCGCTAGGGGGAATGAAGCACTAGTATCGCCCAAATCAGTGGGAACTTTTAAATTATATTTTGAGAAATATTTTATTATTTTGCATGATGTTTATTATGTCCCGAGTTTTGGGAAGAGTTTGATTTTCTATTGGTGCATTAATTGAGTAATGATTTGATCTAAAATTCATTGATAAAAATATTGGTATTTTTAGAAATGAATGCTTAATTACTATTGCACGAATGATTAATAAATTGTATCACGTAAAATCTGTAGTACCCATGATTTGTAACATTGAAGTGAATATCGGTTCACAAAGTGATAGTAAAAGGTTGAACTATGACTCAACCGATCTAACTTATCTGTGGCATTTACGTCTTGGACGTATTAGCCTAGACAAGATTAAAAGACTTGTAAAGGATGGTCCTTTACAATCTTTAAGTGTGGGTTCACTACCCACATGTGAATCCTATATAGAAGGCAAAATGACTAAGAGACTTTTTTTTATCAAAAGGTGAAAGAGTCATTCAATGCATTGAACTCATACATAGTGATGTATGTGGGCCATTGAATATCCAAGCAAGATGAGGTTAAGAATACTTCGTAACCTTCACTGACGACTACTTATATTTTGGTCATGTTTATCTAATGGATCAAAAGTCTGAAACCTTTGAAAAGTTCAAAGAATATAATGCCTTGGTTAAAAAGCAATTAGAAAAATAAATCAAAACGACTATGATCTGATCATGGTGGATAGTACTTGCTAGGAGAGTTCGAGGACTTTCTTAAGAAAGAATGTATTCTTTTTTAGCTTACAGCACCTGATACGCCAAAGCAAAATGGTGTGTCATAGAGAAGGGATTGAACTCTGATGGATATGGTTAGATCTATGATGAGTTACTCATCCCTCCCAGATTCGTTCTCGGGATATGCCTTACTAATAGCGGCATATATTCTGAACCAAGTTCTGTCAAGTACAGCGTCTGGTACACCATATGAAAGATGGTTCGGGCGAAAGTCATTTGTTCACCATTTTAGAATATGGGGTTTCTCAGCACATGTTCTAAGATCAAAGACAGGCAAGTTGGCCAGTCTTCAGAATTGTGCATGTTTGTAGGATATCCAATGGGAACGAAGCGGTATATCTTCTATAATACGATTGACAAGAAAACATTTATTAGCATAAATTCTCGTTTTCTCGAAGAAGATTATATTAAAAGTGTACAGTCAAGAAGCACAGTTGTGCTAGAAGAATTATTGAGTGGGAGAACACCGACTCCCCAATCAAAAATTATTTCTGATTCAATAATGGAAGAACCACGACCGGAGCCAGAGACTATGGAGCCTCGACTTAGTGGGAGAGTTGTGAAACAACCTGAAAGGTACATGTCCTATGGAGAAGCTTTGACAGCTATCTCAGACAAGGACTTAGATGAACTAATCTCTTACTCAGAGGCCATGGCTGGTCTTGAAGCAAACTTAAGGCAGGAAGCCATTAAAAGTTGAGATACATTCGATATACTCGAACGGAGTCTGAAAATTTATAGATCCTCCTAAAAGGATAAAACTCGTAGGATGCAAATGTATTTATAAGAAGAAAAGAGGTCCAGATGGGAATGTAGAGACATTCAAAGCTAGGCTAGTAGCCAAGTGCTACACCCAAAAAGAAGGTATAGACTACGAGGACACCTTCTCACCGGTAACCATGCTTAAATTCATCCGAATCCTTTTGTCCATTGTTACTGCCCTTGATTATGAAATTTGGCAAATGGACTTCAAGAATGCCTTTCTAAATGGCAATCTTGAAGAGCACATGTATATGACTCATCGTCGTTTCGCAGCTAATTTCATCGGCGTTTGGCCACCATTCGCTGGTATTAACTCATCCTCACTATTATCTTACACTCATCCACAAACAAGCTTCTTTATCTCTCAAATCACATGCAAGAGCTCAAACGCTAGGTATATTTCTAACTCATTTAATCTCTTAAATCTATTATTCAATTCTTGAAATTGTTCATTTTTATGAATCTTGTATGATATATTCCACCAAATTTGTAATATCTCTCTCTTATTGCATCTCTCAAACCTAGATTTCAATTTTTGAAAATTTATTTGTAAATGTATTGTGGGTTCTGAAATTTTAAATAAAACTATGATTTTGTATATGGATTTTCTTAATTCTGTATTGATGAAACTTTCACTTTGTATAATTTTATTTATGAATGTGTGGATATATTATAGAATTGTTGTTATCAGCTTTGAATTTGTAGATTTATTGTTAAATTCTAGATGTAGTTATGAAATTTTTATGTATTGGTTAGTAGGTTGACAAATGGGGGAAAGACATAGGGTAGTTTTATGTTACATGAATGGTAATGCCATAGATGGTTCAAATGGAGTTTGTTACGATCGATCTTCAATTAAGGGTATTGTAATTCATAAAGAGATTACATTTGACAAGCTTTATCATACCTTAAACTTTGTCAATTGACCGCCTCAATTAGAACTTGGACATATGTGTGGACTTGAGATTCATAATAATGCAACGAGTTCTCCATTTTATGCCAATGAAACATATTTTACAGTACAAAAAAAATGCACCTGGTAGTTATTCACCACATGAAGATGCACATGCTCATGCCGTCCGTGTGAATCCATCTAGCCCTCCAAGTAGCTTTTTCTTAGTGGAGTATAAAAAGATATGTACTTGTAATGCTAGCATTGATGAAAATGATCAGGCCTAATATGATGATATTGTGAACCCTTCACTTGAAATACTCAAGCATTAATCCTCTTCACATTTCCTTACTCACTTGGACTAGGATGACGTAAATGCAAAGCTAGATGAGATACCCATATAACGTATCGAGATATGGAATAAAACAGATGAATTATACAAAAGGTTTATGTTTTGAGAGTAAGACAATTCTTAAATATGCTTTGACAAGATACTTGATATACATATATCAACATTTTAGTTTCATAGAGTCATTGCCAAACCTTTTGGGTTATAAAGTGTAAGAAGTTTGACGAATGTTGCCAATGGAGGGTTCGTGCGTGTCGTCGCAAAGAGCACAATACGCTTGAAATAACCCAATACATCGGACCTCACACATGTATATATGCATGAATATCATAAGACCATTCATAGTTAGACTTGACAGTGATTGCACGAGAGTTGTCGAGTTAAATGAAATGGAATCCAACATTATCTGTTGCAGCACTTCATCAGATGGTGAAAGATAATTTTGGATATGATGTTCATTAAAGGAAGGTCTATGAAGCTGAACGAAAAACACTTGTTAAAGTGTTTGGTGATTGAGATCAATCATACTAGCAGCTACCAACATGGTAGAATATGCTTGTGAAGACGAATCCTGGGACTGTAGTTCAATGGAAAACACATGACATTGGTCTATCATGCAATGTGATGTTCATATATGTGTTCTGGTCCTTTAGAACCGTTATAAAGGGTTTCAAATATTGTAGACCCATCATTCAAACAGACATCTTATATAGGCATTGATCCAATTTCTGACTGAATCTATTTTGCCAAGTGTGTATGAAATTAAGGATAATATACTATTGGTATATATCCAATTCCTAAAAATAACCAGGTTTGACAAATTACATAGTTATGATTCTGAGAACAGAGAAAGAATGGTAAATGATTCTTTCCTCAGATTTTCTGATTGGGCTAATTTTTATGGATTCTGTTTCTAAGAGAATGTCTCTGTAGAAACTGAAATTTTTGCTATTATGTCCAGGGAAATAAATTTTTGGCAACTTAAGAATATATTTAACTATTTTTGTGTATGTTTATATATATTTATCCAAATCTGAACTTTAAGTCTTCAAATTCCAGCAATTTACATCCTATTGTATCTGTTTTTGGCATCATCACCGCATCGCCGCCTGCAGGCTTCAATTCGGTAATTTTCATGTTCTCCTTTCTTTTTCTCTCCATTTTTCTATCTCCCTCTCTCGGTCTCTCTCTCTCCTTCGTCTTCCCCCCTTTGTTGCGTCTCTATCTCCTTCATCTCCCTCTTCCCCTTTGTCTCTCTCTCATTCTCTCTCCCCCCTTCGTCTCCCTCCCCCTCTCTATTTTGTCTCTCTCTCCTTCGTCTCCACCCCCTCTGTTGCATCTCTCTCTGTTGCATCTCTCTCTTTCCTCTATCTCCCTCTTCCCCTCTGTCTCTGTCTCACACACACTCTCTTTCTCTCTATTTCTCTCTCTCCCCCTTTCGTCTCCCTCCCTCCCTCTATTCTGTCTCTATCTCCTTTATCTCCACCCTCTTCTCTATTGTGTCTCTCTCTCTCCCTCTTCTTTGTCTCCCTTTTCTGTTTCCCCTTCTCTTGAACCTGTTCACCTGAATCGGACCAGTTCATTCAGACCAGGCCGAACCGGTTCAGTCAGAGACCAGACCAGATGAACCAGCTTGACCAGACCAGACTGATTCAACCCGACCAGACCGAACTGACCCAAAATAATATAACCAAATCAGTTCAGAGCACCCGAACCTTATTGAACCGTTTTGAACCGCTTGATAATTTACACCCAATGTGGTTTCCACCTGTTCCTAACCCCGCTTAGTTAATTAAATAATTATAGATATTATATGAATTTGTTGTGATTTGGGATCCTTGGATTTCAGGTCATTAGTTGCTGAATTTAATTCGTAGTGAATCCAGGTAAGTGGATCTACATAATAATCCAGTCCATATGTTATAAGTGTAGAATATATAATGTGAAATTGTTTTATTAGTTTTTTATGTTCAATCTTATAATCAAGTGTTTTATTTATTTTTCATATCACGATGAAACTATTTACCATATTATATATGATTATATTTTGAGTTATACATGTAATAGTTATATCGTTTATCTTCATGATCAAGTTATTATATATGTAATAATGTGAATTATGAATATTAATTCAAGTAAAGTGATAAGTAAACAAGAAGTAGACTTAGTCATGTCCCTTAGTCATCACGTAGCTAGATTGTTCACGTCATGTTATCAAGTTATACGGTTGGGTGTCACCATGTTCATGTTAGCGTCCTTAAGGTTTAGATAATTTTAAGTGACATCAAGTTTCAGGACACTCAATCTGTCATGTTCACGTTCATATTACAAGTTCAAGTTCACGTTGTGAAACAGTTCTGGTTAGGTTGTTAATCGAGGGATATGTCTAGTCGAATTATGATCAAGCAAGTATAAGTATTGGCATGTATAAGTACAAGTTCAAGTTATATGTTAACCATGAAATCGGTGTGTTATTACAAGTATTTTATGTGACTAGTGAACGTGTGAAATAAATTTGCATGAGTTATATGTTTACATTTTTGTCATGTGAAACTTTTAATAAGTGAATTTACTTACTGAGTATTTTTACTACTCACCTGATTGTGTTACATGTGATGGTGAGCAGCAAGAGTGAGAGACTGTCATAACAAGCATGATTATGATTTTTAAGTTAAATTATAACATTATAACTTCAGTTATTTCAGAAATTTATGAATATTCATGTTTAACTTTCATGTCTTATGGATTTTCATACTTCACTTTATTACAGTTTAATGAATCATTTATTTCAGTTTAATGAGTTAATATTCTTTTAAATAATTTTATGCTTCCGCTATTTAACGTTAACTTCAGTTTGACTTCAGTTATTTCATAAATTTATGAATATTCATATTTAACTTTCATGTCTTATGGATTTTCGTGCTTCACTTTATTACAGTTTAATGAATCATATATTTCAGTTTAATAATTTAATATTCTTTTAAAATAATTTTATACTTCCGCCATTTAACGTTCAAATTAGGACAAAATTAGGGTTTTCAATTTGAGGATTTCCTCAAATTAGGGTTTTAATTAAATTGAGAATTTTTTAATTGTGAAATTTCAAGTATGTTTAACCCTCGGGAATCGGGGTGTTACAATAACATTTACAAACTGTCAATCTATCCAATTAGATTTTGTGAAGAGTAGATTCGCCCTTTATGTTATGGCTATTCTCGCGCTTACAAACTGTCAATCTACCCCAACATTTTAAACTTTTAAATTTATTTTAATTTTTCCATCTAGGCTTTTTTAAGCATAATAGGGAGTATTGGGACCAAATGCTTGACACAAAGGAGTTTGGCCCGTGTCGATGGACAGGGGCCAAACGCCATCAGGAGGCTCCAAACGTGATTCATGACTGACGAATTGCGAGTGAGGAATGGCATTTGAGGCCTGATGCTCGCGCCCCAAACACTTGACACAAATGCATTTGGCCCGTTTCGATGGGTACAAGCCAAATGTCTGTTACAATGGCATTTAGGGCCCAAACGCCTTCAGCAGGCCTCAAATGCCATTTAACGTTAACTTCAGTTTGACTTCAGTTATTTCATAAATTTATGAATATTCATATTTAACTTTCATGTCTTATAGATTTTCGTGCTTCACTTTATTACAGTTTAATGAATCATTTATTTCAGTTTAATGATTTAATATTCTTTTAAAATAATTTTATACTTCTGCCATTTAACGTTCAAATTAGGGCAAAATTAGGGTTTTCAATTTGAGAATTTCCTCAAATTAGGGTTTTAATTAAATTGAGAATTTTTTTTAATTGTGAAATTTCAAGCATGTTTAACCCTCGGGAATCAGGGTGTTACAATAACATTTACAAACTGTCAATTTATCCAATTGGATTCTATGAAGAGTAGATTCGCCCTTTATGTTATGGCTCTTCTCGCGCTTACAAACTGTCAATCTACCCAAACATTTTAAACTTTTAAATTTATTTTAATTTTTCCATCCAGGCTTTTTTAAGCATAATAGGGAGTATTGTGACCAAATGCTTGACACAAAGGAGTTTGGCCTGTGTCGATGGACAGGGGCCAAACGCCATCAGGAGGCTCCAAACGTGATTCATGACTGGCGAATTGCGAGTGACGAATGGCATTTGAGGCCTGATGCTCGCGCCCCAAACACTTGACACAAAGGCATTTGGCCCGTTTCGATGGGTACAGGCCAAACGTCTATTACAATGACATTTGGGGCCCAAACGCCTTCAGCAAGCCCCAAATGTCATTCAATACTGAAGTTTGGGGCTAGCTGGTCGCATTTGGGCCTCAAACGCCTGACACACAGGTGTTTGGTGCTCAAACACGACCAGTTGGCCCCAAACGCTTGTAACAACAGGCGATTCGTCTGACTTCTAGGCGTTTAGGACCAACGAAGTAGCGTTTGGGTCCTAATCTCCTAGTTTAATTTTTCTTGGTTAGTGGTGTCTGGTGGTTGTGCAATTAATAGGATAATTACTCTTCGTAAACCATCTTTAAAAATCATATACTCAATCAACTAAACACATTATCACTAAGTTTTAAGTGCTCAAAAACTTCAAATACACTTGCTCCTTCATTTTCTTTATTTAGATTATCCAATTTGCATCTCCAACTAAGGATCGGCTACACCGAAAATGTAATGTTTGTTTAGTTTTCTTTAACTTTTTTAAGATTAAGCATATTCAAAGATGAGTCGTCCTGATGTTTAGTTTTCTATAATTGTTTTAAGATTAAGCATCTTCAAATATGAGTCATCATGAAGTATCCATAAACCTGGGTGAGATGAGTACGCGACCGGGTTTATCCACATTAGCAAAACTGGAGAAATGAGGATGTTATTGGTGAAAATTTTGATATGTTATAAGAGGCTTAACATTTCTACTATACATACGCAGTCCAATGTTGGGTTCAATGTACGGAAAGATGATAAACGCAAGAACAGAAAGGGAGAAATTGTGCTACGGAAACGGGTTTCCTCAAAAGAAGGAATTTGGGAGAAAAAATATATGGGCAGAAAAGACCCCAAGCGAGAACTATAAGAATAAGTTGTTGATTGCCACGTCAGTTTGATTTGAATGGATGTATTTTTCTAATTACATATGTTATAGTTGATGACGAAACCATAGATAGTTGGCCATGATTTTTGTATTGCTTGATGTGTTACGTTACGCATATGAGGGTCTGGTGTTAATTGCTGACCGATATACTGAAATAAAAGTTGCAGTATATAATCAACAACTTGAGTGGTCAGAACCATTATCCCATCATCGATATTGTTTGAGGCATTTTGCGAGTGACTTCAATGATAAATACAAGAACAAAACTCTGACTGGTAGCCATGCTTAAATCCATCTGAATCCTTTTGCTTATTGTTGCCGCCCTTGATTATGAAATCTGGCAAATGGACGTCAAAAGTGCCTTTCTGAATGACAATCTTGAAGAGCGCATTTATATGGCTCAACCAGATGGGTTCATGGAGAAAGGCCAAGAGGGCAAAGTTTCAGAACTGTAAAAGTCCATTTATGGACTTAAGCAAGCGTCGCGGTCGTGGAATATTAGATTCGACGAAACTGTTAAGAACTATAGTTTTGAATAGTTGGTGGATGAACCCTGTATGTATATGTTGATACACGAATGTAAGGTGATTTTTCTACTCTTGTTCATAGATGATATTCTACTCATTGGGAATAATATAGGAAAATTGTTTGATACTAAGTTTCGGCTTGCAAAGCAATTTGACATGAATGGTCTTGAAGAAGCTGCATTTATCTTAGGTATTTAGATATTTCAAGATCAGAAGAATAGACAATTGACACTTTCTCAAGCATCTTATATCAATAAGGTGTTGGATCACTTCAGTATGAAAAACTTCAAGAAGGGATTTCTTCTATTCAGACATGGAGCCAGCCTATCTAAGGAGTAGCCTCCTAAGACTCCTCAAGAAGAGGAAGTCATGGGAATGATACCCTACACCTCAGCCGTAGGAAGCCTCATGTACGTGATGCTTTAACTAGACCTGATATTTGCTATGTCGTGGGCGTAATAAGTTATTTCCAATCTAATCCTGGAATCGTACATTGGAATGCCGTCAAGCATATTCTTAAATATATTAGGATAACAAGTAATTACATGCTTGTGTGTTCAGAAAGTGACTTGAATATGACGGGGTATACAGATTCTGATTTTCAAGCTGATAAGGACTCTAGGAGGTCCACTTCAAGATCGGTGTTCATCTTGAATGGTGGAGCAGTTGCATGGAGAAGTATCGAGCAATCTTGCATTGCTGATTCTACCATGGAGGATGAATATGTGATAGCTTGTGAACCTGCAAAGGTGGTTGTATGGCTTAGAAGTTTTTGAAGACTTTGGAAGTTGTTCTAGACGTTGACAAGCCCATGACACTTTAATGTGATAATAGTGGGGATGTAGTGAATTCTAAGGAACCTAGAAGCCATAAGATATCCAAACACATAGAACGTAAATATCACCTGATTAGAGAAATTGTTCAACGTGGAGACGTTGTGGTTATGCATATTTTGACGGTCAACAACCTGACAGATCCATTCACAAATTATTTAAGCAGTAAAGTTTTTATGGTCATCTGGAGGGCTTGGGGATAAAAGATAAGAGATTGTACACGCCTACTTTAGTCCAAGTGGGAGATTGTTGGAATATGTCCATAAAGTAGCGTGTAATAACTATTTATTTATATTTATTTATTTATCAGACATTAGTATTATTGAGTTTTTATGAATAAATTGAAAGTTTTATTTTAAATTAAAGTGTGTTTGTAAACTACTCAAGTCCTGAAATTTTCATCAATGAACGAAGAGTGAAGATAGAGGCGTCTACAGATGAACACTTCTGAGAAAGTTCATAACGATATAAACAGTCTTAGGATCGACTGGTCAATTGAATCTGATTATGACTGTTAAGTTGAACAAATGGATGCCAATGGGGCATGAGAGTGGAGACTCAAACGGTTAACCCAGACATGTTATGAACATGTTGAATAAACCAGTGACAAATTAGTTTAGAGCCCAAAACCGTTTACCTAACTCGAAATCTAATTGTTACACCTTAAGAATATTTTCATAATTACCTTAATCTTGAGGTGCATACGTAACTTGACTTGGTTAGTTGCAATCTTTGACAGTGAGCTCAAATTGGTGGGCAATATCGCGACTGTTGGGTTTGTAATTTAATTCGTGGTTGAAATAACCCAATACATCGGGCCTCACACATGTGTATATGCAAGACTATCTGAAGACCATTCATAGTTAGACTTGACAGTGATTGCACGAGAGTTGTCAAGTTTCATGAAATGGAATCCAACAATATCTATTGCAGCACTTCATCAGACGGTGAAAGATAATTTTGGATATGATGTTCATTAAAGGAAGGTCTATGAAGCTGAACGAAAAACACTTGTTAAAGTGTTTAGTGATTGAGATCAATCATACTAGCAGCTACCAACATGGTTGAATATGCTTGTGAAGACGAATCTTAGGACTGTAGTTCAATGGAAAACACATGACATTGGTCTACCAGGCAATGTGATGTTCATATATGTGTTCTGGTCCTTTAGTACTGTTATAAAGGGTTTCAAATATTGTAGACCCATCATTCAAATTGATGACACATTTTTATATGACAACTATAAGCATAAGTTGTTGATTGCCACGACAGTTGATTCAAATGGATGTTTTTTTCTAATTACATGTACTATAGTTTATGAGGAAACCATAGATAGTTGGCAATGATTTTTGTATTGCTTGAGGTGTTACGTTACCCAGAGGAGGGTCTGATGTTAATTTCTGACCGACATACTAGAATAAAAGTTACACTACATAATCAACAACTTGAGTGGTCAAAACCATTAGCCCATCATCGATATTGTTTGAGGCATTTTGTGAGTGAACGCAATATCAGCAAAGAAAATTTGAACTCTACATGGATGAAATGAATAAGATAAATAGTCGGTGTGTGCACTTCTTTGATAATATAGAAAATGAAAAATGGACTCGCATTCGATGGTGGATACCGATATGGTTGGATGATAACACACGCTGTAGAATGCATTAACAGTGTACTCAAGGGAGCTCACATGTTACCTATTACGACTTTGATTGAAATTACATTTTATCGCAGTGTGAATTGGTTTGAAAAGTAGAGAAGTAAAGCTAGAGATGTTTTACTATGAGGTGAAGTGTTTATTGCATATGCTGTTGAAAAGATGAAAAATTGGGAAGTCAGGGCTAGTTCACATTTTGTCATAATTTTTTACCATGGCAATGAGTTGTTCGAGATGAAAACTCATCAGCTCATACTTCACATGTACATAGGCTAGAACAAACATTATGTGAATTTAGAGAAACGATCATGTACTTGCAACAAGTTACAATCATTTGATTTCTCATGTTTCCATCTCTCAATAGTATGCGCACATGCTCGTATTGATAGTTCACAATTCATTGAACGCTATTACCGTATATCAATGCTTGTCGAGTGTTATAAGCCACAGTTCAAGCCTCTTCCACATGAACATTATTGGGAAGTACCTAACTCTCCAATAGTGCACCTTGATCCAACTAGGACACGAGAGAAAGGTAGATCTAAGTTAACACGTATACAAAATGAGATGGATTGGCGAGAACCAAGTACTCGGAGTAAATGTGAACTTTGTAAACAATAAGGACATAACCATCAAAATTGTCCTTCTCGTAATGGAGGACAATCTTCCAATGCCTCATAGTCTTCGATTCTTTGTATTTCATCATGATGTAATTCATTAATATTTTTTTACTTGATGTATTTCATTCAAGACTTTGTATTTCATCTTGATGTAATGTAATGTTCTATTTTAGAGGTAGTATGACGTAATATTTGAATTCTATCCACTCTTTGAATTGAATGTCTAGATTTAGTTTTGATGTAATATTTGAATTTTTGAATTATATGCACTTGACCACAATTCTCATTTTCAAGATATTGAGGCAATATCATGGAGCATGGACCATATGATAACTCAGTATTGTGCTTACAAGATCAACATAGATCCTAACATGTTTGGAACCATGATAATTCTCATGCTTTACATTGTCATCATATACTGCAGTTGTACATCAGACCATGACACTACATAGATGTATTATTCCATATTTGGTACTGCTGAATCTTATGGAGTTGTGAGGGTTGGGCTTATCGCCCTCGACTGGCACTTGATCACATCTTTTATGGATAGATAAAACCCTCAAACACATACATTTCATATGGCATCTTGGAAAATATTAACAACTTGAAACTAGATGATGTTGAGCCATCTTGGATAAGTAATATGTGTGAGACATCAGTACACGCAATAAGACAAGCGAATGGGGCTTATCAAGCTCCTTTGTCAAGAAGGCATACATTTGAAGATGAGTCAGTGACTCAACTTGGTTCCACTTCTGAACCATTTCATCAACCTCAACGTCGTAGAGGAGGATAGGGTGTAGCTCTCGAAGGAGGAGGTAGAAGGCGTGCCTGAAACTCACATATTGTGGAAGATACTCCTATTGTAAAGGAGGGCACGCCTATTGTGGAGGAGGACACACCTATTATGGAGGAAGATGCACCTATTGTGGAATGCGCTAATGAAGAAGGTCCATCACAAGTAACAAAATTACAATCATATGAAAGAAGTCTTAGAAGAATTAGAAGACGATCAACGTGTGGAACATGATAAACTTATTTGATACTTCTCAGTCTTATTGTGTAACAAACATTTTTAGAATAATCATATTGGATTTGTAATGTTGTTTTTATCATATTAGAGTTGTAATAGTCTTTTCGATTATATTGAAGTTGTAATGATCTTTTGAATCATATTTTGCTCTTTATGTTTTATGATTTGTTAAATATACAAGTTGATATTATTCTATTGAGATATAAGTTATAAGATATTTTGCATGTTGATTTTATGTTTATGCAGGTTTGAGTGGATTTGGTGAAGTATGAAAATAGGTAAATGGGATAGAAATTAACAATGAAATCATCTATCCAAAAGACAATTTTAATTTGAAAATGAAATAACTGAAATCATCTTTTTCAAATACGATTTCAATTGCAAAGATAATCGTCTTTGCAAAAAACGCAAAGATGATTTTAGATACAGTAAAAATCATCTTGCTAACTTTTAGCCCATTAAGTTTGGCCTCGTCAAAATCATCTTTTACAAAAAATGATTTTCACCGTGGTCAAAAGTATCATTATTTGAGAATATTTTTCAAAACTACCTTATTTTAGTTTATTTTTTTTAGAGTCAAAAGCACTCTTCCATTGGATAAGGCTATATAAATATTCTTTAAAAAAAGGCTATAATAAATAACTTGAAATAATGAAAATCGAATTATGATGCGTGTTACAACTTACAATGAAACGGATAAAGACGATAAATAAATAAATAAATACCGGAAAACTCCGGGACCCACACTTCCCCTCCTCTTCTCCTTCTTATCTGATTCCCGCTGTTGCACCTAACTCCGAACGACCTTCTCTTTCTAACTCATTACGTGTCGACTGTCTGTTGGTTCGGTTTTTGGTTTGGGTACACGCCACGTCGCGCTTTTTCTCAGTCTCCTTCACTCTCCCTCATTGCTCTCCTTGTTGAAAAAATATCAGGGCCGATAGAGCTTTGAGAATCTCTAGTTCTACACCTCTCTGCATGGGAATCACATATTTAGAAATTTATGTTGTTGATTTCAAGGTAATTTTTATTTTTCTGGAATTAATTTGAACGTTTTTCTGTTTCCAGCGACATTAAAGAACTTTAAATTTTGATTTTGCTACTGTTTCTTTGATGGATTCTGATCGTTTTGATGATGGAGGTAAGGGTTATGTAATAGTCTTAATGATCGTGTCGTCTACTCTTTTTTTCTTTTTTTAAATTCTTCCTGGCGAAATTTTGCGTGGAAAGTATTATGACGGGAAACGAGGGAGCTGAGGGGTTTTGCTCTGCGCTATCAGGGATTTCCAATTTTAGAAATATTCCGTGATCTTTCAGTGGCTTTTATTAATTGCCCGGTCGGCATCTTTCTCTTTGTTTTACCTTTTCTTAAGCACAGTGTGCTCTGTTTTTTTGGTTACTGTGGTAGTTTATTAATTTCATATGCCCAGTTGGTCCGTTTTTCCTGCTTGGCTGCCGGGAAGTTTCTTAAACGATGTAATATTCTAATCATATGGTTCCCATTTCTTTATTTTGCTTCTTAAAATTTTCAATCGTATTTCGGCTGCAGCACAAAATAGCATTTGAGTTCTTATGTTAACGTTTTAAATTGTAAATCGTTTATGTACAAAGATCGATATTTAAGAGCTGTATGACAATCGTTTGGAGGCCGTTTCTTAATTTCTTGTAGCATTTAGTCATTTTATATTGTTAATAATTACTTCAACTCGTTTGGTGCTTCTCTTGTTTTCTGCGTCAGGCATGTAAAGTGGATGATTTGGCTTGTTGCAGAACTTGGCTACTATAAATGATAGTTTACTTATTAAGAGGGCAATGCCTTGCTCCGTGAAGAATTTTGTTTTTTTGTTTTTTTGTTGGAAGTCTCTGAGCTCTGGCGTTTTGGATAAGTTTTTTTGGGAGGTTGTCCCTCTTGCTCTTTTCTGGGTTATATGGCGTGAGAGAAACCTGAGAATTTTCGAAGGGGTAAAAAATTCAAGGAAGGGGTAAAAAATTCAAGCAAGGGTAAAAAATTCAAGTTGTAAAGTTTCTTTTTCTTTACTAGCATTTTGAGAGAGTGGTTGAGCTTGTTATTCCCCATGTTGGAGTTTGAGAACTACTGGGCTGCATAATCTTTCTTTAGATCTGAATTGATAGATTGTATTTTCCTTTTCTCGGGGTTTCTTCTAATACATATTTTACTTAGCAAAAAAGCAATAGAGAATCCTCTGGCGCATTTACTAAGTTATCATTTGAAGCAGTTAACTAGTTATTTCCAGCTTTTTATTATTTGTGTTTTCCGGTGTGACAGGGCCAATCTATCCAAGTTAAACACTTAAATTGTGCCGTATGAATTTCCAATCACGAAAGGCATTACAGTACTTGTAATTTAAAAAGTGAAATGGTTAAATTTTGAAACAACAACTTTAAAGAGAACAGCTGTGTAATTTTTACTTGATTCCTTTTATCCTTCGTGGATGGTGATATACTGATATCGGGAAAGTACCTTTTTATATTGAAAAATGATGTAGAATAAAGTAAGACACGGTGGGTAATGAAGCATCAATTGTTATCTTCACTTCATTTCCTCAACTAACGCTCATATGTATTACGGAGAGAAAATATGGTATAACATCCAGAATAGCACCATATCTCATTATTGGCTGTTGAACTTATTTTTGACTTAGAAAATCTCATCACATGCCGTTAGTAATATAGAATTGGTTTCATAAGCAAATGATTTTCTGTCATGAGTATGTTACATGCTTCATATTATTATTCTGGTATACTCTTGCAGGGTGAAGAAACGTGGATCCTTTTATAAACTGAATTACAATTGTCATTATCTGCGAGAATATTGATTAAAATACATCTTTCCAATGGGGGGAGCTTGTTCTAGGAAGAGAGATGATCGAGATACTGAGAATGGTATACCTAGAGGAGTATCGGGAAGATATTGCAAAAGTCGGAGTTCAAAGTGGTTGGCAACTTCATTTTCACGACCTGCTGTAGATATTCAAGGAAAGGGGAATTGTCCATCCCTCATGGATTTGTGCATTCGTAGAATTCGCGAGGTACATAGTTCTGCTTGCTGTCTTGGGCATAATTTCTTACATATTGCCTGATGTTTATTGTTCGTGATTCTAGCAGGACATGAACAAATATAGCAGCTTCTCGATGCTGCCAAGGGATATTAGTCAACAGATCTTTAATGATTTGGCATACTCCCAAAATTTAACTGACATATCTATCAAAGCTTTTCGAGATTGTGCTCTCCAGGTAGCTGAAAGTAATTAGTGTGGCCAGATGACCTTCAAATTAGTGTGTGTTTTATGTTACTCTTCCTGTTTAGTTTCAAGCTGATACATGAGATACCCTGCATGCATTTGACAGGATATTCACTTGAATGATCATCCTGGGGTGACCGACAGTTGGATGGATGTGATGTCTTCACAAGGAGCTTCTATACTTTCTGTGGATCTCTCTGGCTCCGATGTTTCTGATCATGGGTTGATGCACCTTAAAGATTGCTCAAGCCTCCAAGATTTAAATTTAAATTACTGTGATCATATTTCTGACGATGGGCTGGTACACATTGAAGGTATATAAATGATCGTTTCTTTTTTTATTATGTTCTGGAGTCAGACTTCATTTGCATTAGTGTATTGACCAGATAACTAAAAGTATTAAAGATCAAGATAATTACAAGTAGAAGAAGATTTGTCTATCAAATGAACAGAAAGTTTATTAGCAACTGAAGGAGGGGGGAAGGGAGAAGGGTTAACAAGAAGACTTATCACCGAATAGGATCAGTCTAACTTGTGAAGAAATCACTGTCAGTGCAACATGGAGCTTGTATCTATGGATGATTGGAAAGTCAAGTGAAGCAGCTCAACAAAGTGTCCCAATATATAACATGTTTGTCTGATTATCTTTTTCAAATGTTAGTTTTGTAATACTATACCCAATATCAATAATTATCAAATTTCATTACATGTTCCCCATGTTGTGCTATCTTATAGGTTATAACAATGATTCAATATCTTCAGGTCTCTCGGACTTGAAAAGTTTAAGTTTTAGGAGAAACGGTGCAATTACTGCTCAGGGAATGATTGTATTAGCCAGTTTGGTTAACTTGGTCGAATTGGACCTTGAGAGATGTCCTGGAATCCATGGTGGGCTTATTCATCTCCAAGGTACTTTCGCCCATAAACTTGATCTCATACTTAGTTGTGAACTTTTTATTAAGCCATAAAAAGCATTTGTATTTAAATGGATATCCCTTAGGGTTGTACATAAGGAAAAAAACATTAAAGGGAATAATTCCAACTGGCAGAAAAGATGGAATTAAGATGTGGATCTAAAGTATCGACCCATTCTTTACTCGAAAGAATAACAGAACCAAAACTCTTTCAAAAGTAGTAAGAACTTATCAAAAGCTCTATTGTTTCTCTCTCGCCAAATGGTTTAAAAGTAATTCTTTGTTTGTTCTTGCAAGCTCCTTTGTAAAGTGCTTGAAGACGTAGATTTTTAGGACAGGATGTGTACTGACGTGACTTTAAAATTATTATGTGTACTGGATGTACTTTAAAATTAGTGTTTTCGAAATTATGGAATACCAGGACACTCTAATCCATTCGAATGATTTTGCGTTCTCTCATTTTCCAGCGTTTTAAAAATATTTGGTATATATATTAATGCTTACTCTAAGATCTACATGAGATATTAGCATTGTTTGTTTCTTTAGTTTGTAAAACTGTAGCACTTCACTTCATAATTATTTTTCCCATTGAAGTAATATTACCATGGGCATGTAATTACCATTTCTCTTACCATTGGCATATAATTACCATTTCTCTTACCATTGGCATATAATTACCATTTCTCTTACCATTGGCATATACTAGCGCAGTCATTAAATACTTATGTGTCTGTTGTCATTCACTCTGTTTTTTAGTTAATTATGGCTGAAAAATCTAAGATATATAATTTACTACTTCAGAAAATTTGACGTTTTGCAGAAGTTAGAGCCTAGCAGTATTGTCTTGTGGGCCTGCAAGCCATTAATATGAACTCTGCATGAATCCCTATTCTCTCATTGTTCTTTTGTTAGTGTAGATTTGTTTGTACTGATATGGCTCATCATTATTATACCTATTTCTATACAGGGTTAACAAATTTGGAGTCTCTCAATATCAAATGGTGTAATTGCATCACAGATGCAGACATGAAGCCTCTCTCCAGTAATTACATATTTTCTCTCTTTGACCCAATATGGTAGTTGTAATTAGTATTTACACTTCTATCTTATGGATTTTCCTGAAAATGAAACTTTTTTGACTGGGAAAATCTCAGTGAGCAGTATGCTTTGGCTGAGTTCGTAATGGATCTCTCTTTCTCTCTCTGCATATACACATAGATATAATATACATATACTTATACATATACAAATGTACATATACATATACACATATACATATATGCAGACACACACACACACACACACACACACACACACATATATATACATACACACATACATACATACATATATACACACACACACATATATATATAAACATATTACATGTATATATAGAGTTATACATATATACACACACACACATATATATATAAACATATTACATGTATATTACACATGTATGTTTATGTGTGTGTGTGTCTGCGTGCGCGCATGTGTCTGCGTGTGCTCATGTGTCTGCGTGCGCGCATGTGTCTGCGACTGCGCACATGTGTCTGTGACTGCGCACTCCACCCCCACCTTCACTAATTTAAACTCATGCGAAATACTAATTCCTTATAATCCAGGTCTTACAAACTTGAAAGGGTTGCAGATTTCATGCAGTAAGGTGACTGATAATGGTATTGCCTACTTAAAAGGTACTCCCCTATTTTTAGGGCTAAAATTTACTATGGAGAAGCATGTAATTTCATGTACCATTCCCATTTCTTCCCTCGTAAGGTTGTGTCAGCATTATGAGAAAATTCTGGTAGTCTAGCGTTAGTTTGGTTTTCTCTGTTAGCTAGACAATTTTTCTGTGGTCCCACAGGTTTATGCAAATATTAGTGACTGACCCAACAATTTGAGTTAGTATTAACGTTTTGAACATACCTATACTTCGTGTAGCTCTTTATACCCTCTAAAATGAGTTCTCAATTCTTTTTGGTTCTTACGAATTGCTTGTTTTGGAGTTGAGTGGACGCCACTAGAGAAATTAATAGGCTTCTGCTGTGTGTGGTGAACAAGATGTGTAGGTGAGCTAAGGCGTTAGACTTTTCCTAGTTGGCTTGTATTGGCCCCCTTGGTAAGAGAGATATTATAGGGTATTCAATGACACTGATACATAGTGGTTGTAGAAAGTAAAGTTCTCAAAAGAGATGTTGTGGCTTTGATGAAACTATTTCTAATAGTTTCTATAGTGGGTCTTAGATCTCCCTTTCTTTTCAGTCAGCTTATCCTTTTGTAGTCTAGTAGATAGCTTGGCACTTGGATCATAACTAACTAGACATTTAATTTTTCATTTCCTTCGGAAGTATTTCCAGTATCATAAGAGGGATGATCTTACTCTCTTATTCTAACAGCCTCTTCAAGTTCATGTGAAATGTTCTCTCTTTTGCTCCCAACTTTAGCTTCTTTATCCTTAATGATGGTGATACATAATATATGTTTGCATTGCAGGACTGCACAAACTTTCGCTATTGAATTTAGAGGGCTGTCCAGTTACAACAGCATGCCTGGAGACTCTTTCAGGTTTGGATTTTGGTTTAAGTGCTTGTTTATCTCCCATCTATGATAATGGGTAAAAGTTATCTGTCTGTCATGGTTTTGGTTCTAAAATTGTCGTGATCAATATGTTCTCATGGTTCAGTCTTATAATTAAAAAAATACATCTTCATGTTTCATGGTTGCTTTGTCTACCCAAATCCATAGTTAGTGTGTGTGTGGTGCTCCAAGGTCTTTTTCCTAAGCTAAGTTAGCTATGTTCCATAACCGGACTAGAGATGTTTTAACTGATGAGAATTTAGGAACTTATTTTTTCCCGTGTAGCTTTTTTGTGTTACTTGAAAGTGCATGATTTATTGAAGCACTAGTAAATTGTTTGATGTTAAATGGTGGATCTAATAACGTAATCATGATGCTTTAAGAATGTCATCTTCATCATCGTTGTCAATGGTGTGGGTATTCATTCGTCTGTGACTATTTTGGTTTGCGGTGCTGATATCTTTCTTGGTCATATTTTGATCAGCCCTTGCTGCTCTGAGATATATGAATCTTAGCAGATGCCATCTTTCTGATAATGGAAGTGAGAAGTTTGCACGTGAGTCTCTACAGATTTAATTTTATAACATGATATCCATGTTATGGGGGAACATGTCTCTTCTGGAGTGTGTGATTTCTCTTGTACTTTTTTTTCTTGCAGGATTTAAAAATTTGAAAGTACTAAACTTGGGTTTCAATGACATTACAGATGCTTGTTTGCTTCACTTGAAAGGTTAAGTTCTTCCTCTCTTTCTACATCTTGTTTGTATTTATATTTATCTTTCGACATCAGATAAGCTCTAACGACAAAAAGATGGGCACTGGTAGTGCCTAACTACAATGTAAGTCTAAGCCTGTTGGACACACAATTCAATTTTATGGTGGTTCCTCAACAACTTCAACCCTGTTTGGAGAGGGGGGGGGGGGTATCTGACATCCACCAAGTTTGAGATTTACTCATGTAATGTTAAAACCCGCCCATGTAGGATTTGAAAAACCAATTGAACCCACTATTAGATTTATATTTCTGAAAAGATAAAAGGGAAAAGGTGAATAAGATAAAAGTGAGCAATTCAGCCTCATAGAGGATTTGAATCAAAGCCTTTTTGGGTTTGCTTCTCGGGCTGTGAGTGCCAATTCTTTGGAATCTCAGGAGAACAAGCCATTTCACACATACTCTCTCTCTCTCTCTCTCTCTCTGTGTGTGTGTGTGTGTGTGTGTGTGTGTTCATTTTTTGGGAGTGGGTAGTGGTGTGAGACTATGCATACATGTTCATCTTCTTGCATGCATGCTTGTTGGATGTTTCAGTTATATTTATGATAACTAAAAAAAAATTGGTCTTGCCTCGAGCAGGTTTGACAAACCTGGAGAGCTTGAATCTAGACTCATGCAGGATTGGGGATGAAGGGCTGGTTAACTTGAAGGGTGACTACTGAACTTTGAACAATTTCCCGTGTTTTGTTTTGCAACTTTTGTCTGTTGTTTTTGTAAAAGCATTTCATTTCTTCATCCGCCAAAATTTTCAGATGGAGGTAACTTATTTTTCGCAAGTCTTTGACATTACATCTACTGGGAATACAATAAATTAACTGTACATACCTGATTGAGAAAGTAACAAGGGTTGGTATTAAAATGGAACGTAAAGTGACACTGATACCAGGATTGTTAACTAGGAACTCATGTTAGAGATGCTCTCGAGGTTGAGATATGATTCAATATTGATATGTTATGCACTTGCCCAATATGAACTACACATGGCAATATTCACAATAGAGAATGAACTTCTTTTAATAAAGCGCTGCTAAGAATTGCACTTAAAAACACGAATCTTCAAATAATGTCTGTGTGAAATATACGGGCCTTATAACAGTTTTTTTTTTCTTGTCAGAAGCGTTGTACAGTTAAATAGGTAAAATTATTAAAGCTTATAGGTATGCCTTGACATTTTTCTACTGATTTAAGTAGCATGAATCTTAACATTAAGTTTGGAAGTTTTATGACAGGATCTTAACACAGAGTTTGAAAGTCATGACAGAACAACTACTGATTTATGCAGTGAAAGTTATTTAGATAATGGCATAAGTTGTTTCGCTTATAGTTTTAAATTGAACATCTACTGAGAACTAACACATATCTGCAAACCTAATTTTACCCTGGATGGCATCTTCTTATGACTGCCCCTTGTTAAGTAATTTGCTTATGAATTGATTGGTCTTAGGTCTCTGCCATTTGAAATGTTTGGAGTTGTCTGATACTGACGTTGGAAGCAATGGACTTTGCCATTTATCTGGTTAGACATTTTCTTTTGTTATACCTGTTTTCTGATAGTAACAGTGAAGTGCCATGATTAACTTCCCCTGCTTCATTTGATGAGTATGGTGCCTTCTTTTTTCCTAAGGGTATGTGTGCAAATCATTTTCAGATAGCTGGTTTTAAGTAGAAGTTCCATAAACTCTCTGGTTTCCATTGCTGTTTTCAAGTAGTGTATGTTCAAATTTTATTTCTTCCTGATCCTTGGGAAGATATCTCGTATCAAGTTCAGAAAGTTGCCGTCTTGCTAATCTATTTCCAGGAAGTGGATGATCTCGGCGTGTCCCTGCTGCCTTTAGATATTCTTCGACTATATGGGACATATGTCGGTACCTATCATTTTGAAAGGCAAAATTGCTGGACAACTGTGCGTTGTGGAGAATATTGACTAATTTCATCAACATTTCCACCATGAATTAGATTTCTGATGAAGTTCTGCCTAGTTGTTCATCATCTTTTGAATAATCTATTAATCTGTCAGTGCCCTTGTTGTTTTTCTTGTAGGTTTGGCTAACCTGGAGAGCATAAATCTCTCTTTCACTGTGGTTACAGACTTTGGTTTAAGAAAATTGTCAGGACTCTCGTCTCTTAAATCACTAAATTTGGATGCTCGCCAAATCACAGATATGGGCCTTGCATCTCTAACTAGTAAGTGTTGATACTGAATGGATGTTCATGCTCTAAAGCACATTATAAGCACTTATTTAGCTTGTGTATTGGATTACCTTTGATCTGCTAATCTAATATCACTTCAGTAAAATGTTTCATAAGATCTGTCACAGCCATTTGAACTTCTTTTAGTTCTGCATCATGCTTAGCATTTTTATTTTGACTGAAAACCACCCCAATGTAGGGCCCTTTGGACTGATTCCTGGAGCCTCATGTTTAGCATTTTCTTATCTTTATCTACCTTATTTAGCTTGATGTTTTTATCTACCTTACTATGCAGCTTTGACTGGATTGACTCATCTGGATCTTTTCGGAGCTCGTATTACAGACTCCGGAACAAACTATCTGCGAAGTATGTTTATTGACATTGTAGAACTACGCGTATTGTGTTTCAGAAAAAGATTAATTTAATCTTGTGCTTATGGCATATTTGGACTTGGCCCAATTAAGACAATGGTATGTTCTTTCTAGCATGTCCAAGATGACTCACCCACATCTGCATTTTAATGAGATAACCCTAATAAGTTAATAAATTTATGAGTAAGTTTAGATATTTGGATCTCATGAAGTCCTTGAGTTTGGCAGACGAGTTGGAGTTTTGAAGGAGAACATGGTAAAACAAGTAAAGATCAGAATGGAACATCAAACTACCTCTTCTCTAAGGAGATGCTTGATCTTGCAGCTTAGCAGTGTGAATCCATCAAGCATTTACATTTCTTTTTAACTCATAGACTAGAAAAGAAATAGCGAGGAGTTTGAGAAAAGATAACTAGAAAAATGGATATGGTATATGAAATTTTTAGAAAATTAATTACATTAACAAAACAATTAGAGCTTTAATTTGGAGGGAATAACTAGCTTTTGATGCAATTAATCTTTTTCTATGCCATTTATTTTCTGGTGGTCAGACTTCAAAAACCTGCGGTCCCTTGAAATTTGTGGTGGAGGATTGACTGATGCTGGTGTAAAGAATATCAAGGATCTTACCTCTTTGACAGTGCTAAATCTATCACAAAACAGCAGCCTCACAGATAAAACATTGGAGTTGATTTCTGGTATTCGAACCTTATTCCACTTGATCGTATCTGCTTGCTCTTTGTGTAATTTACTGATTATGATATTATTGCTCAAAAAGTTTATAGCTCACTAGATATAGTTTCAAAATGGAATTTTGTTCATAAGGACGGCATGCCTTCACTAGTAATGGTAAAAACTTGTTAACCCAGGTTTGACGGGGTTGGTCTCTTTAAACATTTCAAATTCCCGTATAACCAGTGCGGGCCTGCGTCATCTGAAAACTCTGAAGAATTTGAAACAATTGACACTGGAGGCGTGCAAGGTGACAGCAAATGACATCAAGAAGCTTCAATCCACTGACCTCCCTAACTTGGTCAGTTTCCGCCCTGAGTAGCTATGCAAGTATTGTATAATAATCTGTAAATAGTGCTACTGCCACTTGGTACAGACTTGTAAATGAAAATATCGAAGGCAAGGAGAAATTTGATGAATTGTACATAGATAAGTACAGAACTGCAGGCTCTTTGGGAGCCGAATGTTCTCTCATTTGCTTTGTCTGAAGGTTCTTTATCCTCTCTCTCCCACTTGCCGAGAAAAGTGGGATCTTACTCGAATCACAAAAGGAATTGAGGTAGGATTCAGAGGCTGTGGGTTAGAAGAGGGGAAAAAACATGTAAATATCTACTGTGAAAGACATAAAAGAATGTGAAGTCTACTATTTTCTCGAGGCTCTATAATCATTGTTCTGCATCAACTTTATGCTAGAAAAGCCATTACCCGAAGCTGTGTTGTGTATTGCAAAACAATACAACCAATTTTTGATGTTATTGGATTTGGGAGTCGAAATTTGATTTTGGTGATTTGACACTTGAATTTTCAAGCATTTGAGGAATCTCTGAGAACCCATTTCAGGTGATAAGGTAATGAGAAGTCATGAAATGGCGTTGATTGTTCAGTTTGTCATGGTAGTGAGCTCCCCCTTTCTTTCTTTCGTCCATTTGAAACAGACTTGTTATCCTCAATCCTGGATCTAGTTTGATATCGTCAATTTTGATTCTCAATTCTCCTTTCTCTTCCTTTATCTTCTCTCATTTTCATATCTAAACCCCTAATCATTCACATTTTCCCGACCCCTCATTTTCTGTTTTTTCAGTTTGTTTTTTCTCATCAACGGTCATTGTTTATGTTTCTGAAAATTGAGAGAAATCTTTTTCGCTCTTTCATTACAAGTTTTAACTCTCCCTTAGTCCCTTATCCAAAATTTCTTGAAGATTAGATTTTTTTTCCTTCTCGAGCCTTTTCGTTAAGTGGTGCTAGAGGAGTTATCTTTCTGTAGATTAACATACTAGTTAATCATAATTGGAGACGAGATCGTACTACAATAATGTTATCTTGTCCTTGGGAATGGGTGAAATCGGTCATGAATTTCGCTAAACGAGGCCTTTTGAATTTTTGTAGCTGAGGCCTTTGGATGCAGATTGTAGGGTGGATGGAAAACTTAATTCCGCTACTTATGCTATTTCAAAATATAATAATGGTCAGAGTATGAATGGTTTAGACGTTTTTAATTTAGATTTAATATTTTGTGTTTGATTGAGAAGGATGATCTATTTTACAAATAGAAGACGATTTACTTGATGTAATTGTTTTTCTTCTTTGCAATATAATATGTTTTTATTAAAAAAAAGGGGAAATAGCAGAAAAATGCAGGTTTTGAGAGTAAAGTAAAAATATCAAAAAAAATTATTTATAAAAATGGTCTAAATATGACCGTGGGAAATAATTTATCTATCAAAATTACACAGTGATAAATAAATTATTTATTATATTTTGGCCATTTTAAAAATAAAAAAAAATTTGGACATTTTTGTAACTTGAGTTGGATATTTGTGATTTGCAATAGAAGTTTATCTAATTTGCACGAAGTTGTATTTTCCTTTTGTAATCAGTTATAATATATCATTGGAAATAAAGAACAATAGAAATGAAGAAATGTATTTCTCATGGTTTAAGGCAATAATTCTCTGGAATTTAATTCATTAAAGGCAAACAATAAAAAATGTTCTAAATTTTGAAAACCGACTTTTCTTCCCCTTATATTTCTGCGCAGTTTTACATAAAAACAACAAAGAGTAATTGTCCCACACACTACTGATTTTCCAACCCGTGATTGATGGCACTAATAATATAAAAGACAATGAAACCTTATCCCTCACTCTTCTATAGTTCTAAATCACATTAAAAGTCTCCTTTGGAGTCAACATTAGTACATTACCCATGACTTCATCCCACATAACTCCACACTCGCCTCTTTCTTTTTTCCCTTTTAGTCCACTCTCAAGTTTCAACCAATTCCAAATTTACATAAACCAAATCAAACCCACCTACACAACTTCAACCAAGAACAAAAAAAAGTGTCCAAAGTCTTCCCTAATCAAATCTAGCACCAACCATTCTCATACCAACTTCAACCAAGAACAAAAAAAAGTGTCCAAAGTCTTCCCTAATCAAATCTAGCACCAACCATTCTCATACCAATTTCTTCGTAGTACCATCGTAAATATGATTCAACGGTTCAGATATACTCGATGTAGTACTTCCAAACACGTTTTTAGATATCCTTCTTTTTTTCATAAAATGATATTGTTTCACATGTTATCATTTTTTTCATAAAAAGATATATTCAAGTAGCAGTTGGAGAGAGTGCTCTCTAGGGGTTTCTCCTCTCAACTAATGATACCAAAAGACATATGGTTTAATTTGAGAGAAAACCTCATATTTATAGTAATGTCCAAGGGTAAGGATTATGAGATCAAACATATCCTAGAATCATCTCTTTACTTAAAATTAATTAAATTAATTTTAATTAATAATTTTCATTACTTAAAACATGACCAAGTGGTTGATTGCTAGATATCTACATCATGCCTATTAAATACTAGTCACAAAAATACTTATAATCCATTAGCTAGCTCGGGAACTATAATGATAAAAGTACTCATGGTTAAATAATTAATAAACTCTACCGACCAAACTCTTGATCAAATTTATTAATTATTAGTTACAATTAATTCTACTATAAATTTGTAATAGAACTTCAATCGTATTTTATATTACTCGATGTAACTATCATCGGCCTATTATTCACGATGTGTCGCCCATCCATAATATAACACAGTGTATAATTAAATATAGTACTATCTAACTAATATATACACTACTTATTTTTTTAGTTTAAAATACCATCTAGTGATCATATAACAGATTATGTAGATGGTACCGTGTCACTTACTTAAATATGAGTTTATAATTCTCTTAAGATTAAGAACATTCATTTTATAATAGCAAATGAATTATGATTTTATTAAGATAGTACTTTACCTAAAAATCAAACTCATTAGTCATTTCAATACATTCCAAATGCACTAGCACATTAACCAGGTATTTCACCTAGTGACCAATGTAAGTCATTCTACGTGAGAATTAATGTACTACTATCTTTCTTAGCAAAGTGTCCAACTTCATTAGACTAGGGAAAAGAGAATTTATGTATCATAAATTACTTTTGGTTAAATATCTTGTTCTTATATGAGCTAAACTCCACAAGACCCATAAACCAAGTATTGCTTTGCTTGTAAACCTTTTACAAGAACGTGTTACATGTAATATTGGATATGTAGAAATGATGAACATGTTGGTTCTGATCTTTGGAAAGTGATGAGCTTCAGAGATGATGAACCTTTCTGGTTCTGATCTGTTATTGAAGAAAAAATTATGTTTATTTATAATGAGGGATGATGTATATATACAAATGATTCTAACGGTTGCCTATGATCTCCTATGAATCCAACGGATGCCTACTTGTAGCCTGAAATCGTTTTTTACCAGAAATGGTTAGACACCCACTGTGTTTGGGAAAGTCTCTGTTCTGCTTCCTTCTTTTGCTTATGATGAAGATTTTCTTCTGAGGCTGCAGCTTTTCCTTCTTCAACACTCCCCCTCAAGTTGGGTTCGTATAGGTTGATCGAACCTAACTTGTCAAGTATTCTTTGGAGGTTATTTTTGTCAAGAGCTTTGGTGAAGATGTCGGCTAGCTGGTCTTCACTACGTACAAAGGGAATGGTGATTTCTCCAGACTGTACTTTATCTCTTATGAAATGACAGTCCACTTCAATATGTTTGGTTCTCTCATGAAAAACGGGGTTCATTGCAATGACGTGCTGCTTGGTTGTCACAGTGCATCTCTATCGGTTTTCTTATCTCAACCTTCATGTCTTGAAGGAGATGTTTAATCCATGTGAGTTCGCTAGCAGTGGAGGCCATGGCTCTGTATTCTGCCTCCGCACTTGACCTTGCTACAACAGTTTGTTTCTTGCTCTTCCAGGTCACTAGGTTCCCACCTACGAAGACACAAAAGCCTGTTGTAGATTTTCTGTCGTAACTACCTGCCCAGTCAGCGTCAGTGTATCCAGCAACGGAGTTTGTCCCGGTTTTCTTCATCCATATCCCTTGGCCGGGAGTTCCTTTAAGGTATCTGAGTATCCTTTCTGCGGCTGCCTGATGATTTGTGCAGGGTGCATGCATGAATTGACTGATAACGCTAACTGCAAAAGTGATATCTGGTCTTGTGACCGTTAGGTAAATAAGTTTTCCTACTAATCTCTGATATTGGCCTATATCAGTTATTGGTTTGCTATCATTCAGTCTTATTTTTATGTTGGTTTCCATTGGTGTGCTAGCAGGTTTTGCCCCTATCATGCCTGTTTCTTTTAACAAGTCTAAGATATATTTTCTTTGAGATAGAAACAATCCCTTCTTCGAGTGAGCTATTTCTATCCCTAGGAAGTACTTTAGTTTTCCTAGATCTTTAATATCGAACTCTCCCTTTAGAAATTTTTGAACACTCCATATTTCATTGTGGTTATTTCCGGTGATGATAATGTCATCTACGTAGACTAAAACGATGGTAGTGGAGTTGTTCGTGTGTTTGACAAACATAGATGAGTCCGCCGTGCTTTTGACGAAGTTAATCTTTAAAAGAGATAGGCTTAATTTTCCATACCATGCCCTTGGTGACTGTTTCAGGCCGTAGATAGCCTTCTTTAATCTACATACCAGAGATGGGTGTGTTGCTTTCTCGTGTCCTGGAGGTAGGGACATATATACTTCTTCTTCCAGATTTCCTTGGAGAAATGCGTTTTTTACATCCATTTGATATAGTTCCCAGTTGAGGTTTGTGGCAACGGATAGTAGCACTCGGATTGTGTTCATTTTTGCTACTGGAGCGAACGTCTCCTGGTAATCTACTCCATATGTCTGAGTAAAGCCTTTGGCAACTAGTCGGGCTTTGTATCTCTCGATAGTGCCGTTGCTGTTGTATTTGGTCTTGTAGACCCATTTACATCCTACGGGTTTCTTCCCGCTGGGTAGTGGGATTATGTCCCAAGTCTCATTCTTTTCCAAGGCTAGGAGTTCTTCATTCATCGCCTTTCTCCATTTAGGGTCGAGTTGGGCTTCTTGATAGGTCTTTGGCTCATCTGTTTCATCAATTTTTCCCAAGTATGCCCTGTGTTTGTTAGAGATTTTATCATAAGATAGGAAATTTTGGATAGGGTATAAAACCTGATGAGACACGTAGTCTTTTAATCTTGCTGGGGGATGAGTTTGCCTTGTTGATCTTCTTACGATTACTGCTTCATCAGTGACAACTGCCTCATCAGTTGCTCCCCCTGAGGTAGTTGTCTCAGGCGTGGTTGATGTGTTATCCTGTTCCTGTCTTATGATATCGGAGGAAATAATACTGTTAGGTAGCGGAAGTGTTTTGTGGTGGTTATGGTTGTCGGAGTCCTTTGGGTAATAGGATTCTAGTTCTAAGAATTGTACATCGCGTGAGATGTAGAGTTTATGGTTTGTTGGGTCGTAGCATTTATACCCCTTTTTTTCAGCGGAATACCCCAAGAATAGGGTTTTGACTGCGGTTTTGTCCAATTTATCAATTTTTGGAATGTGTACGTAGCATGTACATCCAAAGACTCGTATGTGATCAAGATTAATTTTCCTACCCTTGAGAATTTCTATAGGGCTTTTCAGATGCAATTTTACGCTGGGTAATCGATTGATAAGGTATGTTGCTGTAAGTATTGCGTCTGACCAGTACCGTTTGGGTACGTTATTTTGGAGGAGGAGAGCCCTAGTCATTTCAAGAAGGTGTCGGTTTTTGCGTTCTGAGACACCATTTTGTTGTGGGGTGTGGATACAGGTGGTTTGATGTCGTATACCGTTTTGTTTAAAGAACTCAAAAAAGGTGTTGTTAGTATATTCGGTTCCATTGTCAGACCTAAAGATTTTTATGGTTGTTTCAAATTGAGTTTCGACTAACTTATTGAATTCTTGAAAACGACTGAAGACTTCACTTTTTGATTTTAAAAGATATAACCAGGTGGTGCGAGAGAAATCATCAATAAAGGTAACAAAATATTTGAATTTATTATACGAGTCAACTGGGGCAGGCCCCCAAACATCAGAATGGATTAATTCAAAACATCGTTTTGTCGTACTACTAGATAGTGGAAAAGGTAACCTGGTTTGTTTTGAGAGTTTGCAGACTGAGCAACTGCTAGAGTCTGAATTACAACCAAGTAATTTGTTTAGGATTTTGTCAGAGGGATGACCGAATCTCCAATGAAGTAATTTGTCCTTTTGTACTGTACTGGAGGTGGCCAGACATGTTTTGTCGGTATCTTCTAAGTAGTACAGACCGTTTCTAAATTTCCCTTCACCAATCTTCCTCCCGGTGACCCGATCCTGAAAAATTACTTTGTCAGGTGAAAATGTAACATTGCAGTTCAGGTCTTTGGTTATTTTACTGACGGATAGGAGATTGGAGTTAAAATTGGGGAGACAAAGTACGTTGTTAATGGTTTTTGTGAAGAGTGTGGTTGACCCTGTGCCAAAAATTGGAACTTTATTTCCATTGGCTACCGTCACGTGTTGTGGTTTTTCTAATTTAGTGAGACTGTGTAGATTTTTTGTGTTATAAGTCATGTGGTCAGAGGCACCAGAGTCTATTATCCAGTGTTCTAAGTTGTGACAAAAGTTTGCAGATTTAGAAAAATAATTGACAGTATTGCAATTAGATGAACCTGGGGTATCGCGTAAAAATTCTCCGAATTGTTTGAGCAGTGCAGCCATCTGTGCGTTGTTGTCTGGGGACAGGTCTGCCCTAATGGATCCGGATCGGTCTATTTCTTCCATTTGGTCGGGTCGGTACCCACTGCCCGAACCGGGTCCATGTATATTATTTGCCCTGCGGTCTGGGTCGGGTCCTGACCCGTGACCCGCGCCAATAAAACCCTCGGTATAAAAGGGTGAGCGTTTCGCGGAGCCTCCTCGCTCGTCACTCTTCGCGCAGCTCCCTCGCTCGTTCTGGAACTTTCTCTGGTTCTGTCGGAGGTGAGGGTGCAGATTCCAGCACCGATCATGGGTGTGTCCTTCCTTTCGGCAGTGGCTGCATCTCACCTGCTCGCCTGGTTGTCCGCGGTGTCTTCCCCCTTCCTTAGGGTTAGGGTTTCGGAGGAAGCCGCGGGTCGCCATGGCTAGTGCTTCCCCCTTTTCATCTCTGGTACTCATGACTCGTCGCCTGGTTTCTTCTCTTTGAACTATGGCTGAGACGGTGGCAAAAGTTGGCTTTTCTGTCGACATCAAGATCTGAGCTCGGAATGCTTCGTAGCTTGAGTCGAGAGCCGTCAAGAAGTGGTAAACCATATCTTGCTCAGCCCGTTCTTGGAGTTCCTTCAGGTCAGTGGTCATCGGTCTCAAGGTTTCAAGTTCTTTGAACTTAGATTTTAAAAACCCGGTTAGCTCCGGTACTGATCTGTCCCCTTGTTTTGCTTGAGAGATCTCTCGTTTAAGTTCAAAGACTTATGCAAAATTGTTTTGTTCACAATAGTTGCTCCGGATTTCTTCCCAGAGTTCCTGTCCTGTTTCACAAAAACAAAAAATTTCACTGAGTTTTGGGTCTATTGAATTTGTTATCCAGGTCATTACCTGGCTGTCCATGATGTCCCATTCTTCTGAGTTTCGGTCCGGTCTTGGCTTACTGCCATCCACGAAGCCCAGTCTGCCTCTTCCTTTCAGGCTCACCCGAGCCGCCCTGGCCCACGGTATATAGTTGTGGCTAGTGAGCATGATGGAGGTTAGTCTGGGGTTGGTGTCATGGTGGTGAAGCTGGCCGGAGGTTGATGGTTCAGCCATTTGTGTTGGTTCTCAGAATCACTGCTCTGATACCATGTAGAAATGATGAACCTGTTGGTTCTGATCTTTGGAAAGTGATGAGCTTCAGAGATGATGAACTTTTCTGGTTCTGATCTGTTATTGAAGAAAAAATTATGTTTGTTTACAATGAGGGATGATGTATATATACAAATGATTCTAACGGTTGCCTATGATCTCCTATGAATCCAACGGATGCCTACTTGTAGCCTGAAATCGTTTTTTACCAGAAATGGTTAGACACCCACTGTGTTTGGGAAAGTCTCTGTTCTGCTTTCCTCTTTTGCCTATGATGAAGATTTTCTTCTGAGGCTGCAGCTTTTCCTTCTTCAACAGGATAAAACCTTATTATTGAGAATAAATGTCTTAGTAGAATAATAAAATTTCGGTGCTTTAAGCTAAAAATGGGTTGAAACACTTTCTCCCTCCCCTTTAGCAAAAAGTTACATAGTTATACACCTCTTAAAATTAATATTTAGAGTACTAATAATCGTATAGTTTGTCTGAATCGTCAACAACCTCTCCTATTCACGTGAACAGGTCTTAATCTATCCTTTTTTTTGTCTGGTTTTTTCAAATTCCTTTTTCTCTATATATACACATCTTTTCACAAATTACACAAACTCAAGGGAAATCATACATCATCCCAAAGCCATGGATTGGTTCTCATGGCTATCAAAAACCAGCCTGGAACCCTCCCTGGTGTATGAATATGGTCTTGCTTTTGCTCACAATGAGCTAGAAGAGGAAGACATAATCTACTTCAACCATGAGTTTCTCCAAAGCATGGGCATTTCCATAGCCAAACACAGGCTAGAGATCCTCAAGCAAGCAAGAAAAGAGAGAGGGAAAAGCCCACAGTCCATCACAAAGCTTATGGTGGCAATCAAGAGGACAAAGAGGCGTTTGACTAGGTATATTAGTACGTGGAGTCGGTGTGAGGGTAATAAGGCCATTATGGTTGTTCCGAGGCAGAGCTATGGGATAAGGCTTAGGGGAAGTTTGGTGAAGAGGAATAAGAAGCCGATGATAGCCAAACAAGGAACTGGGAATGGAAGATTGCTGATTACTGATGGAAGTCCGGTGGCGGTGCGTGGTGAACGGGTGGATAGCTTTTTAAGCCGGCCGGTGGTTGAAAATGGCGTTGTAAAGGAGGAGGAGAAGTTGGATGATGGTGGTGGTGATGTTGAGGATTGTTATTGGTCTTGTTGTTTGGAAGAGATGAGGTGGGATTCCATGTTTCAAGATTTGAAACCCACATGAGAAAATTTTGTAATTATTTGCGTTTTTCTCTTTGATCTTCTGATTTGCTCTGTTTTCTTAATGAATCGATCTCCTTGTTGGATTCTTCTTCATTTTTTTGTTGTTGATTTGGTGTTTGTGAAAGATTTTTCTGTTTCAGATTGGCCGGTCTAAATTAGAACCATGTAGTGAAAATTAATCGTCAAAAATGTTTAATGATGGTTAGAGATATGGAAATTCAGATATGTTTATGAGTTCATTTATTTAATTTCTCCAAATAATATATATAATGACAGGTTTCTAAACAGGTGACAACAAAACAAAACAAATGATATGAGGCAGCGTGCTAAGGAAAACTTGGCTCTCTGTTTCCTATGATGGTGTGGGGGCATGCACAAGGAAATCTATGCCACCATGGGTCTACATGGTAATGAGACTGTCGACCTTGCTTTTGCATCTTTTGTTTGTCAATCTACTTGGTGCTTCCTTTCTTCTTTTCCACAGAAATGTTATAAAAATTAAAAGTTTTCTTAAAATGAGTCATATAACCTCATATTCCTTAAATGTAGCAACAACAACCCTTAATAAGCCCTAACGAAAATCGACCGTATTTGTAAAGATAAAAAAAATCAAGCATTTTAGTAATTCGCGCATTATACGGTACGTGAATTATACGGGGCGAATTATACGCCCAAATACCAAGCCTTGTTACCCTGTATTCCCTCTTCTCTGTCTTCAGTCGCACATAGCGGCTATTAACCAAATCCCCTCACGATTTTTGCCTCCTCAGTCTTCCCCTCGCGACTCTTCAGTCTTCCCTGCGTCTTTCCCTCTTTAGCCGCCGGCGCTAACAAAACTCAGACGCACAAACTCTCGCCCCCTCTCNCCCCCCCCCCCCGTCTGAACTTCCGAAGAACCAAGGTTTGGTTCTGAATTTTGTGACGAAATTGTGACGCGTTGGACTTAGGATTGCTCAGATTGCTTCGAAATTGTGACGCGTTTGCTCAGATTGCTTCGAAGAACCCAGGTTTGGTTCTGAAATTTGGGTTCTGAATTTTGGTAATGTAATTTCCATGGAAACAGGGGGTGGGGGTTGGAAGAATCTATATTTTGGATAATTTAGGTTCAAAGAATCTGTATTTTAAGTTCTGAATTTTGGTCAGATTGCTTCGTTGGTTCTGTATTTTGGGTTCTGAAGTTTTTTGTATTTGACTTTGTCTCGTTTAATCGAATGATCTGGATTGTGTGTTATGTAATTCTGAATTTAAGAACTCAATTCGGGTAATTTGGGTGTTCTGCTTTGTCTATTCTGTGATTCTGAATTTAGGAACTCAATCCTTGATTATGCTCTGAATTTGAAAGAGATACGCTAGTAACTAAACTGACAAAAAATTGTTTGAAGTTTTCACTATTGTTTAATCGTACAGCCACTTTTATGATAAAAATCAGCTACCCTCCTAAGCATTTCTTCCTTTTGAATTATATTTTTATATATTTTTTACTAATTTCCTTTCTAATATAAGTATTTTTATATATAGATGTTTGGTGGCACAGTGGTTCAATATTCTATGTATTATAAAATATTGTGATTAGAATTTTGAGTCGACCAGATAGTTCATCAGCTTGTGAAAAAAAATTGGATTGCATGAGAAGCAGCTCAAACCAAAAAGAAAAATAGATTGAACGATTTTACGTACGTGAAAATGAACTCTTTTTTTATGATGATAATGTACACAGATCATAATGTAGGTGATATGTCGCCAATTGATCTTTTCAAGATTAATCCATTTGTTGAAGAATGGTTTGAAGAAGAACCATAGTTTTTGGATGGGAGTGCGACTCTATATGACATGAGTTTGTGTAATTGGTCTAAGCTTCTTTGATCCAGATGAATTTTGAACTTATTTTGATTAAGGGTGTGCAGAAATTTAAAGAACCAAACTGAAGTCGTTCAGTCCATATTTTTACTCTAATGATTCGATTCGGTTCGATAAATTTAAATTCGTAACAATGTCTATATTTTAAATGATTCGATTTTAAATAATTCGTAACAATCATTTTTACTCTAATGATTCGATTCGGTTCGATAAATTTAAATTCTCGCCTATGTCATTATCCTGAAGTAATTTTGGCAGAGTTTTTCTTAATGGAGAGTTGCTTATCTTGTTCTAAAGCATATGAGGTATATATACCTGAAGCCTTGGAGAATGATGCGTGTTGATGACATGGTAAAGGGGAGCGTGTCGAAGACGCCTCAGAGGTATGGCGGTTCCTCTTTGATGTGATGAATTGGGGGATGACATTTAATGCTCTTGTCCCTCGAGCTCACAGAAAGGTCGAGATGACGTGGAAAAAGGGTGCGTGTCGAAGACGCTTGGTGGTATGACGGCTCCTCCTTGATGTGACGAATTAGAGGATGGCATTTAATGCCCTTATCCCCCAAGCTGAGAGAAAGGTCGAGATGATGTGGCAAAGGGGAGTGCATCGAAGACACCTCAGAGGTATGGCCTGTCCTCCTTGATGTGACAAATTGGAGGGCGGCATTTAATGCCCTTGTCTTCCGAACTGACAAAAAGCTCGAGATGGCTTGAGAGAGATTAATCTAACATGGGTGGTGGCGATTAGACTATTGAACCTGGGGAGGAATGGGAAGGTGCCACCTTGGCTCTTACTTTCAGCTCGTAATGATGGTGCTGACATTGAGTCGTTATTCAAACTTCCAAGCCCTCAGCACGTATTCTTTGCTCCTTATAAGCCCTGTCTAGCCCGACCTTCTCTCGTCGTGGGTTGGTGAGGTCAGGTCAGGCAGGACGTTTGGCGCATGACTGAGACTTGGCGGGATTCCCATGCTGCGTCGTGGTATTGTTGGGATACTTGTCTTCCTTTTATTGGTTTCCAGGAAGTAGTCGTAACAATGTCTATATTTTAAATGGAAACAATACTATTAATTGATCACTACATTTTGATTTTGGAGTACTTGTGATATATTTAGAAATGAATTATGAATTGAATATTCACGAATTTTTAGATTGATTTTTTATTGTCACATTCATAATATATTGTTATATTAATATATATTTGTAAATTCTACGATATCGAATTTTTGAAACGAAATGTATAAAATTCGTATCCGAATTTTTACAAATCGCGTATTATTAATTGAAGATTAGTCAAATGTTTGACCATTTAATTTTTAAATTATACAAGTGGAATAATACTCCATATTTTTACCCTCTCTAAATTAACTATGACTCAAACAGGCTTTTTCGGGCATGTGGTGGCTGGCCTCGAACCAGACCGGACTGCTCCACCACTGAGAATAACCATCCACGTCGAGTTTTGCAATCTCGTAAGAGAATTCAGAGACTAAAATGCAAAACCTGAAACGAAAACAGAAAAAACATGTTGTATATTATGCCTTGCTTTCATGTCGAGAAGCTCAAAGCCATGGAGAACACAATTACCTTGTTCACAATTGACATACATCTATCTCTCCCCTTTAAAGAGGTCTGTCTTCCATTGTAATTTGTGATGACTCAGAGGTTGGTTCATTTCAACTCATCCTCTCAGCTTGGTCCACCCAAGGCGAAAGCATGAGGTTGTCATGTGAGCCCGCGCTGACTATGTTATGTAATAATTAACTATAAGTTAGTGTTTTATCGATTGTTGTAATGATTTGTCACGACTCATATGTATGGATTAAGTAATACTAACATACATCAATTGATCATACTAAAGTTGATATAAATCTTGATTTGTGTATAATTCTTACGTCGCTAAAGGCTTAACAATAAAACAACTGGTTTATTAGCGTCAAAGAAACCATATAAGAAAGTTTTAAATAATTTAAAACCCCATTAGCCATTAGAAACAGAGCTTTTGTGCCCCCTGTTTCTTTCGTAACCCAGGGCTCGTCTTGGTAGAGACTAGTTAAACAAACATTTATAACTTCTGATTGTAATACCGTAAGTTTTTTCCTATTAAAACTTGAAATACACAGAAGTATTCAATTCTTTTTTTGTTCATATATTCTACTGCATTTTTTTCAAATAAACTTTTTCTTATTTGTTTTTTTTATGTTTAAGAAGTCCAATTCTAGTATAACATCAAAACCTTCTTTTAATTCTACAATATTGAAGACACCACAACTTCAACATTAAGAACTTATAAATAGCTATTTGTGAAAGAAAATAATGATTTTAAGGCCCATTTATGTTTCTAATGAAATTCAGGACTTTTTTTAATAGGGGAAATGACTGTTTTGCCCCTTTAATTTAAATTTTTTCAATTAAAATTAAAGACTGTTACGAATTTAGTGAAAAAATTTCGCTTGACCCTAGTCTAGTCTAGAGAGTGTAAATGTTAATGACAGAATGTTATACCAGGATCTAGTAGCAATTTTTCACTATACCAAAATCAAACGCCATGGAATTTTAGTATCATTTCCTCGCAAAAATGTCACATTTCATTTAAAAAAATTAATGAGTCATAATATCATTCTTTTCACTCTCACGCATCTTTCTCGAGTAATTTTTCGATATTTTATATATGTGAGAAAATTTATCTTGTCACAAGGGATGAAGCCATACCATGCCTCTCTCATCGCTTGGCTTTTTATTTAGTCTTTTGTTTTCTTGTATCTACTTTCTTTTTTATATGTGAAAAGCAGGCTCCTTTGCTTTCTTTTTTAAGTTATACCACTCTTTTTTTTTACTCTCTTTGGGAAGAAAAATCATGTTTTAGATGAAAACTACTCTAGTTCACTCTTTCCTAATGATTCCATTAACTTGCAAACTAAATTTTCACCAGTACTCACATCCCAAAAAAATTAAAAAAAAACATTCTAATTTTTTTATTAAATATTCATCAATAATATCTTAATATTTGAGTTTTAAACAATTATGACCAAAATAATTGGATGAGAAGAACGATTTGATTTCATCATTTTTTATAAAATAATTTTTTATATTTAAATTAAAAAAAACTCATTCGTATGTCAATATTCATGATAATATTAATTTTCAGTAAATAAATAACTTATTACTTACGCGTTAAAACATTTATAACTAAACTTCTAACCAATGAGAATTACATTGAAAATAGTTTTTTTTCGAACAAATGAAGATACTAAAAGGATAAAAGTTGTCTAATTTAATGGCGCAAATAATTTCCAATGCAACAAATGAAAAAAATCCTAAAATTCCTAACATTAATGATGTATAACATATACACGAACCACTCAAAGAGAGGCTCAGGTGGCGCTTATATAACATGATAAGACCGATGTAGGATAATAATAAATATGTTTGTAAGTGACGTTATTTAAGTATAAATGTCATGTACATAATGACCACAATCGTTAAGATCCGCCCCTGGACTTATAAAGGTGGTGAGCCCATTGTCGAGATTATATGTTAAGTGTTATGACCCGCCTTCGAGCTTAATGACAAAAACCTCCTTGAAGGGTATGGTCTGATAAAGAAAGGTCCAAAGCATTCTGCACCTCTATCAAGAAACCCTTGTTGTCCTACCTTTGGGAAGTTCGAAAGAGAGCGGGCTAGTACACCTGCTGCCGGGGAGACTCGACGATGGGTGCGATTCATGGACTCGTTGTTGGGGAAGCCCCACGGTGGGTGGACTTGATGGACCTGCAGTCGGGGAGGCCCGACGGCGGGTGGGTTCCACGCACTCGCAGCCTGGGAATCCCCTTGGCCGGTGGGTTCCATGCACTCGCCGCGGGGAAGCCCAACAGTAGGTGGACTTGATGGACCCGCTATCAAGGAGGCATGCTGCGAATGGGGTCCTTTAGGGTCCGTTGTGCGGTGTAAGTCTTCCATCTGTGAGTTGGTTGTGCGAGTGCTCGATGTCGCGGAGACACTATTTATCGAGGGCATGAAATGTGATCAAGTTTTAGGAGTGAAGTGCGGTCACGTTTTAGGCGTGGCCGCGTTTATGATTAACGGTTCAAATCGTTGCAAATGGCGTATTGTGGTCCCCTTCAGCCCTATATATATATGAAGAGGTCCTTTGTATCATTAAGGGATCATCAATTCTACACTTTCTGAGGCCAAGCATTAGAGAATATTCCTCCTTTGGAGTTTTCACCAACCTTATAGTAGTAAAAACATTTGTCACCTTCCGGAGGTCATTCTAGGGTGCTTGTCCTTCACCCTTCAGGTCACACACAACAAGAAATGTGACATTCGACTAGATTAAAATACAAGATTTACCATCTTCTCTTATTAAAAACTTAAAACAATAAGAGATTTTAAGAATCAAGTAAAATTTATTCATGTTGAAAGTAAAATAAAAAGCAGAGGCAAAATAGATGCAGGACTTAAACGGGACTTTGAGTAAAAATTGGAGACCCTCAACATTTCATTCCCAAGCTCTCTTAGTACTGGCTCGATATTCTTCTCCATTTTCATATTAGAGAATCTAAAATCAAAACTTCTCTCTGAAAATTGATTCGTCTCAATTATTCAGAGCATGCGGTCCTTCCCCCCCTCTCTCGATTCTTCTCCAGAATAAAGCACGGGTCAGATCCTCGCAGCTTTTCCCTCTCAAACGACCTAGCACTAGGCCTTCGACGAAGAAAAGAGAGAATAGCTCATCGATTAGCTTTTCTCTCACCCTCTCGTTCAAAGACAAAGCAAACTAGAGTTTTCATTGATTTTTAGGTTTGGTTCTCTGATCTCCTTCACTTCTGATTTTTAAGTTTTTGCATGTCCTTCACTTCTGTTGATGGGATGCTTAAATGGGCTGGTTTGTTCAATCTCACCACCCATACTTTGTATCAAGAGCTAATTAATGCTGGGTTGTCTCCTTTGCTAATAGTAGAGCTTGTCACGGTAAGATTTTCACTCATTTTCTCACTCATGTTTCTGGCCTTCATCTATTAGAACTTATCTTCATCTATCTCTAATGTTTTACAATTTACTGTTAGAATTGAGCTTTTGTAGTAAATGATCCTTACTGATTTAGATTAGGGTTCCATGAATTTTATTTGTATTTGGACGGGTCTAGAGACTTATGATAGAATCTGGGTGACTCGCCCGGTGCTTCCTTCACGAATAGGGAAGAGCAAGAACAAGAAAGAGCAAGCAATGACGACCGAGGAGGAGCTCAAGATTCATGGAATTTCGAAAGCTTTGCTTAAGTGGTCTTGCCTAATAATTTTTTTATTTTACCGGTATGTTATCCATGGTCTGTTACAACTGAAGATATTATTCACGATGATGATTTAACTCCCAAGAAACCTGGCTGTGAGAACGACTTCATTCTAGTACGTATAGTGCTACTTTTCACATCGACCCTTTTCATATCTCTTTGATTTAGCTAGTGGGTTTTGCTTAATAAACCATTTTCTTTCAATTTGAGTATGGTTTTATCTTGGGTTCAATCGCATTCTCTTTCCTTCTATGATTGGTTTAGCTATGTGAATGGTGTTGCTGGATGGTTCAATTTTTGTGTAATTTAGATTTTGGAGTTCATATCACGTCCTCAAGAAAACTTTAGTTAATGTCAATTGCAATTTTTGTAGTAAAATCCTAATTCTGATTATTCGACTCTGAATTTGGTTTTGTTCTACCTAAATCACAGACTCACCTGTGCCAAAAAGGTTATTTATTTATTCAGATCTTCTTTCCTCAGTTCAACTGTTGTTTTCCCTACCATGTGTTATCATTTATGGAATTTACTTTGCATTTTGGGAGGCTTTCTTTTTTTGCATTTTATAAGTGGTGATATTTTTTCTAGTGAAATTTAGATGAATCTATGGTAAATGTTGTCTGGTACTCTAGTTTTGGGAAGTTATTAAATCATTGAGTTGTCATGAATAAAGCTATCTACTAAAGATGATGATTGAGTTTTTTCCTCCCCCTCTTTCAATTATGTATCTTTTTCTATCTGGTTTGTCAATAATTCTGTAGAAATTAACTAAATTTTTAGTTAAAAGATCATATGATCTACAAGAAAAGTTAAATTTGACTTATTCTCTTCATAGATGAATTAATCATTTATCCTTGTGTTTATCACTTAGGTGAATATTCAAACTTATCACTTAGGTGAATATTCAAACTTAGTTTGACGGTGTAGAAGAAAGAGAATTCGTCGGAGTTGGTGCCAGATTCAGCACTACCATTGTCTCAAAGGAAAAAAATGCAAACCAAACAACCAAAGCAAATAATGCAGAAGTTGTTGGTGCTTCAGCTATTCTGATAATAAATAACCAGAAAGGTAATCAATATATCTTTTTTTTTGTTGAATGTAGACTGGAACCAGGAAGTTTTATAGAATGCAGTAATGAGTATGTAGAATAAAGAAAAAAGGAATTAGTATTGTACAAATACTGATCTGACTCTCATTGTAATTGAAGCTCAAAAGCTTATGGCTGACGTAAATTTAAGAAAGAATAAGAAAAGTTTATGTGAAGAAGGGGAAGTAATCGAGGTGCAACAAATTTCTCACATGAGCATTTTTCTACCATTATTGAAGTTACACTAAACCTTGTCTTTTTACCCAAAAGAACTTTACAAGTTCTGGTACAAGCTTGGAGAAGATGCTACTTGATATTTCATCGGGTAAATTTTGTTTTTTTCAAATTTCTAATTTTATAGAAAATTAAAACACTACTTGGATTGATTTTAACTCTTGCCTCAGTATTTTTGTTTTTGTTTTAAAATTCTTTTAGACTTTCTGCAATGTCTGTTCAGCTGTACTCTCCACCACAACCAGCAATTGACATAGCCGAAGTATTTTTATGGTTAATGATTGTTAATACCATCCTTTGTGCATCTTATTGGTCTTCATGGAGTGCCAGGGAGCAACTATTGAACACGATAAACTACTAAATGTCTCTATTTTCTATATTTCTAAATAAGTCAAGCAAACTCTCTTTACTGCTTAGAAAGAGTTGGTAATGAGCATTTATAATGTTTTCTAGTAATTCCTTGAGAAAGAGAGGGGTATGTACAATAGGCCAAAATAATGTTTACTATGTTACTTTATTTTACTCTACTTTTTAAAAAATATATGGTACTCTTTACTAAGCATATAAATATATGATATTGATGATTGCTTGTTTGCAGGTATGTGGAACTCTTCGAAACTGTTGTTTTGAAGCAGCAGAACAACTACAAAATCTGCTCCTAATGTCTAGGTTTCTTTGGCCTATTTTACTTCTTCGAGTTGTTAGTAACAAGGTATTGTTACTGCCTTTATAGATATAGTGTTGTGTGTTTCTGAAATTTCTCTTATCAGAATTTTTTTCATCGCCACTGCAATTTTTTTCTTATTTGTTTTCATAAGATCTTTATCGGTTTTGTGATAGATATCACTTGTACCCTGTATCAATTTTTGTAGCTCTATAGATGTTTATTTTACTTCTATTCAAAAAGTTTATCTATGTTTTGTTTTTTTCTAACTGTGAGTTATTTTTTCATCTTTTATTGTAAATGTGGTAATTTCCTTTATTACTTGTCTGTATTTTTATCAATATTATGGAGAACTGTATTATACTTTTTTATTCATTGAAAAGTATATGGTACTTTTTACTAAGCATATAAGTATATGATGTTGATGATTGCTTGTTTGCGGGTATCCGCAACTTTTTGAAACTGTTGTAAGAACTTCTCAAACTTGACGAATTGAATTATATTTTTTAGGTTAACTTACATGATTTTGTGAAAATCATTTAATTTTTTTCATTTAATCTTTTAAGTTAGTTATTTTTTTAGGTTAACTTACATGATTTTGTGAAAATCTTTTAATTTTTTTCATTTAATCTTTTAAGTTAGATTTATTTGTAAACAGATCAAATAAATAATATAAATCTTTGTTGAAATGAGTAAATGTTATTGTTGTCAATTATTATATTGGTGTTCTTTGTACTATTTAAAATTATCATTTTGAAAGTGTTTAATATGAATACTTTAAACTTTTTGGTATCTCATTTTATAGGATACAAAATACTTGTGAATGTTAATTAACAACTATTTTAAAATATATGTTGAATACATTCAACAAGGGTCCGAAAACCTAATTAAATAACGTTCTACATGAGCAAAAAAATCCTGTCAAAAGTGAGAGACATTTAATATGAGGGGTTGTCACAGGTGCCGCGAGAATCCTATGGATTATTTTTCACAATATTTTTTGCCTCTTGTAGAATGTCATATATTCTTGTAGTTAGAGGGGGCAAGTGGGTCGGTTCACCCCCCAAACCAGCAAGGCCCGTTAAAGCCTGGATAGGCCCGGCACGTCTAACCCGCGAGCCTGAACTGGCCCAGCCCGACCCGTGGGCTATTTTTGTGTAAATATTGCCTCTTGTAGAAGCACTTTACCACTACGCCAAGACTATTTTTGTGTAAATATTGTTTGTGTTATATTTTTATTGTCTTTCGATACATTTTGTCAATATACTTTATTAAATATATTTTGGTGATAAATGTATGTAATTAATTAAATAAATAATATTTTTTGTTTAAATGAATATTTTATTCAATTAACGAAAAATATATCAAGAGTCCAAGAGCATACTCTAACACCAATTAACAAGGGTATGATTATTTATAGACAATTGAGTAAAAAATTGTGTAAAAAAATGAAACAAGCAGCTACTGCTTGCTTTAATGCAAGCATATTAACGACAATTTTTTCTATTAATTTATTCAAAGATAATTTTACTATTAATGTTAGTGCAAATGATAGTACTATTAATTTATTCAAAGATAATTTTACTATTAATGTTAATCAAAATTCTTTATTACATATGCAATGTGTTTGTCATATATTTAACTTAGTTGCTAAAGTTGGAATGGAACAAATATCACCGTATTTGGAAGAAATACGTTCTACCATTTCATATATTATGAATTCAAATACTAGACAGTAAGAATATTTAAAATCATGTAAAGATTTTAGTTTAAAACCAAGAAAGCTATAGTTAGATGTAGAAACTAGGTGGAACTCTACATATTTAATGTTAATGACAGCAAACCCTTATTGGAGTGTAATTTGTAATTATGTAAATGAAAAAAAAGGTAAAACTGTTGTAAAGAGTATTAGTTATGAAATAACTAATTATTTTCTTGAGTTTTTTGAACATTTTTATGTTTCAACTAATATTTGCTCTGGTATTTACCATGCAACTTCACATCTTGTTCTTAGACAATTTTTAGAAATTACTAGCATTTTTGCACGTTATAAGCAAATGAATCTTTTAGACCTATTGTTGAAAAAATGGAAGAAAAAATTAAAAAAATATTGCAGAATATTTCTAGAATTTTTTGTTTTACTACTGCTATGAATCCTAGGATAAAATTAGTTGTAGTTGAAATTTTTATTGATTTAATTTATGAGAATTTAGGTTTTTCCTCCGTTGTAGATATTAAAGAATTAACATCAGAATTAAATTCATTTTATTCAACATATGAATCAAAATATAAAAATGATTATTGTAATATTAATGATGGTAGTAGTTCATCTACACAAGTAGGTAGTTCTATGAATATTTTTCAACAAAGAATGAAATTTAAAATGAAGAACATTATTTCTACTTCTCAGAGATTAGAACTTTATAAAAATTTTGAAACGGACTATGAAATTAAAGAAAATGATAAGTTAGATATTTTACAATGGTGAAAAGAAAATTTGTTCTCTTTCTATTGTGGCGCGTGATCTACTAATCATTCTGGTCTCTAGAGTAGCATCAGAGTGTGCTTTTAGTGCATGTGGACGTATAATTGAAGAAAAAAGAAGTAGATTAGCTCATGATATTGTTGAAGCTCTCATCTTTGTTAAGGATTGAGTGATGTCTTCAAAAGAAGACAACAACGACTAGACGACATCATTCAAGATTTTCAAGATTTAGATGTTAATGAAAATGAAATATAGATGATTCATATTTTTAAAGTCTTGTGTGGATTAGTTCTTATGGTTACTACTTTTTTTTTCTTTTCTAGGTTTTCCCCAATGGGGTTTTTTCCAGAAAAGGTTTTAACGAGGCTAGTCCGGGGGGTTAATTTTTGAGATTGTTGCAGTTATTGATAAATAGGTAGGTGCCAATCTAGTTGGGATGTAGCTAATTTATAGTGATGCAACTCTCAAATTTAATAAATAATAAATAATAAATTTATGATATTTTATTATAACTTTTTATTTAAATGAATATTTTATTATGATGTACTTAATTTATAGAGATGCAACTATTTAATTCAATGAATAAAATAATTATTTACTCAGTATGACAAGTTTTTCTATTGAGATTCTAAAGTAAAAAAAGAAAATAACTAAAAAAAGTAACATGACTTCCATATAGCTTAATGATAATCTTTATACTTCATTTATTTTCCACCAAGTTTCAACTCTCCTCATAATTAATTCACATTAAAGGGAGGAGAAATGGGCCAGCCGGTTATTTAACTGGGGCCGGCCGGTTCAGCGGTTCATTCCGGACCGCCCTAAATTTCATGCGCCCTGACCCGTGAACCGCCTGAAAAGGCCCGACCCGTGAACCGGTCAGGCCGAGCATTGCGGGCTGGCCCAGTTGCCACCCCTACTTGTAGTGACACATCTCTCACGTTCTCAAACTTATTTATCATAAACTAGATCACTCAAATCATGACCTGAAAATTACTGAACACATTCTTTTCACTCTCATGGATTCTTCTCAACATTCTTTTCACTCTCATGGATTCTTCTCAAGCAATTTCTCTATATTGTATAGATGTGAGAAAATCTATCTTGTCACAAGGGATGAAGCCATCCATATGCATCTCTCATCGCTTGGCTTTTTATTTATCGTCTTTTATTTTGTTTTCTTGTTTCTTACTTTTTTATGCGTAAAGCAAACTCCTTTGCTTTCTTTTTTAACTTATTCCACTCTTTTTTTACTCTCGTTGCGAAGAAAAATCATGTTTTAGATGAAAACTACTCTAGTTCACTCTTTCCTAATGAATCCATAACTTGCAAACTAAATTTTCACCACCACTCACATCCCAAAAAATTAGAAAAAACCATTCTAAATTGTTTATTAAATATTCATCAATAATATCTTAACATCTGAGTTTTAAACAATTATGACCAAAGTATTTAGATGAGAAGAATTATTTGATTTTATCATTTTTTTATATAAATTAATTTCTTATATTTAAATTAAAAAAATTCAATCACATGTCAATATTCATGATATTAATAATTTCAGTAAATAAATAACTTATTATTTACGCGTTAAAACATTATACCTAAACTTCTAACCAATGAGAATTACGTTGAAAAATAGTTGTTTTTCCCCAACAAATGAAGATAATAAAAGGACAAAAGTTGTCTAATTTAAAAGCTCAAATAATTTCTGAAGGCAACAAATGAAAAAAAAATCCTAAATTAACAACCATACTGTTTCTCCAAACATTAATAATGTATAGCATATACAAAATTTTCTCGGAAAAAAAAAAGAAATCAAGAAACAGGGACTCCATCAGAACAATTTCGATTCATCAAACAAAACCTGGTGGGCCTGGGCCTGAAGTTCCTCCTCCTTTGAACATCATGACTTGACGGCTTGATGATCTGCATTAGAAACGCCTTCACCAAGTTGATCTTTGATGTCATCAATATCTTTGATTTGTTAATATGAACCATTGATCTGCCTGAACATTTGCGTGCACCCCTGTGAAGGCTGCACCGGAACGAGCCTGGATGCGTCGTAGGAGAACAAAGACATGTACGTGAGGAAGAAGAAGAAGAGGAGGTGGTAGTAGTTTTGGTTGCCATGGAAGTGCAGTGCATGTAATCTTTTCTTAACTCTCAGAGCTCTATTCGGTTCCAGTTAATGGTTATACCTTGAAATTAAGTAAAAAATACTAAAAGCAAAGGTGGTTTTTAATGGACAAACCCAGATCATTATTACGTACGAGGATTTATTTTCATCTCTAAATATATAGTTTGACAAATATACCCATTAGTATTTTATGTTATTACGATAGTGATTTCTCGGTCTTCTTTCATTTAAACTTCGATAAGTGAGTCCACGTCACTAATCAATTAAATATGAAATTGAAAATTTCATTTATTTCCCTAAATTCATAAAAACTTGTGCTCTGAAATAAGCACAAAAATGAAATTATTTTCACTCAACCTCGATCATTTAGATTCAACAGCTAATTCAAATGGAGTGCCATTGATTGAGTGGATGAGAGAGAAGTACAACAACTTTTCAACTTGGTCGGTTATATTAGATATGGTCTTCGTTCTGTTGTCATGTACCTCGAGAAAAAGCTGATGCAAATTTCCAATCTTTATCTCAAATAGGGTAGTAGAGCATGACACCTGTAAGACTGATTTGTGCACGTACTTGGTCTTTGTCACTTAAAGACTGACACCTAACCTAAGAAACAGTCAGACATATATCACGGTCTGATGCTGTTTTTTTCCCAAGATTAGATGGAGTTGAACGTGCCAAGATTATAATAGTCCAGTTTTAAATTGTTTAATATTTAAATATTAATATTTAAAATAAATTAATAATATACTAAGACCAATATTATTGATGGTTCGATGAATTAGAAGTGTTTTGATCCTGTTCAGCGGTGTTTGAATTGTAAGATACATTGATCTTATGGTAAGGTATACATTCATGTTTTCCTTTATAATTCATGAATATTTTTTATTTTTCTTTGAACCTATCACAGAAAATTTAACAAGCAAATTTGAAGAATTTTTTGTCAAAATAATGCGGTGATTTTATTTTGAGTGATTAAACATCTATGATGGTTACAAATCAATGGCATGAGCAAAATTTGAGTATTTCTTTCTCTTTTATTGATTTAATATGTACTTTAAAATGATGTATACCTTACCAATTTTGAAAACTATAAAAAATAAAAATCAATGCTTAAAGGCATGGCACGAAATAAATAAAAACTATACCTGATCACAAATCATAACTGTCTATTCATCAAATTTTGCAACACAAATCCTGCGCCCTAGCTAAATATAAAAATGATTAGAAAACTTACTTTTATCAGTGATGAAGAGAAAAAATGAATGGAACATGTGGGAGGAAAGTTATATAACCTAATACAGCACAAGAGAAAAAAACAAATAGATAATGATCATATGGTAGCAGAGTTAAACAACTCTAAGCACAATTGAAGATATTTGTAAACATGTATTGTACTACCATATCAGTACTACAATATTACTGTAAGCAATTATATTAAAGAGCACTCATAAACAAACCAGTCAACATAGATATACAACTTTGAAATAAAAAAAATAAAAAACAAAATATGAGAAGAAGTAACATAAAAAAAACTTATTCATATGAGTCCTCAACACACACACATATAAGATGAACATGAAAATGTTTCTATTAGTTGAACGTAGAGAACTTTGACCAAGTGAAGATAAAAATAAAAGAGAGAACATTCGTATAATCCCTTACCAAAACACAATAAGCAATTAGATATAATTCTAAAAATGAAATATGCTTGAACACTGTTTTTAACTTAAGTAGATTAAGGAATCAAGCCAGCAACTAATAGAAGCTAACTAAATAGTCTAAGTTGATGCAAAGTCTACGAACTATCTATTTCAAATAAGACTAATATGTTCAGATAATATTGAGATGGAAGAAAACAATGCATAATGCAAATGTATATTTTGAAGACTTCTAAAAACGAAGTTAACAAAAATTTCAAGTTCCATCAAAGCGAGTCACTTTTGAAGTTGGCCAAAGCATCCTCCTTCACATGTAACTGTAGAGATCAATATGGCGAGAGGCTATTGTAAGAATTATCTATTCCATTTCCCTAATCACAAAAGATCAAATCCTTAGCCTTCTGCACAAAGGATATTGTTTTATTTTTACTCGTTTCAGACTCTAGACAAGGATGTGTAATCTCATATAATTTTTTTAATATATCTTGTTAATATACCACTCTGGACTCTACTGGAAGCCTTTTTTCATATTTAACAATATGCGATTAGAAATAATTTCAAAAATGAAAAGTGCCTGAACACTATTTTTTTAAGTTAAGCAGATTAAGGAATCAAGCCATCAACTAATGTAAGCTAACTAAATAGTCTAAATTGATGCAAAGTCTACGAACTATCCATTTTAGGTAAGGCTAATATGTTCAGATAATATTGTGATGGAAGAAAATAATTCATACTACAAATGTAGACTTTCAAGACTTCTAAAAAAGAAGTTAACTTGAATTTCAAGTTCCATGAAAGTGAATTCACTTTTGAAGTTGGCCAAAGCATCCTCATTCACATGTAATTGTAGAGATCAAAATAGCGAGAGGCTATTGTAAGAATTATCTATTTCATTTTCCTAACACAAAATATCAAATCCCGAGCCTTCTGCACTAAAGGTATTAACAATCAATATACTAATTTGTCCATAAAGAATTACTACAATGGTAAAGTTAAGAAAGCTATTAACAATCAATATGCTACATAATACAATATATCAAATACAAAAATAAAATACTAATGAGGTCAAGGTATAGAGGGTGAAGTCTGCACGCACAAGGTGGGATGGTGATTTTCTAACGATTCAGTGTTTGCCTGGTTCATGATGATGAGCTAACCAAAACCAAACCTTAGTATTTAACTAGTTCCTTAAGGATCAAATCATAGTGCCAATGTTTTAATTAGCAGAAAGACTCCACCCACATCAATTTTTTAAATCATAGTGCCAATGTTTTAGTTACATCATATTTAAATCTAGGTATTTCTCTTCCTCACCTACCCACAACCACATTCACCAACAAAAGGACTCCACCCACATCAATTGAGATTCTAATGATACATCACACGAACAGATACACAAAGGAATGCCACAAAAGGAAGAGTTATACCAGCCAAAATGCAAAGTAGGAGTTGTTGTTTACTACTAAAAAAATTAAGAATTAAGGTAAACATTACATCCATGTCAATCAATTACCAAGAATCACTATACATCTATGATTTCATTCTCATAATCTAGATTAACCAGTGTACAAGATTAATCAAAGATTCAACAAATTGATGTGTAGTGAATTGAAAGAGTTACGAAAGCTAATGGAATTAAGTGATTATTAATTAGTATATTTTTGCAGAAAGTGGTTCAAAACACATTGGAAAGCTAACTAAAATCCAAAAGAAATCACATAAAAGTAAATTTATTTAGAAGCAACTTACCTCAGCTCAAAATTTCACATGAAAAAGGACTCTAATGAGCCTCAAAAGCAAAATCAACAAATCCTCATGAGACTCCTTGTAAAAGACCAACGATGGAGTCTTAAAAACACATAATATTGAAATTAAACAAATAGAAATAATACAAATCATTATTCACTCGTAAATAAATGGAGTCTTGAATAAAAAAATCACTTCTGTAGCCTCAACTAAGTGAAAGAGCATGGTGGAGGAAGACACGCGCGATTGACAAGAAACGTTCAATTCGCGCATGTCTTCCTCCACCATGCTCTTTCACCATATGTTCAATTTGCAAGAAACGCTCTCAGAATGTCAGGGGTGAAGATTGCCAATATACGCAAGTTCAGGGGTGAAGATTGCCAATATACGCAAGTTTGCTACGTAAAACAAAAAATTTTCTAACAAAATGTAGAAACCAACAACCAAACTTAGCCTATAGTATAATTAAATTAAAAGAAAATATATGAGTAGCCATTAAAAAAAAAGAGAAAGTGCTATAACACCTCAAACCAACCCCAAAGTGAGTAATATAACAATTGGATGAACCTGCACGCAAGAATCAAATGATAATCATCCATACCATGTCATTAGATAAAACATTCAAATGAAAATGAACAAAAGAAAATAAAAAGCACGTCGAATGAAACTAAATTGCCATGTACGTGTAGTTTAAAAACGAGTAAAAATCGTATAGAATCAGAGCATCAAGCAATAAATTGGCACATAATAGAAAAAATAAAAACTTTGAAATTTACATCTATGGAAAAGAATACAACACAAGTTTCATTCTAATATATAGATTGGTCACCACATCTTCTTTTTCCTTTAATTTACCACCTCATCAGCGGCATCCATCACATATTACAATTAGATTTGGAGGTTGTATTGGCTTCCGATTTTCTATGGCACCTACAGATGAGGAATGACGAAGAAGAAAAGTAATGGTTGATGATTAGGTCAAAACTTATATTATTCAATACTGTTAAAATTACGCCTCCACAGAAGTAAACAATGAGTCAGGCTGTCAAAATGTAAGACTCAAGAAAGTGATCTAGAGAAAAGATCCATTTTTTTACAAGAAATGAATCAAAAACTAAAAAACAGGACATACCCAGAGCACCATTTGCACAAATACTTACAACTAAGCAACAAGCAAAAGAAAAAAGATCCTCCGCTGACGGTAAGGTCATACATTTAACTATTAAAAAAACATATCCTCTAACAAAACTAACGAGAAGGCATGTAATCACTTACCTCAGGAAATGTATATTGGATCTTACTTCCAGCAGGGATGGATGGAATTCTGAGTTTGAAGATGCTCCACCAAGAAAATATTACCCTCTAGTTCTATTGTCACTTTCATGTTCACGGAACAACTGGCAACTCAGGCACTTTTGTTTTTCATCTCAATCGTAGCGTGTAAAACAAATCTTAAAACGTAAAAAATAATTCACTACATTATATTATTTAGATCTAAATGCTTAAGGAAAATATAAATGGTAAATAACTTACTGTTGTGTAAAATGCACCTCCACTATAGTGGTAAAAAATCCATTAAAGTTATGTTTCAAAGCTGAATTTCTAGAACTGTAGATTTACCAGCTCCCTATCTCTTTGTTCCAACAGTCAAAAAGAAAATTGAATCGATTGTCAAATACTAATTTCTCAGAAGATTGATTATAATAAGAACTAACATAACACAATTTCTCACACAGACTCCCTACACTATATAAGAAGATTTACTATTACAATCCATGATCAGTCATGAAAATATAATAAGTACAATAATTTAACATCATAAATATTAAAATAAAAAGACTTCCTAAACCCTCAAGTATTTAAGCTAGTAACTGTTAATTTTAAACCATGAATCATCAATTTATATTGTCTAAATTAATAAAGAGAAGAATGACTATTAGGAAAGTTATTTCTTCCTGACCATGGCTGGTGGATTGGTTATTTAACAGCAAAGAATAAAAATTATGGACATCTTATAGGGTAGCTTTCATTCTTTGCCTCCCAGACTTTGATTTTAACTTTTTAGGTAATTCAACAACTAAAGGTTAATAAAAGCATATCATGGATCAACATAATACAGCTTTTCTGAAAAGATTAAGATAATAAATCAAAAAATAGGAGTAGGAGATACCAGAATTTAGATGCATACCGCTTCAATCCCAATTTTATCTGGAGTATCGCTGAGAACTGTTACATTTTCATCTACAACAAAAAAGAAAATTAAATTGGATGTCAAATACTAATTTCCCAGAAGATTGATTACAAAAAGAACTAACATTATAAGAAGAACTAACATAACCCAGTTTCTCATTCAGACTCTCTCATACTATATAAGAAGATTTTCACCTTTGTTCCAATTTTACAAAGAGAGAACACATCACGAATTCGTTGAGAATTGTGCCCGGAATAGAGAGAACCCATCACAATCTTATAGAGTAAAGAAATATAAACAAGCATAGAACGAAAACTTAAGCAATTTTTTACCTAAAATCTTTTAATCCAACCATTTGATCAGAAGGTAAAGAACCATGAAGGAAATATTCCTTAGACTGCAGCAGTGCCAACAAATGACTGCATCATGAAGCAAACAACGAAGTTTTATCTATGAATCTCCCACCTGGTGAAAGAGGTTGGTGGATGAAGACATGCATGCGCTATACGCCTTCATTGAAAAGCCCAACAAAGAAGAGCTGCAATAAAGAAGACCTGGAAACTAAAAAGGGAAAAAACCCCAAAGCAAGTTCACCCACACTGACACGCATGCTCGAACATGGGTTAATCCCCATTTTAAGTCTGTTTGTAAGAAAACTGCTAATCCTTTATCCTGATGTAGATGTTCATCATGATGAAAAAAGAACAAATTAAACACAGTCGTCATCTATAGAAAATAGTTCTTAGAAAAAGTGGACATTTCAACGACACGTACCCCCCTCCCAAGTTGCTGTAGATCAGATACATTACAATCTTTCAACAATACAACAAGTTGATCTGGCTCTAATGAAAGCTAAATCAACTTTGTTATCTCATTAGAGACATGAAGTGGTTCTGAAGCAGAAGTAAAAGCAGCTGGAAGAACCTCCTGAACATATTTTCTACACATAGAATAAACAAAAAGATATAACAAAATCAATAAGAAAGAGATATTAACTTACAAGAAACCCGTTTGGGTCTAGAAAATTAAGGTGGAAAGGAGAAAGAAGGTGGTTTAAATACATAACAGCCCTATTGTTCCGATGGAAAGAAGAACGTATGATAAGTTTTGGGGGAAATTTTCAAATGAACAATTTAAACGGAATCTTACAATCTTTTATTTTACTATGTTCAACTCTCCATGCCACCAACCCATACAATCCGTAATGTAAATTAACTCACATGACAGGGGCAAGATGAACATTTCATAAAACAAATAGCTAAAAACTCACTCTTTTACAAGAGTAAGAAATAGCCAGACATATACACTACTATTAATATAGTTTGTATTGAAATTAAAATAAAAAGAAAAAATGATCAATTTTATCATCATAGTTTACACATATTTTTAATTTGACTATCGTAGTTTAAAATATCTCAATTTAAGGCCAACGTATGTAATGGCTTCCTCTTCTTCTGAAACTGTTACCTTTTCTCGTTCATCTTTTCAATCTCCTATTTTATTACTTGCAAGTATTTGTAATTTGGTATCAATTGACTGTATACTAGCAATTACGTACTCTGGAAATTTCAAATTTATGTAATTCTTCAGGCTCATACATCGTTTGGAATTATTTATGGCTCTTTGTCGTGTCCAAACAGATTTCTCTACAATGACAACGGGGAAGTAACAAGTGCTTTTGATCCTAAATTTTAGTAGTGGATCGCACATTATCAAGCTCTTATGACACTTATCAATGTTACTCTCTCACCAGTCACCAGTAGCTCTTTCTTATGTGGTTGGCTGTAAATATTCCCGTGAAGCGTGGGAATCTCTTGAGAAAAGATTATATTATCTGTCAAGATTAATCATATTGAAATTGAAAGCTGATTTGCAAACCGTGAGCAAAAGGTCAAACGAATAAATTGATGACTATGTTCAGCGCATCAAGCAGATTGAAGAAAAATTGGTGGTTGTTTCTATCTTAGTAGATGATGAAGAAATTATGATTCATACTCTTAATGGACTGCCATCTGACTATAATGCCTTCAGAACCTCAATCAGGACTCATTATGAGTCAGTTTTTGTTAGAAGAATTACATGTGTTTTACAAAGGCTGAGGAGAAATCTATAGAGAAATAATATAAAGGCTTTGGCTCTTATTTTCAACCATCTGCAATGATGGCTGCTTAGCTCACAATCAGTTTAAAGGCAAACATGACAATGCTGGTAGAAACTCATTCAGGGGAGGTAGAGGCAACAATAGAAGAAGTTTTTCCGCATGAGGTAGAGGCATACTTCATGTTCCTGGCTTTCAGAATTCTTCCTCACATATTTCTCAATTTTGAAACTATTTGAATGCTGGTACTAGACAAAACATGAATAGTGTAACAATATGAATTTTGGGGGAAGGATACAATGACAAATATGACAGAAACTTGGTCATTTTACTATAGATTCTTATAATCCCTAAATTATGCTTTTCAAGGAAGACATCCTCCTTCCCAGCTCTCTGTTATGGTAGTTTTTCACAGTCTACCTCTTCTGCTTCATAGTCTACCATTTCAGCTAAATACAATGGAGAGGACAACATTGTTATTGGAAATGGCCAAACATTAAATATTACTCATTCAGGTTATGTATGCTTACCTACTACTTCTGACAATTTTATTTAGATCCAATCTTTAGGATACCTGACATTGCTTCAAATCTTCTTTCAGTTTATCAGTGTTGTGTTACTAATGATTGCCAATTTATTTGTTATGCTGACTTCACAGTCTACCATTTTCAAGGACGAAGTGAAATAGTCTTTATTCTTTTTCCAGCTATTTTTCAAAACCATTTAACACTGCTACGCCTTTTTCTATTGCATTACTTGGTGCAAAAGTGTCTACTTCTGTGTGGTATAATAGGTTTGGTCATCCATCCAAGAATATTGTTACTTCTATTCTAAATAAACATGTTATTCCCTATATTGTTTCTACTGATAATAGTCTGTGTAAGAGTTGTATTCAAGGCAAGATGTCAAATCAATATTTTGCTATATAACACACTGTTTCTTCTTTACTATTAGTGCTTATTCACAATGATGTATAGGGACCATCTCCTTTACCCTCATTTTCTGGATATAAATACTATGTGTCTTTTATGGATCATATGTCAAAATACACTTAGTTATTTCCTTTAGTTAAAAAAATCTGAGGTGTTTGACATATTTTAATGATTTCAACCTTTTGTTGATAACTTATTATCTTCAAAAATTAATATTTTTAGATATGATGGAGGGGGAGAGTTTACAAACAACGTCTTTGTTAATTTTCTTCAATCCAGAGGTATACTACATAAAAGATCTTGTAAATATACACTTGAGCAAAATGAGGTTGCTGAAAGAAAACACAGATACCTTGTAAAAACTGCTCTCACATTAATGTTTCATACTTATGTACCACTTCAGTTTTGGCATCATGCCTTTCAAGCTGCTGCTTTTCTTATTAAGTCTTTTACATTCTTCTTGTTTAGGCAATGTTTCTCATTTTGAGAAATTATTTAGACACTCTCCTGACTACTTTAGACTTAAAACCTCTAGTTGTCCATGCTAGCCGTTACTAAAACCATATAATGACCACAAACTTCAACCAAAATCTAAACATTGTGTGTTTTTAGGTTACTCTTAAATACAAAGGTTATATATGCTTTCATTAAACTACACAGAAGTTTACATATCTAGACATGTTCTTTTTTATGAAAGTGTTTTTCTTTTTGCTTGTTCGCCTTCTACTTATTCTTATTATGTACTCTCTTTGTTCCCTAGGACTTCTTCTTCATTTCTTGCATATATATTTCAAACTCCTACTTCTTCTTCTAATAATGCTCCAGCTATTTCACCTTCATCTCTTTCTTTTGAGTTAGCTAATTCTTCTACCACTACTCTACCGCATCATGCATCTACTACTTTTTTTTGATTCTATACATGTTTCATCTTCTTTAGATCTTGTAATTTTTTTTATTAATAATCATCTCATGCAAACCAAATCTATATCTAGTATAAACAAAAGAAAAGCATTTCTTGTCTCCAATAATTTGTCATTTGTTCATACTTCACCATCAGAACCTACTTCTTATACTGAGGCTTCCAAGTATCCTACTTAGAGATTTACTATGGCAGAGGAGTTCACTGCCTTATAAAATCAAGGAACATGGTCTTTAACCCCTCTGCATTCAGGTAAGAAAGTATTAGGTTGTAAATGGGTATGTAGGATTAAAAATTATCCAAATGACATTATTTCTAGGCATAAAGCTCATCTAGTTGCAAAAGGTTTACCCAAGAATATGATATAAACTATGAGGACACATTTAGCTCAATTGTGAAAAAGACTACGGTTAGACTGGTTCTTGCTTTAGCAAGACATCATAAAATAGCCTATCAGACAACTTGATGTCAAAAATACCTTTTTGCATGGCCATCTGAATTAAAGAAGTATAGATGCAGCAACCTTCAGGCTTTGTTGATTATGTTTGTCATCTTCATAAGTCTCTCTATGGTCTCAAACATGCTCCTCATGCATGGTTTGACAGGTTGACATCACACTTATATTAGTGTGGTTTGCATCTCAGACAGACACTTCTTTATCTATCAGAAAAGATGGTACTTCTTTAACCTATCTCTTGCTTTATGTGGATGACATAATTTTGACCGAAAAGTATACTTCTTTTATTGCTGCTCTTATTATTCAATTACAAGCTGAATTTGATATGAATGATTTGGGGGTAGTGAAATATTTCTGGGTCTTGGGGTGCATTATACATCCTCTAGTTTGTTTGTTAGTGAAGAGTACACTAAAGATCTGTTACTCGAGGCATGGATGATTGATTGCAAACCTTGCAAAACAACAACTTTTGCTAAGCATATTCTCATACTTTACTTGTTATTCCTTCTCTAATCCATTACCTATATAAAAAACTTGTTAGAGAACTACAGTACGTTACATTTACATGACCATATGTCATTTTTTCTGTAAATAATGTGTCTCAATTCATGCATACTCCCTCTGAGGACAATTTTTTAACTGTCAAACGTATCCTACGTTACTTAAAGTCTACTCCTACACTTGGCTTAAGTTTTTTACAACATGTTCTCTCACACTCGATGCATATAGTGATGTTGACTGGACTGGAGACACCTTGGAGAGACGCTCAACAACTAGCTATGTTATTTTTCTTGATTACAACCCTTATTCATGGATCGTAAAGAAGCAATCCACAGTGGCTCGTTCCTCAACAGAGGCAGAGTATAGGTCACTTGCAATCACCACAGCTGAACTATGTTGGATAGGCAAGTTAATTTATAGATATCGCAAGTTCAAAAAGTCTTACTAGAAGAGGTCGTTTGGTACGAGGCGATTTTTTCCTTGTTATTAGAAAAAAATGTTGATGGTGGGATTTGAACTCTTGCCCTACACATGACCATATAACCAGTCAACTAACTATACTTATGTATAAAAAATGAACATCTTTAATATTTACTTAACAATTGACTATTTTTATGACATTTTAATTTTTAATTTTTTATGATTTACACATCATAAAGTTATCAAATTTAGATGAACACCTCTTAAAGTTATCAAAATTAGAACGAATTCGCCACCACTATTTTTATTATATTTAGATATTAATTTTACTATTGTTACAAACTTATTAAATTTTAACTTATAAACAAACCTAATGTATTATAAATTCATAATAATGATCTTAACATATTTAATCAATAATTATCTTTACATATTTATTTATTTATCTTTTATAATAATGACCATTTAACCATTGAACCAATTACGCTTATGTATGTAACAAAAATGAACATCTTTTATATTTACTTAAACATTTGACCATTTCTATGACTATTCAAATTACTTATTTTATGACTTACACTATCAAAATTAGAACGAATATCACCACCACTATTTTATTATATTTAGACATTAATTTTAATATTATTGTAAAATTATTAAATTTTAACTTATAAAATAAACACTCTCACACCTAATGTATTATAATGATAATCTTAACATATTTAATAAATAATTATCCTTACATATTTATTTATCTTTTATAGTTTGAAACCTCTTATCTAGGAGATCATATATCTGTTTCTATGAGAACTCTACTTAATATTATGTTATTTTAGAGGACTTGAAATTAATAGGTAGAGTGACTTGGTGTTGTACAATCATTTTCTTCAATATATTGAAGTATTATTAGCATATATCTATTTTTTACCAATAAATTATTAAGAATTGATAGGATCTTATGATCATCGATCTGATCTTCCGATCCTCGATCCTATACCCTTCCATCGATCCTAGGTATGATCACAATCCTGACAACCTTACCCATCGCTATTGTCTTCTTCAGTAACCTCTAGCTCATCGAATTTCTCAGAAATGACAAATGGGTCTTTGTTTTATATATGATTATTGTGTATAGTGTATAGTGAAGGTAAATAGAGTTTTTTAAGTTGTTGTGTACAAGGACGATAAACAGATTTTGTATATTATTATGTACAACTATAAATAAAAGAGATTTTTGTAAGTTATCGTGTATAGTGATGATAAATGGATGTTGCAAAATTATTATGTACAATTATAAATAAACAGATTTTGCAGAATTATTGTATATTGTTATAAATAAGCAGGTTTGTGTAGTTCTTGTGTGCAGTGTGATCATAAATAATGTTGCAGAATTATTGTGTACAAGTATAAATAAGTAGATTTTTTAAGTTGTTGTGTACAATGATCATCTTCAGATTTTTCAGAATTATTGTGCACAATTTACTACGGCGGGGGATATGAAAAATTATACCAGTATGGGATGTTTGTTATGTGCATGGGTTACCCACCTTATTTGGTGGGTATGCAGATGGGTCGAATGGGTACGCACCTTTCACATTGAATGTGTACGCACCTTACACATTGAATGTGTAGCACCTTGCACATTGGATGGGGACACACCTTGTCCGGAGACCCCTGTTGCGTGTGCACATTGCACATTAGATGGTGCTGGATCATCATTATTATCGTCCGGCATCGTGGCATGCACATCTTCGTAATTCTGGACATGTCCGTTTGGTATGTCCAATGTTCTTACAATGGCCATATCGACGGGTGGTTGGTGGTGCTTTACTCGAGCTGTCACCTTGGTTGTCCTTTGTCTTCACGATTATTGGGCCTTGAATGATGACCTCTTTTAAGCTCTACACCATCCTACCACTTCACATATTGTTCGTTGGCAACCTGATCACTCCAATGATCTCATATTTTACACACAACATCTCAATCTCCACTTTGGCTCGAGTCAACCATTCACTTGACTTTGACGTAAAGTGAGCAAGTCTTTTGGTAGCTAGTTGGATCGAATTGTACAGAAGCAATATTGTATCATATGTATCCATATGAGAATAGCTTGACCCGTTTGGTAGCATATTAATCTTCACAATGATCTGCTACCGGTCTAGTATACAAGTGTTTGGGATCTCTTGCATATGTTCAGCTTTCATAACAGTGACCATATGACGACACAATAACCCCACTGATTCAAACTTGCCACAACTGCACTTTAGCGTCTCAAGTTGTTGGTATCGTGACATGGCACCCCAAACTTAACCAATGAATAAATTCGAGCCTCTCCATCACGTGTTAAAGCACAAACTGTAAACAATGCATCACCCATGATCTCCTTACGCAATAGCTTAAACAGTTTGTGTGTGAACACATTTTCCGCGTGTTGCTCTAACGCACGCAAGTGAGTCTTAAGCAAAGGCGTTTCATTTGTCAACTTGGAGTCGTCCAACCTCTCCTCGTGGCAAATACATGCCAACGCCCGATCAAATTGTAGCATAAATTCAAATAGTTTAGATCGGCGTTCAATGAATCGGTAGAGATACATGTTCATACCTTCAAATCGTGGTCTTATAGCGGTTGTTCACACCGAGGAAAATCATAAGTGGTTTCTTGTATGCATTCATCTTGTAGGTCGTATCGAACGCCAATACATCATCGAAACAGTGATAGTCAACTTGGCACGTCGAGTCTGCCCAGAACAAATTCGCCAGATGATTATCCGTGTCAATATTGTATTTGCAATACAAATCTTGATCAATCTCCAATTTTACAGTAAAAAAGAACTAGCTGCCACTGAATCAGCTTCAACTACCTGCGATCTTCACTGCTTGTCCATCTTATTGTATAGATCCGTTCTTAAGAACCCCACATTCTCGTAACCGCTGACTTGGTCGACCATGTAATCATACACTTGGCTTAGCCTGACACCAACATTATGCAATCTTGTTGCCTGAGCCATGTCCGCTTCATTCACTGCTCTATTAGATTGAAGAAAGGGCACGTCTTATGGTGAGGCGGTAGGATGGTTGTGCTTAGGCCATGTTGAGCTTGATGGAACATGTTTATAGTAGTGCTAGAATTTTTTTGAACAAATATCATAATCTTATTGATAAACTTCAGAAAATCAAGGTGGTATAAATCTCCTTAAAACATTTAGTCTTTTAATATCAATCATATCTACAATACTTCTAGGTACGTCTTGAACTTCTTTCCTCACAGTACAATTTTGACCATGCTTAGTAATATCATCAACAACCATGTCTAAGTTCCTACTAAGCAATCTAATATTGCAAACTTAATTAGAAATAACCACTTTCTGTCTAATTTCCTCAGAAATTTTTTTAGCCTCCAACCTGTTCAGAAGCTTCCATTAAGCCAATTCACGACCCTTTAACGATGAGTCTCAACCGTAACCTTCCTCCATCTAGCAAGTGTAGACATTCCATAACCCTCATGAATGGCAATTAATTCAGTTTGAAACATGTTTTTAAAGTGATAAAAATAATAAAGGAAAATGGAGAAAGTAAGTGTGTGTGAATTAAAGCACCTACGATGTGGGAGTATTTGTCCCAAGAAAGGTGAAAGAAGATTGAGTGGTTAATAAAACAAATTAAAGTGCCTTGGGGTTAGCCCCAAGGGGCACCTTACATTTTGTGGGGAAGAGAGGTCCTAGATAGCACATGACTCTCACACACGCGCGTACACTATTGTTGTCGCCATTCAGTTTGCCGGCTCGACATAGCCCGACCTAGGTTGGCTTGGTTCGGTTCAGTCCAAGCCCTCTATTTTTGCTGAAACATTCTCTTAATTTTTCCTTCGAGAAGGTTCCAGTCATCCTCCCTCTATAAATAGATGTGTTGGGCAGTGATCAGAACACATCAGCAACATAGTGCATTAGAGAGTCCTTTATTGTTTCTACTACTTTTTTATGTTAGTCCGTGAGAGAGATAATAATGAGAGTTCTGATAGAAGTTTGGGAGACTGGTTATTATTCCCCAACTTATATTGATGTATCCTGTAGAGACGATCATCGTAGTCTCCTAGCACTGATGGAGGGCAAATTCTATCTTTAATACATTGCAATTTTTGAATTCCCAAATGTAAATATCGTATTTTGTCCGGCCAAATAGTTTGAAAATATGTAAGTTTTTGGCTCATATACTAGTCTAAGACTGTGTATATGATTTGGAAAATAGTTCATAAACTAAAAATGAGAAAAGGGTCTAATGACTAAAAAATAAAAAATAAAAAGGACCAAAAGGACCGAAAACAAAAAATGAAGCCCTAAGTTTGCCTATAAATAAAGGGGATGTCTCACTTAAGAGGAGGTGATTTTAGATAGAGAAAGAGAGGTCTTGAGAGAGAAAGAGAGGTCTTGAAAAAATAGGAGGGAATTTTTTAAAAGAGAGAGAATGAGAGTCTTCATATCTATTTTCTTTCATCTTCTCCTATTCTTTTTATTAAGGTAGTTTAAATTTCTTGCACTTTAGCTTACAATATATCTTGTTCAGTATTCTTCTTCATCTCTCTTCTTCATACTCATATAGTTGATATTTTTTGTTTCCTTTTCCATACATAAGTTGTTTGTTCCATATTTATCATTTCTCCCACTCTTAATCTTAAAAGTTTATTTTCATGCATTGTTGATTTCTCTACAAGTTTGATAATAAGATATTTTTGTCATCAACTCAACCAATGAAGATGATGATAAAGCTTTTGAGAGGTGAAAATTAACTCAATATGAATCAACCCTTTAACGAGTTTAAAGTGTACATTTGATGAAAAGATCCCCTATGATAATTTCTCGTACATAAAAATGTGTAAAATAGAGAGTAAAACCTCCATACAAGATTATGTAAATATTTAAGTTTTGAATTTTTTAATATTCTTACAAGTCTTCTCTGTTTTTTTAATTGTTTATCATTTTTGTGATACTTTTTTGAACTAGTTACCATCCATGATCATTCCTAGCAATGAAGGAAGAAAGAAAAAATGGTAATTAGTGAACTAAATTGAAGGGAATCGAGGTTTGGAACCCTTTTATATTCGAATGAGAAAATCGATCTGATGGTAAGGCAGACGTATCAATCCAATCCATACGATTCATTCATTAAGAACAAAAAATGGTATATTTATATCCTAAATAAAAATATTCTATTTTGATAGTTTTATTGATTTTTCTTTAGTGACACTTGTTTGAACTAGTTACCATCAATGATCATTCATTTTCTATTTGATTAGAAATGATGGTAGAAAGGAAAAATTGTAATTGTTAAACTATGTAGTAAAAAATAGTATGTTCATGCCAATTATGTATGAAATTAAATATTTTTTATAGATTAATTTATTTACACATAAAATAATTATTATTAATGTATTTATGAAATATATATATATATATTCTTTAAAAAACTGAAAATTAAAAAAAAAACAGAGGGTGATCACACTCTGATTTTTTGTGTCTTTTATTTCTTTTTCTTTTTCTGTTTATTTTTCCATTTTCTTTTATTAGTAGATATTGTTTTTTGTTTTAATTTATTTTGTTTATATATATCTCTTTACTTGTTTCACATATTGTTTCCTTATTTTCACATTACATATTCTTTTTAAATTTATCATACATTTTTATCATCTCTAACCTTTCTTTCCATTATTCTTTCTTTTTCTTTATAGTTGTTATCTCTTCTTATTTATTTATGTATTATTGTCATATCATCATGATTATAATCTGATTATTATTTTATTATTTTATCATCAGAATTAACATTCATAAATTAAAATCATAACAATTATATTTAAATTTTGTTAATTTTATTATTTAGTTTTTACTAAAATAAAATCCGATGGTGGACTTTGGAATTTTTGGGATACCAAATTTCTTGAACTACTGAGGTGAGGAGTTATTTTTAGGATACCGAGAGTAACTCCAATAATGCTTTGATTTAAAACAATATATATAAAAAAGTAAATTTTCAATGGTCTTTGTACCACCCATTAAAGGTCATTTATTTTTTTTCATTTTTATGTTGCAAAATGTACCAAATGGAATATTCAAAAATGAATTTTTTTAATCTTATTTTAAAATATAATTTGGATAGCATTTGATTAAATTTGGGTAACCATTTTAACAATGGGTGTTGTGGGGAGCTAATACCTCCCCACACACAAATGACTCCCAAAATAACTTTGAATTTTCGTGGACCAAATTTTTTATTTTAAATTGAGTGACCAATCACACTCTCAAATGATTAGTGGCGACTCTGAATTTATTATTTTTCAAAAATAATTTTTTCAATCGCCGCTATGCATCATAGGCACGTTGTGACACCAAACTGTTTATTTCTCCTTTCAATTTTGTAATTGTTCTTTAATTTATGAGTTGTAACAATTCTCAGCATTATTACAATCTATTTATGAAGTCTTGTTCAATTACGATCAATAATCTAAAGACAGAATTCATAGAGCAAACTGCAATAAAGCCCGTTCATGTTGAGAAACCAGAAAAGTTAAAACGAGAGGATTTCAAACGTTAACAACAAAAGATGTTTTCTACCTCACCACTGTCAATCTTGCTGACCTACTGAAAGAGGACTATCCTGTGACTCCAGCTGAAAAACAGACGAAGAAGACTGTCTCGGTGAAACATGCTTAGATGTACTCAAACTTCCTATGTCGTAATTACATATTGAACTGGTTGATAGACACGCTGTATAATATCTATTCATTGTTCAATACATCCAAGGGGCTATGGGAAGCATTGGAGAAGAAATAAAAAATGGAATATGTCATACACTAGCCATATACCCGGGCTTTCCGTTTAGGATTAGCGAGAATGAGTAGCGGAATGCCTTCGTGGAATTGTGATTCTCGTGCAGGCTCATGAAAGATCTGACTAAGGCTGACCCTTTTGGGATACTGTTTGAGGGCGCATATTACTCTGTTTGGATAACAGTGCGGACAACCTTAAAGCCTATTAAGATATTGAAAGCCCAACCACACATGCATTTGGTTTTTAAAGCCTATCTCATGACCAATGTTTAATAGAAATAGAGATTCGGCCTAAAAATGGGATATTGATTAACTTTGTCTTACACTACTTAAACAGTTCTTTTCTTCTACATTGTTTCACTTCTGACTTCATCTTTCTTTTTTGCATACATGCATCATGCTGTGTAATACGGATTGTAAAATAAATATTCAATTCATTCATATTTTAGAAACCATGATTTCCACTCTGAGTGTGATAGAAGATCAAGTTACTATAGGCCAATGGTTAGAGGAAACGTGGAAACGAAAAGGAGATTGTCCAAAAAAGGAGGATGTTGTTCTTCTACCATCAATCACTAATATAGAGTTCTCACACACTGACTTGGAGAGGTTTAAGAAGATATGGGAGGATTTTTCACTAGAGCAGAAAAATTTGTTTATCGGCAAACATGGTCACATCGCTTATCTTCTGTATAGTACAGTCAACGCTCCCATTCTTGAGGCTTTAATGCATTTTTGGAACCCTCTGTACAGATGTTTCACCTTTGTAACAATTGATCTTACTCCTACAATTAAAGAATATCAAGCCCTACTGAATGTCCCGTTGTAAAACACGGATAAAGTTTATAATTGCAAAAAAAAGCTCATATTGAAGAGAGCTTAATCCAAGCTCTTGGGTACTGTCCATGCATCTGAGATTGAGAAAATGATGAAAGTTAAAGGGGAGAATGAGTGTGCGCCACTAGATTACCTCTTATACCACACCCAAAATATCATGAAGGAATATAAGGGTATGGATCTTTATGCACTTTGTATTTATGGCACAATATCGTTTCCAAAGATTCAAGGTTATGTGGATAATTAAGTGATAAAAATGTTCCTTCAAGTTGAACATGGTGTTAACCTGGTTATCTCAATTCTCGCTAAGACATTTCGTTCCTTAAATCACATACGAGTGTTGAAAAATGAAAGTTCATCGGCTCTCCATCTCTTTTGTGTATTTGGATTCTTAGCCATCTAAGATGTCCACCTTATTCGAAATGTCCTCAAGTTAAGTTTTCAAGTCCATGGATGTAGACGAGAATCCTCATTGTAGAATTTGGAATGGCCAAATGGAATCTGTAGTTTCCCACAAAATGGGGGTGGGTCTCACACCTATCATAGTTGAAAGATTAGGATGTTATCTGGAAAGTCCACTGAATGCCGTTGACATTGATAATCTATAGACGTGGAAACTTTCAATGGGTCCTCTCCTAGGACCACGGGGTTGTACTAGTTTTGCNAAAAAAAAATTCAATGGTCTTTGTACCACTCATTAAAGGTCATTTATTTTTTTTCATTTTTATGATGCAAAATGTACCAAATGGAATATTCAAAAATGAATTTTTTTAATCTTATTTTAAAATATAATTTGGATAGCATTTGATTAAATTTGGGTAACCATTTTAACAATGGGTGTTGTGGGGTACTAATACCTTTCCCACACATAAATGACTCCCAAAATAACTTTGAATTTTTGTGGACCAAATTTTTTATTTTAAATTGAGTGACCAATCACACTCTAAAATGATTAGTGGCGACTCTGAATTTATTATTTTTCAAAAATGATTTTTTCAATCGCCGTTATGCATCATAGGCACGTTGTGACACCAAACTGTTTATTTCTCCTTTCAATTTTGTAATTGTTCTTTAATTTATGAGTTGTAACAATCCTCAGCATTATTACAATCTGTTTATGAAGTCTTGTTCAATTACGATCAATAATCTAAAGACAGACTTCATAGAGCAAACTGCAATAAAGCCCGTTCATGTTGAGAAACCAGAAAAGTTAAAACGAGAGGATTTCAAACGTTAACAGCAAAAGATGTTTTCTACCTCACCACTGTCAATCTTGCTGACCTACTGAAAGAGGACTATCCTGTGACTCCAGCTGAAAAACAGACGAAGAAGACTGTCTCGATGAAACATGCTTGGATGTACTCAAACTTCCTATGTCATAATTACATATTGAACTGGTTGATAGACACGATGTATAACATCTATTCATTGTTCAATACATCCAAGGGGCTATGGGAAGCATTGGAGAAGAAATAAAAAATGGAATATGTCATACACTAGCCATATACCTGGGCTTTCCGTTTAGGATTAGCGAGAATGAGTAGCGGAATGCCTTCGTGGAATTGTGATTCTCGTGCAGGCTCATGAAAGATCTGACTAAGGCTGACCCTTTTGGGATACTGTTTGAGGGCGCATATTACTCTGTTTGGATAACAGTGCGGACAACCTTAAAGCCTATTAAGATATTGAAAGCCCAACCACACATGCATTTGGTTTTTAAAGCCTATCTCATGACCAATGTTTAATAGAAATAGAGATTCGGCCTAAATATGGGATATTGATTAGCTTTGTCTTACACTACTTAAATAGTTCTTTTCTTCTACATTGTTTCACTTCTGACTTCATCTTTCTTTTTTGCGTACATGCATCATGCTGCGTAATACGGATTGTAAAATAAATATTCAATTCATTCATATTTTAGAAACCATGATTTCCACTCTGAGTGTGATAGAAGATCAAGTTACTATAGGCCAATGGTTAGAGGAAACGTGGAAACGAAAAGGAGATTGTCCAAAAAAGGAGGATGTTGTTCTTCTACCATCAATCACTAATATAGAGTTCTCACACACTGACTTGGAGAGGTTTAAGAAGATATGGGAGGATTTTTCACTAGAGCAGAAAAATTTGTTTGTCGGCAAACATGGTCACATCGCTTATCTCTGTATAGTACAGTCAACACTCCCATTCTTGAGGCTTTAATGCATTTTTGGAACCCTCTGTACAGATGTTTCACCTTTGTAACACTTGATCTTACTCCTACAATTAAATAATATCAAGCCCTACTGAATGTCCCGCTGTAAAACACGGATAAAGTTTATAATTGCGAAAAAAAGCTCATATTGAAGAGAGCTTCATCCAAGCTCTTGGGTACTGTCCATGCATGTGAGATTGAGAAAATGATGAAAGTTAAANAAGCTTTCGATCCACAATGCAAACTCGCTAATGAGCCAATCATCATACCCAATGTTGATGACCCAAAGGTGCAGATGCCTGTTACCAAACTAAGCAAAGACCCGTTTTGAAAGATAAGCTGGACTTTCTAGAGGAATGATTACGCGCCATTGAAGGGTCATATGTGTATGGAACCATTGTTGCCATCCAACTATGTTTGGTCCCGGATGTAACCATCCCACATAAATTCAAACTACCTGAGTTTGAAAAATATGATGGTAGTACATGCCCGAGAAGTCACCTTATCATGTACTGCAGAAAGATGGCTCCTTGTGCAAATGATGATAAGCTGTTGATTCATTTCTTTCAAGATAGCTTGATGGGGCCTGCATTTTGCTAGTATATCTAATTGGATAACCAACATATTCAGAGGTGGAAATATTTAGCTGATGCTTTTTTTAAGACAATACAAGTTCAACATAGACATAGCTCCTGATCTTCTAGATCAATAAAGGATGGAGAAAAACCTACTGAAGGCTTTAAAGAATATGCGCAAAGGTGGAGGGAATTAGTTGCTCAGGTACAACTCGCCTTGTCAAGAAAGGCGATAGTTACAATATTTATTATCACCTTAAGATCTCCATTCTATGATAAGATGATTGGAAACACTTTAATTAACTACTCTAACATTATAGTGATCGGTGAAAGAATTGAATATGTGGTAAAGAATGAAAGAATTTTGAAAGTTTTATCAGATACATCATCTGCAAAAAGCGGGCCGCCGTTGAAGCGAAAAGAAGGGGATGTATAGATGATCAATTTTGAGTACCTGTCATAAGCTCTAAATTCGGGGCCAGGATATTCAAAGTATAGTGAAGGGACCAAATCTACTACATCATATGTGGTAAATACCTCACAAATTTGGTACAATTATCACTCTCAACAATCAACATTTCAAAATAACCCAAGACCCAGTTTCTGACCACCGACTCACCAGCAGAATGTTGGTCAGGCTAATCAGTCTTAGAGGGGAAATATAAATAATCAACATTTTTTCTAAAATTATCCAATCCCTATATCATATACAAAACTCCTACCACAATTGATACGAAATAATCAATTGGTGCCGATTCCTTATGAACCATTTCGGCCACCATATCCAATGTAGCATGATCCGACTGAGAATTGCACAACATTAAAGGCTAGAGTACAAGATTTGATCAAGGCTACATGGTTAAATTTCAAAAAGGCTAATGGGACCCAAAATATTAATTCCAACCCTCTACCAAATGATGGGAATCCTACCGTAAACACAATTGAGGAATCTTTTCCATACGAAAAGAAGGATGTGGCGATGTGAGCATGTTAATGGAAACATTTTTCCATCTTCTTTCTAAAGCGGGTTACATCTACCCAACACGCTCAGAGGACGAAGGCATTTCTAAGAAGCATATGCGTGATTTTGATTGTTTGTTTCATAAGAAGGTGACTGGGCACACAATTGAGGAATGTGCTAATTTTAAAATGGAAGTGCAAATGTCGTTGGATGTAAAGATACTTAAAATAATTTTTCATCTCGCACCACTACGTCTTATGCTCCCATGCCCATCACCATCCAAATATCGGGTGCATTTTCTTACAAATATTCAAGAGCAGTATCATGAAGGTACGAATATGAGGTTATTGCAAGCAGTAACGACCAAACTCAAGTGTTAAATCCGTCAGACCTCGATCTCCCTATAACTAATATTTTGGGAGTAGGTGGGATGATGAGGAGTGGCAGATGCTACACGCCAGAAGTTCTGAAAATGGATCAAAGCGACGAGTTTGAAAGGAAAAGGAAAAGGAAAGCCAAAGAAAGTGACACTGGTCATGAGCTCCAAAAAGATATGTATAGAGGCCAAGTGATAGATCTAGATATAATGAGAGGTATAGAGAAAGAAAGAGCAGTGTCTGAAGAAGAAGTATGTGAATTTTTAAAGCTCATCAAGCAAAGCGAGTATAAGGTGATAGAACAACTTAACCCCTTACCTGCTCGCATATCTTCACTGTCACTTTTTCTTAATTTTGAACCACAACGTCAAGAATTATTGAAGGTTTTGAATCAAGCGTACATCTATCATGAGATTACGGTGGAGAAGTTGAGTGGAATTGTGGGGAATATTATTGCACCAAATTCTATCACTTTCACAGAAGATGAAATCTCTATCAATGATACTGGACACATCAGACTCTACATATATCCGTGAAATGTAGGGATTATATTGTTGCGAAAGTATTGATTGATAACGGCTCATCTCTAAATGTAATGCCAAGATCCTTACTAGCAAAGCTCCTTATGGACGCGACACATATGCGGCTGAGCATGATGATAGTAAGAGCATTCAACCCTGGATTAAGATAAGTAGTCGGAGACATGGAGATACAAATTCAAATCAGGCCATGCCTATTCAATATTGTTTTCCAAGCAATGGACATAACTCCAACATATATTTTTCTTTTGGGTCGACCATGGATTCACTCTGCTGGGTAGTACCGTCTTCCTTATATCAGAAGATGAAATTTATGTATATATGGGGAAGAAGATTTACTGGTATCCAAGCCAGCCACCATGCCTTATGTTGAGGCGGCAGAAGAAACAATGGAGTGCTCTATCATTTGAGATTGCAAACACCACATTTGTTGCTAGTGATCTTCTCAGCAGCAAAAATTTTTGTAAAACTTTTGCCTATTCAAACTTTTGCCTAGTCTGTGGCATGATCTTCTCATCTCATTCTGATAAATTTTTGTGATAGATGCAGTAAGCGTGAAGTATGTGTCTCTTTTTTCTCTCTCATATGAATTTTCAAGTTTCACATATTTTTTTGAGAAGGCAATTAGGTAGTTCAATGCTTTTTATTTCTGTAATAAATACAACGACGATGATTTTATAGATAGCTATTCGTATCATTTTAGATTATTGTTATTTTGAGTCTGCGTGCCTTGTCCTTTTCCTTTGTTGGTTGGCTCTCTTCTTTGGACATTCTCATATATTTTTCTTATTTTTTTTAGTATGTAGATACTGCCTGTAATTTTTTCAGCATATGATTGTAAAATAAAATTTCTTACCTTTGGTGTGTCAGTCGACTTTATAAAAAAAATTGTTGAAGTTGGGGGATTTTCTTAATTCACAAGTCTTCTTAACTAGAGTATTAAAATCTCATTTCTTGTCATTCTTTGAGTGAATGTCTGACCTAAGAAGTATGAACATCGACACGCAACACAGATATAACACGACACCGACACGTTGATATGATATTTAAAAAAACAAGGATATGGGGATACGTGTATAATATGTGTGTGTGTGTGCGCTATTTATAAGTATGAAAATATATATTTACATAAAAAACTAATTACAGTATGGGTCATTTCAAGAAGATGAATTAAAATCGCTCACTAGTTAAAGATGTCAGTGATTAATCGAGAGAGTTTCAGTTTTAGAAAGTTTAATGTTTAAGGATTTTGATAATAAAAAACTGATTTTATTACATTTTAAATTTAATATATTTTAAAACCTAACTTTCTTTCTTCTTTACTTTCATCATTTACTCTTTTATTATTTACAAATTAAAATATTGTTCATTTTATTTTACACCATTTATATTTTATTATTTAAAAAATCTCTCAAAAAGTGTTTAAAATGTGTCAACACATGTCAGGAACGTGTCTTGCGTGTCTAAAAAAAATCAGGCACAATTTTGACGTGCTGAACACGTGTCGGAGCGTGCCGGAAGCATGTCGATGCTTCTTAGGGCCTGACTTTATATCTCTCATTGTATGCTTATAGGTTAACTTTAAGGTGAGACAGAGACATGATAACAGTTTGACACAGTTGAAACTTGTGTAGAAATGAAAAATAAGCTTGAAGAATATGAAAAAACAGAAAACCTTTTTTCTTTTATTCGATCATCTATACTTCATAGCAATATGCAGTACATATATATCCTTGGACAATTTTGCTCAGCACACAAGTAAGAGAGAGAGAGAGAAGGGAATATTAGTTAGTTACAAAAATGGCGACATGTTGTCACACTAACACTGGTTAAAAAAGATCTCAAATATTCCTTTCTGATGGCAATAACAACTTGTGCTGATTTGGTAGAGATGAGGAGCTGGAGGTTGATACTGAAGTGACTAGGCAACTCTAGCTGATTTAGGTCACTGCCTTAACATCCCCCCTTAAGCTAAAGGGGGTGGCAACCACATTTAGCTTGCTTTTAAGGTGAGTAAATTGTTACTAAGTGAGAGCCTTCGTTAACAGGTCTGCAACTTGATCTCGGGAAGGGACATATCTGATTTCCAACTGCTTGGCAAGAACTTTGTTTCCTACAAAGTGTACATCTATCTCAATATGTTTAGTTTGACCGTGTGAAACAAGATTTGATGCAATAGAGGTTGCCCCTTCATTATCACACCAGATACAGAAGCAGAAGAGGAAGAACAATACATCTCCTGCAGAAGAGACTGAATCCAGGCAATCTCTACAGCAATATGTGCCAATGCCCTGTACTCACTTTCAGTACTGCTTCTGCCCATTACATGTTGTTTTTTTACGACCAAGATAGCAAGGAAGAGCCAAGAAAAATAGAATACCCACAGGTTGACTTCTTGTCATCACAGCAGCTTACCCAGTCTGCATCTGAAAAAGCTTCAATGTTGAGAGATGAGGCAGGTTAGAGAAGTAACACTTCTGTAATGGTGCCTTTCAGATATATGAGAAACCTCTTGCAAGCTTGCCAATGAAAGGAAATAGGGCAATGTAGATATTGGCTAAGTCTGTTTACAATGAAAGTAATGCCAGGTCTTATGATGGTTACATATTGGAGAGCCCTAATGAGACTCCTATATTGAGTGATGTCAAAAAGAGGTGTGCCACCATCTTTGGTTAATTTTACTAAGGCAATAGCTGGTGTAAGGCAAAGTTTCGTAGAGTCCATGTGAAATTTGTGCAGTAATTCAGCGGGGTATCGTTGTTGTGACAGGTATAAACCAGAGTAAGAAGAGGTTACTTCATGCCTAAGAAGTGATGCAGTAAGGATAGATCTTTTAAGGAAAATTCTGAGTGAAAGGCAGGAATTAGATCAGCAATGTAATGAGGATCAGTCTCTGTGATGAGTATGCCATCCACATACACAAGCAAATACACAGTTCTGGTAGACTGATGCAAAATAAACAGGGAGCCATCTGACTTGGCAGCTTGAAAACCTTTATGAAGAAGTGTGAGCTTAAGCTTGTCATACCAAGCTCGAAGGGCATGTTTGAGCCCATAAATGGCCTTATGAAGCTTGCAGACATAATGTGGGTTAGAGGAGTCAATGAAACCATCATGTTGCTGCATAAAAATAGATTCAGAGAGATGTCCATGCAAGAATGCATTGTTGACATCAAGTTTCTTGAGTTGCCATTTGTTGGTGAGAGTAATGATAAGAACAAGCCTAGTGGTCACAGGCTTCACAACAGGGCTAAAGGTCTCTGAAAAATCCAGTGCAAGTGTCTGATGAAAACCCTTAGCAACTAGTCTGGCATTGTGCCTCTAAACAGTACCATTGGGATTGAATTTGACTCTGTAGACCCATTTTATTTCCAATGATGTTCATGATCGGTTGTGGTGGTACTAGGGTCAAAGTGTTTTTGAGCATAAGAGCTGTGAATTCATCTTGCATAGCCTGTTTCCAGTGAGAAAGAGCTAAGGCTTGCTTGACAGATCTAGGTTCTGAGTGTTCTAATTTTGGTAGTTTAACAGCATAAACCTTTGGTTTTCTAATCCCTGCCTTGGCTCTTGTGATCATGGGGTGAGTATTTGTAGTAGGGGTAGGAGTGGTAGGTTGTGGATGAGATGGAGGCATGGTCACATGACGAGTATTTGGAGTGTTTGAGGCATGGTTAAGTGAGAAAATATATAATAAAGGACAGGCAGGAACTAATGTACCTGAAGGAGAGATTGAAGTGTGAGATCTTGTATGGGTAGTTGAACCAAGGATTAAAGTACCTGCAGGAAGGGTTAGGGGAATAGAAGGCACATACCAAGAGGGTAAACCAGAGATTATAAGTACATTAGCAGTTGTGTGTTGCATAAAACCATGCTGAAAAGGAAATAAGTGTTAATCAAATGTGACATTAATAGCAATAAACAGTTTTCCGGAGGAATTGAGACAGATGTAACCTTTATGAGCTGCTGAGTAACCCAGGAAACACATAAAGAAGACCTAGAATCAAGCTTGTGATTGTTGTAGGGTCTCAAATGCGGAAAACAAGCACAACTAAACACTCGAAGGAAAGAATAATCAGGCTTGAGATGGAACAACGCTTGGTAAAGAGAGAAATGGTTCAGAGTGGGAGTGGGCAGTTTGTTCATAAGATAAGTGGATGCATTAAAGGAAAACCACCAATATTTAAGAGGCATAGATGATTGAGCAAGTAGTGTGAGCCTTAATTCGACAATATGTCTATGCTTTCTTTCAGCCTTGTCATGTTGGCGATGGGTATGAGGACATAGATGCCTAAAGAGTATGTCTTGAGTTTGAAGAAACTGAGCAAAGGACATATACTCACCCCCTCAATCTGTTTGAACAGATTTATTAAGAATGCCAAATTGCTTCTCAGCATAAGTTTTATAATGAAGAAAGGTATGAAATGCTTCAGATTTGAGTTTGAGATGGTAGATCCATGTGTATATGAAAAAATCATATATAAAGTGAATGTAATACTGAAAGCCATTGGAGGTTACGAGAGCAGGACCCTAGAGGCCAGAATGTATTAATTCTAAGGGTTGTGTGGTAACAGTTTTAGATGGATGGTAGGTTAATCAGTGACTTTTTCCAAGTTGGCAAGCTTGACAAACAGATTTTGTCATACTTTGAGAAGGTAAGTGCATGTTAAGTTGAGATAGAACTTGATTTCTGATTTTTTTAGAAGGGTGACCTAGTTAAGATGGCACAATTTGTAAAGATTGGGTGATACAGTAGAAATAAGGGCAGAATCAGTATGAGGAATCAAAACACTTTCATTAACATAGTGCAACTTGTTTAATACATTTGCATATGCCAAAGATGGCTGAGAAAAACTTAGAAATGCCAGTATTTGGAATTTAAAGGACAAAACCCAGAAACGCCAGTATTTGGATGCCTAGAATCATTAAGCAAGTAAAGAGAGCAAATCAGAGCAGTAGGTTGCTTCAATCATGGTGCAAAAAACTTACATAAGCCATCCTTAAGTCTCCCTTGAAGTAGGGTAGTACTTGGTGCAAAAATTGGAGTTAAATTACACATACACTGGATTATCATAAGTGCGTTTGAAAACACTGATTAAATTTTTGGTTTTTGGTACTCTAAGCATATGATTTAAGTTAAGGGAGTACAAGGGTAAACGAAGATAGCTATTACCAACATGAGTGACCTGTAGTTGCTTACCATTTCCAACAGTTAGCTTGTCACTCCCTTGATATTCATTTACTAGGCCAAGATTTTGCAGGTCTGCTGTAACATGGTGAGTGGCAGCACTATTAGCATACCATGTATTTTAAAAGTCATACTCTGAACTTGCTGCATAAACAGAAGGATTAAAGGTTGTGTGAAAAGGTGGGGTCGTTTGAGGGTTTGGAAACTGCCCAAATGTGAGATGAGTCTAGGGACAGTTAGATAATTTTAATCCAATCTAAACCAACAACTGGCTGCAGTGTGTGTGGTTTTGCTACATACTTGGCAAGTCATTCCTCCTTGTCTTCCACCACGACCACCTCTTCTACCTCATTTAAAGCTAAACAGGCCTCTACCTCCATTTCTGTTGTTCTGGTTGAAGGATTGTAGCCCCACCGTTGTTGTTGATTGTTGGTGAACTTCTTGTTAAAGCTTGGAGTGTTCTGAACCAGATTTGCACAGGTTTTCAATGTAGCTTCTCTTTCAGCATTTAACTTCTCTATTCTTGATTCATGGATGAGGAGTAGAGACTGAACTTCCTCGATGGTGAGGTTATCAATCCTGGAAGTGATGTTAACCACTATAGGGTCAAATTCAGCTCGTGTACCATTAAGAATACGTAGTATGAGGTCTTGTTCACTTATAGCATCACCTGCTGCTAGGATTTGATCTTCAATAGTCCTCATGACATCAATGTAATCCAAAATGCTTCTATCATCTTTCCTGGTGATGTACATGGAGTTTTTGAGGCTTAATAAATTTACCTTTGACCTGCTTGCATAGGTCTTTCCAAAGCAAGCCAGAGTCCTTTTGATGATTCATACTGCAATACTGAGCCGAGAACTCTATCACTCATTATTGATCTTAGCCAACTAAGTAATAATTGGTCACTTCTCACCCACTGTACATATTCTGGGTTGAGAAATCCATCATTCAGATTTTCAGCTGGTTTTGCCTGAGCGTTGAGTATGAACTCACTTAGACCATGCCCGATTATTGAAGGTACAACTTGAGCTTTCCATAAGATGTGATTGTCTCTGTCAAGCTTAATAGACAGAGTGGAACAAAGAGTACTAGAGAAGGGGTTTAGGTCTGCAGCATTTTTGACTGAGTTGTCAGGATTTTCCCTGTTTTGAGTAACTGGATCAAAGGAAGCCATCGATGGTTCTGATACCAAGTTGAAACTTGTGTAGAAATGAAAAATAAGCTTGAAGAAGATGAAAAACATAAAACCTTTTTTTATTCAATCATCCACACTTCATAGCAATATGCAGTACATATATATCCTTGGACAATTTTGCTTAGCACACAGGTAAGAGAGAGAGAAGGGAATATTAGTTAGTTACGAAAAAGGGTGTCGTGTTGTCAAACTAACACTAACTAAAGAAGATCTCAAATATTCTTTTTTGTTAGCAATAACAACTTGTGCTGATCTGGCAGAGATGAGGAGTTAGAGGCTGATACTGAAGTGACTAGGCAACTCCAGCTCATTTAGGCCACTGCCTTAACAAACACGCATATAATCTATGTAGCTATTTTTTTAAAGGAAACATTACATTTCAATCAACAACAACAGAATGATACAAACATTCCAGAATCTAAAACAAACTATCAGATCTAAATACAAATACGTTAATACAAGTACCAGATAAGACCAGTAAACACTTAACTAAGTCTAGGGAGTGAATCATGTGCATAAATGGCATTCAGATATAGAGCACAATTAGCTCGTTCAAGTCCTCCACCATCCACACCTGGCTTGGCCAACTAGCATTGCACAAGCAAATCTTCATGAAGAACAAAACAACCTCGAACAAATCTAGGAACCCTGGCTATGATGCACTCAAAATAGGCCTCGCAAGCTCCATAAAAAACATATCTGAAGAGAAGAAAACCACCACGGATGAGAGATCTGGTGGACCAAAGTCTACAAAACCAATAGACACAAAAAACTTCCAAAATGGAAGACTTCCTCCTGGAATCGCAAAGAACAGACCCAAAAGATTAAGAGAAGCAAAAGACGAGAAGGAAGGAAAAAGACGAGAGGGAAGCAGAAAGGGGCGAAGAATGGGGAAGGAAAACAGGGGAAAGCTGAGGGAGAGAGGTAGAAATGAAGCAAAAAAACAAAGGAGGGGAAGAAGAAAACCAGGATAAAAGGAAAAGGAGAGTCACGAGGAGAGAAATAGAGCTCTCCCCGTGACAGACAGTCAGCAAAAATGGTGAGTAGGGTTTTGAGTGAGAGAGAGAAGGGGCAAGAGGAGAGAGAGTTTATTTTGCTTCGTTACAAACTCTACTTGATGCTTAAGTATGCACCAAGCATTATGTAGCTAATATTTGGAATTTGAAAAATACGAAAGAGACAAAAAAGAGGAGAAAAGTAAAAACGAATTAGCAAATAAGAAAGAATTATTAATTGAATAAAAGTCATTCATATCAACATTTTCCTCTAAATATTTCTTTTGTCAATTTCCTCTACATTTAAAGGCCCTAAACAGGTGAAAATACAATACTTAACATTTTTCTTTTCTTTTCTTTTTGCTTTCCAACGTCAAGAAGCAAAAGAAGACTTCCATCTCTAAATTTCAGTCAGACGTAACTCGCTTCTTTTTGTGTGCCTCCCCTGCAGGCCGAAACATTTCCTTTGAATAGATGCAGTGCTTCCCATAAAGAAAGACTGAGCGATCATTTTTTGGGATGCACCCGAAATCTCACATTTTGGAAATCTAAAAAAAGGAAGTGGAGTATAGGTTCTTTTAAGATCTCTCCCTTCTCCATTATATTTTAATCATTGAATTAGGGAGGACACTCGCCCAACTTCTAAGGATAGATAGAAAACGTGGGATAGAGTTTCACTATTTCTTCAATCTGAGTTTACTTGCCTTTTTTTTCTTTTTGATGTTCTGTTTGGAATAACAGTAAGTGATTTTCCCATATTTCTTTTAATGAATCTCCTAATTGTTCTAGAGCAACTAGAAAGAAATTCTTTAAGCATAAAAAATTCAGTTCGGATGTGAGATATCAATCTAGGCCCCGTCTAATAACCAACCCCTACCCAGATCAAGCTTCTCCATCTTTAAGATGATTCTTCTTTTACTCTCAATTAGTTGATTCTATCTGGTCCATTCTTCGATATTGCATAGCCTTCGATTTCTTTCTCTAACTGAGCCATTAGCTAGTTGCTTCCGTGTAACTCAGCAATCTTCTATTATAAAGCTATTCTCTTTCTTGGATTTGATTATGGTAGAGAGCGGTAAGTTAATGTTGTTCTAAGGAAGTAGTAACTGCTCTAGTACACAAAGAAGGTGGTTGGGGTTTAGGAGGTATTTTGATCGCATGCTTGTTGCTTTACTAGAGAAAAGGCTTGACATTTCACTCTTTGTTGTGGGGTTGTCACGGATTTGCTATACAGATTAAAAAGTCCAGCAACATCAAAATCAGCAAGCCAAACCAGGTAGCTCCCATCATTTTGACAGTTCAAAGTGCTCCTCTTCAACAATCAAATTGAAAGTCAAGGCAATGGCTAGTATAGGCATAGACATTAGACTTCTTTTGCTGATCGGGTTATGGTTATCTTTGATAAGTAAAGTTCATTAAACATGATAGGCTTGCTGACCTATCGACTGCCTCCAGAACCAAAACTTCTAGGCTATGAATTCAACAAATCTCGCTAATTACATCATGGGTGGTTATCTTTGATAAGTAGAGTTCATTAAACATGATAGGCTTGCTGACCTATCAACTGCCTTCAGAACCGAAGCTTCTAGGCTATGAATCCAACAAATCTTGCTAATTACATCATGGGGATATAGCATTAACATATGCATAGCTAGTAGACATTTTTTTCAATGACTCGTTTAGGAGGATAAGATGAAACTTGATGGAAATTCTATCCAATCCCAACATCCACCGTTGCTTCCATCGAACCTCTCTTTTCAGGAACTGAGTTCCTGAACCATCTGAAAGGAGAGGGCAAGGCTCTCGTGGAGAAACAAACGTCTTTAAAGTGGAGACTGAACATTTATTATATTTGAAAATTAACCTGAAAACACTATTTTATCCAATAATTAAATATTTAATGGCTAAGAAAAATCTCTTTTGAGGCGGTGGATGATAGCTTACATATATATACAATATATATTCAATACACAATAAACAATAGGTTCAAGTTCAATACAAATAATACACACAGTATCACATTCTTCAACATATATTATTTTACATTGATGAGGATTATAAAAGCAAGTTTAGGTTTTACCTGGTGCAACAAAATGAATGCAACAAGTTCAGTACATCCATGATAAGTCATTTCTAAAGGAAACAGATCTTGCAGCACCTTGAGTACCCCTTTCGGAAATTTGAGGACAATCTTCAACAGCCATTAACTCCAGCTTGTATGAATCCACCAATGGCTTTAACCCATCATCAGTTACTCCCAAGCACTTGCTTAATCGTAAAATATGCAGTTTCGGAAATTGACACACAAGCTGCAGCCCCTCGTCACTGATTTCTTGGCACCGGACGAGTTCAAGGGTTTGCAGATATGGAGCTGAGCATAAAGCTTCCATGCCCACATCATTGAATGAATATACATGGTCAAGAGCAAATTCTTGAACTGGACACATTTGAATCAAAACAAGAATCCCGTTAAGAGAAAACGAAGAGAGCGATGGAAACTCTCCGTCTGAAAAAGATATCCTCGCACATTCAAGCATTGGACAGTTTTTGGCTAAAGCATTTAGACTCTCATCTGTTAATCTTAATGTGTTATTAGCCAAAAGAGGAATTGAGAAATCTGAAGGAATACATAGGGAGATGGAACGAAGATTACGCGACATTCGGGCTAAGCGTATGATATCACAGTCCCGTACTCCAACACACATATCCAAGTGAATCTTCTCCAAATTCTGGCACTTCCCCAGCACACAAGCAAGCCCTTTACCCGGGCTGATTATGCAATTCACCAAGCTAAGTTCCAGCATATTTTCACAAGGGACCCACTGCTTTTGCCATCTATCTAATACTAACCGATCGTAAACCTTCATATACCTGTAGTTAGAGTCCACTTCAAACTGCAGCCGCTTTATAGTTCCCCAGCTCGAACCTAGCTTAATCAAATCGCCTTCTCCAATTGCTCTGCAATTCTTAATTAACAGATCTTGAAGCGTTTCAAGCTTGCCAAGATATTCAAGCCACTCAACGCTGCTAACGTGTAGGCATCGGATAAGGTGGAGAAGAGTTAGGTTTTTGCAGCCCACAACAAGAGAGAATATGCCACAACCAGTTATTCTTGGGATGAAATTTAATTTCAAAGCCGACAGCTTGGAGCAAGACGTCAAGTATCGAATGCCAACATTGGTAATGAACGTGCAATAGCTTAAGGTGAGATCAGTCAGAGAAGGACAGTGACTGGAAAGAATGAGAAGTCCATAGTCATCTAATTGTTTCCCCAATTTGGACATCCAACCGGAATAAGTGATCTCTACTTTTGCCAAATTGGGGAAGTCAAAGCTTCATCGGCAGGATATAATCCGCATCCCACTCGAAGAAATCGTCTCTGCTCCTTGTCCATGTCATGAAAGCGTTTACACGATAAAGATACAGAGTTTCTGTCAACAGTTTTCTTGATTCTGCTTAGGATTTCCCAAACCAGTACTTCTGGTAATGCATCCATCAAAGCAAGCCTATTCTTCTCCTGCATAGTATAAATTATAAAATTTAATCCTACAGAAACAGAACAGAAGCCAACAATTACAAAAAGATCTAACAGGGAGGAGGAATTGGGAAATTAGTTCCATCGAACCGTTAACAATGTTTTAGAAAGATGAAAAGTTCAGAGCACTGAGATGCATAAAAATACAGGAACCATTACTAACGATGAACAATTAAGAAAGAAACAGAAAATGCACAAGACAATCAGACCTTCCTTCAACAGAAGAATAACACCATGAAATGACAGATTCTGTGATTGATCCATGTAATTGCTACGCACCCATTTACCAATTAGCCTCAAACTAAACATCGTGGATTCCAAATTCAACACAGATAAATTGAGAATTCACAGAAAAACATGTGCTAAGCTGGTAAGTTAGACAACCAGTGAATAGAAGTGTAAATGACAGATTTCGAAACATGGGTTATCAATTTTAACCAAATTGAATTAGAGATTTATCCGTAAGGAAACCCAGAAATTAACAAACATCAGCATAACGTAAGGAGTAGAGAGGTATCAAATTATAGGAACTAGTGGGACTCGTATGATAGAATTTACCTGAATTAAGGGCGAGCACGAGAATCGCTGGGAAGAAAGACAGAATTATTGAACAAGATGGATCACAGGTTCAGTCCTATCTCCACGCCCCTGTTGCGATATGATTATTCCTGTATTTCTCTTTTGAGAAATTTCTAGAAACAGCGGCTGTCAAAGAGAAAAATGATCTTAAGATTGGAAAGTTCTTTTTTATTTGAAAATTTTAATTGTTACGTTAGAATCTAGCAAAATTATTTTACTTAATCTAGATCCAGCGTGTGTAAATTTTGACGGTTATGCTCTCTAAAGTCTAACAGTAATTTTTTTGTTAAACCGAAATCTAGCATGAAACATTATAATCTTCTTTTCTTTAAAAAAAAGTCATTTTGTTAAAAAGGTCAAAGAGTCTCAATTTCATTTTTAACTCTCGAGTGTCTTTCTTAAGTAATTTCTCTTCTTATTTAGGGTCAAATGTAATTTTAATCCTTTTTACTTTACTTTTTTTAGCAACCTAAATAGGTAGAAGAAGGGGTGGAACTCATTATCAGGCAAAAGGCAAAAAACATTGCTCTCATTTACCATCGTGTCTAGGTGATGCTAAAGTTTCGGGGTATTTGAGCTAAGGATGATAAGAAATAAATATATAATATCTCCAAAAGCTAGTGGATAGAATTGTACCCTTAACATTGACTAAAAAATTTAAGTTTTTATCAACTCACTTGAGCCATGTGCTCACCTTTAGACTCTGTTTGATTTGCGTTATCCTTATTTATAATACTCTTGTAATTGAATTATCATGTTTATTTAAAGTATTCCTTAAATAAAGCTACAATTCTAATTTGCATGTAATGTTAGTTTGTAATCTTTTGAGTCAATTGAATTGCAGCAAAAATGGAAGCAATCTTAATTTACAATATAATTGTAATTCTAATATTAAACAAAATTATTTTTGTATCCTCATATGAAATAAAGCAAAAGCCACTTCTTTCTAGGGGTGTGCAAAAAAAAACTGACAAACCGACAAAACCACCCAAACCAACCCAAACTATAACCTATTCGGCTTTTTAAATAGTAATTATGGCTTGGTTTGGTTTCATTTTTATGAAACCATTAAATTTAATTTTGCGTTTGATTTCTTCTTAATATCATAAAGAAAAGCCTAACTTCATCTCAATATAGTCCAATCAACATGCAAAATATGGTCTCAGTTTAATGAAATAAGATTCATTTTTATTATTTATTGATTAAATAAATATTATTTTATTAATTGAATTATTTAATAAAATAAGACTTATTTTATTAAGATGTGTTCTTTTCTTGTATTAACTATGTTAACTTTAAGTACAATGTAAATGAAACCACCAACCCAACCCAAACCAAACCGATGATTAATAGTTTGATTTAGATTGGTTTGGTTTGGTTTACTCCTTTATCAATCTCGTTATATTGGTTTGGTTATAGAATTGATCTAAAATCAAACCAGCACATTCAATGAACACTTTTACTTCTTTCTCTTACTTTTTCTCTCATTTTATTAAATTTAGTTAAAATTAATTTTATTAAAGTTTACTCTACCATTATTAATTAATTTAAATATTAATAAAAAATAATTAAAATTAAACTTATAATTTCACGTAAAAATATTTTTTCATTATATACCTTATTTTATTAATATAATTAAATTTTTTTATAAATTTATTCCAGCAATATTAATTTATTTAAATATGAATAAAAATGATCAAAATTAATGTTAAAATTACACGTTAAAATATTTTTTAGATTGTAGGATCGATATGGCAACCTAAGAAAATGAGTGAATTGGGTAATCGTATTCAAATTAAAAAAAATTCGCACTCAAGTGGAATATGAATGTTCAATAATGAACTTCAATTTTGCATGAGTTTAACTCTTGAAAAGATAAATAAGTAATAGATAAAAATGTTAAAGTAAATAATGTTTGCCATAATATAAATACAAAAATATAAAGCAAAAAAATAAATAATTACGAAAACTTAAAGTGCGAAATTAAATTACAGAAATAAAGTGCGAGAAATTGAAGTGCGGAAAATTAAAGTGTAAAAAATAAATAGCACAAAATATAAAGAGAAGAAGAAGATATGCACACGATAATTTTACGTGGTTCGGGAAATTTTATATCTATGTCCACGCTCCAAGACCCCCTTTTAAAAATTTTTAATCTCACGATTTTTTTAATGGTGAAGACCAAACCTTACAAACTCAATTGGTTTAAAGTGCCAACTAAACCTCACAAGACTATGTGTTTCGAGATCAAGTGATCTCTTACAATAATTCTCTCAAAAGAGTAGAATCTCCAATCTAAGTTCACAAAAAATAATCTTGCTCGCTCAAGAAATTTACAAGTATAAAGCTCAAAATATTAATAGAGTTTTAGGAGAGTACGGAGAGAGTTTTAGGAGCAAGTTTATTGGCTATGAATTGTGTTTTGTAAAGAGAAAATGAGGTGTATTCATAGAGGAGATAGAGGTTAAGGTTTAGGAGGAAAAAATTCAAATTTTGAATATAGACAAAGGAAAGAACACTCTATCTTTAATAAGGAGGACAAAAAATATTTGACCTAAAAGGTAAGGAATACTTCTACCCAAAATAACACAATTGATAAAAAAAATTATTTGGGTAAGCTCCATATCTTTTTATCTACTTGAAATTGAAACTTTTTATGCATTGTCATTATCTCTATTTTGTCTATTGTGCTAGAGAGATGATTTTTTATGGACGGAGAGTTAATTTAAAGATAGACACTCCTTAATAGACATATAAATATGGCAAAATGTTTTGGTACAATCTGGTCAATTGTATACATATGTATCGACTCCTGCCTCTTTTTTTTCAAAATGATCTCGTGTCATAATTTTTTGTCAAATTTAGAAATTCTATAAGAATAAGTACTTAAATTCACGACATTCTAGTGTTCACTCTATAATTCATCTGTCTTGTATTCTAACTTATAGAGGTAAAATGTCTTTTAAAAACGATTTTAAAGTTGAGTTACGAACAAATATTTTTCTCGTTAATACAAAGTTTATTATGTGCATGTAAGGAGGTACTAAATTGAAATACATGAGAAGTAAAATTTAAAATATTTTTTATATAATCACAAAATTAAAATTTAGTGCAAAACATAGGGCCAAATAGATATTTTACCTTCGATTTATTTGTCATTTGTTTGGATGTATGGATATATAAAATAGAAGTTAGGCAATATAAACAAAACCGATAACTCTTCCTTAAATACTTCCACCGTCTTCCAATTATGCACAAGTAAAACAGTGGATTAAATAGCAGTATTTTGCATGTACACTTGAACACAAAACACACATCAATAAAGTTTTTTTTTTCGGCAAAACCTCCCGCACCTCCTGAACTTTAAGATGTTGCATACTTCACTCTCAACTTTGAAATTAATCAATTTGGTTTCTCAACTTAAAAAATTGTTTTCTTTTTAGTCTAAAAATTAACCACCGCTAATAACCTCTAATAGTGGTTATTTTTTAGATCAAAATGAAAACCATTTAAAGTTTGAGAGACAATATTTCTATATTCAAAGTTGAGAGATTAAAGTGTCTAATATCTTAAAGTTAAGAGATTAAAGTGAATAATGATCCAAATTTATTTACTTTGTTACCTTTCTAATGAGTACAAAATTTTATTTGGACCTACTATAGTTTTTTTGTTTTTACAAAATTGGATTTTAACACCAAAGTTCTTTGTTTTTACAAAATTGGATTTTAACACCAAAGTAGGAACCGGAGGCTTTTGCCCATGGCAATGACTCATATTGACTTTGTAAAATTTTAAAGAACCATGACTAAAAATTTCTCAAGAATATGTGATGTGTTAATATATCTTTAACATCCGTCTTGTCATCTTACAGACATCTGTTTTTACTTGTTACGGGTAATTTTTATGAGTTCCTAGATGCGTGTCCCGAGTCTACACATGCAAGACTGATTCGAAAGGCTGAGCATATCTTCTTTTGATGGTTTCAGACAATTTCTCCTTCAAATAACCAGCACTACCATTGCCACACAAATCACTCACTTCCTGTTCAAGACAGGCTCGGTTAATGGAAAATTTTCGTAAGCAAATGACCATAGTATCCTCGTGTCCAAGACAGGCTCGATTAAACGGCTATTAATAATATGCATACATATGGTTTTAGTGTGGATTCCATTTACCATCTGTACCTTAAACCATAATCATCAATTTCAAAAATATACAATAGCTTGAAGAAAGGGTAGCTTACACACAACAAAACCACATGTGATATTCAATCCAATAACCTTACATTGCTAAGATTCATCAGCAAGCCGAGAATGAGAAGAAAGGAAGAATAAACAAACTCCAAGTTGATGCAGAAAGTGCAGATCCCACGCAGGTGTTCCGCTTAGCTTTTTCTCCTATTACTACTCTTCAAGCCACCTTTGGCTTCATCTTTTGAAGCCGATCCTACTGAGACCGGTAGGATAGTCCCTTCCTGTATGTCGTTTGATATCGATAGCTGTTCCATTGTCTTCCCAGCTTCAAGACACGCCATCAGATCTCTAAGCTGCAAATACACGGAGCGTAAAAACAGGCATCTTATCAGTCTATATGCACTCTAATACTTGTATTTTATCGTCAATGATAGACATATTTAATTGCATTGGAAAATTCAAATACAAATAGGAAGAATTTGGATATCATAAATCACCTGTACTTCTAATAATTGTATTTTATCGTCCTTCACCTGCACTGCCTTTCTCTCCCTAAAAGGAACAGCAATCTTAGATAATCAGCTAAGCACACAGGTTATTTTTACATCTGTCAACTAATTCAAAAAACAATATGATGGTGATATAGAGTTGATTCCCATAAATGTAAGATGGGAGATGACTTTCCTAAACAATGGTTTGAGGCCACATATAGACTAATGACCAATCAGCTAAATCATTAAGTTGTAATTCATTACCTTGTTTTCACCTCAATGAAATTTATTCCAGAAAGAAACCAATTAAAATAATTGCACCAATTACAGGGAGGCTAGAGTGCTTTTCTGCTTCACCTTCACCTACGACTGACATTTTGTATTCCTCATAAAAATTGTCCAGTGCAGAACTTGTTGTGGCAGATAAGTTTTTACATTTGAATCTCTACAACTAATTTAACAATTCATATCTCCTGCCATGTGCAAAGACTCCAAACATAAGCAAAGATGTATGCAATGCCGAGCATTAACGGCTTTCAACAACATAAATAAAGAGAAGAGTCGCAATTAAGCGTAAATCGGGAATATGAAATCAAGAAATCTAGCCAACACCAGAGCAGAACCTGCGGGGATTCAAAATCAAAGGAAGGTACCTTTCTTCAATTTCAGATATCTTTGATTTCCATATCTCCTGATTTTTCACAAGATTCTCGTTAAGCTGTACAAAGACATCAAACTTTAGAAACATTCCTTCTACGTGTAAAAGTACGGGTACACAACTTAATAGCATCATTGATTAACAAAATGCATGAGATCAACAAAAGGCAGAAGTTAAATTTACATCGTCTAGAAATTTCTTCTCCTTCATGCATCTATCAAGCTTGGCCTGAATTTTCTGCAGTTTTGTATTGACAGCCTTTTCCACAGATTTAGAGATTTGCCTTTCAGTTTCTTCCTTGACTTCTTGTAACAAGGATTCGAAATACTGCAATCAAAACAAAGTATTCTAGCATAATAGACAGTTTCGAGAATACCTATAATTTCATCTATGACATGATGGATGACCAAACTCATCTCAGTATGCATCAACATAAATCGACACTCGTGATGGATTCATAAATCATGAAAATGGAACAATTTTCGTACCAATTTTTGGTTATCAAGTTGAGAAGTGAGCAGTTCATTGTACTCGTTAACAATCTGAGGATATTACAAGAAACTCTTAGTATGGAAAAATCAAAGAAAACAGTTACACCCGAACTGAGAATGTTGACTGAAGTAAGGGAAAAGTAATACAGCTTCAACTCTACTGTTCAAAAGAGCCTCACTAATTCCAGCATCTACACCATCGCAACTTCCACAGCCATTATGTGAATTTAGCTCAACCAACTTTCCATCAGTTTTGGATTGAATCAGTCGGTGAACATAGTTGTCTCCGACATAATCCCACACACGTTGAGTTTCCAATTCAAGAGAGTAGCAATGCTGTGTTTCTCTCCAATGCGTTACAGCATGTCCTTCTTTATACCTATCCCAAGTTTTCAAAGTTAATTACTGCAGCCAAAATCTCTTCAGCAAAAACAACAAAGATAAATTTCCAATTGCAAACAATTACAGTAACAAATTCGAAGAAAAAGTAATACCTTCCACATCCAACAAAGCCACAGATAACACACATCCACAGATTCTCAGAGGTTTGACAAATGAAACAAACTGATTTTTCGGGCTGCTGTTGACAATATCGGCACACCTGAAATAGTGACATGGAAACAAGCTGCTGACCTACCCTAACCAATTAACAAGCTGAGTTTCGGGAATCATTTCATGTAATAAACTTACGTCGTACCTCAACTGAAAGAAGCAAGAAAAATGACACAAAAGAGATTGTTCAGCAATAAAAGATCTGCACAAAACTACGGACTGTACTTATGTCCACGACCAATGTAGTGAGCTAAGACCCTTGTGAGGATCACTTGGTGAATCCAACAAACCCAAATAGATTTTGGGATCAAGTTTTGGAACAACGATCGGTTTTTTTTATATCAATAGTTGGGTAACATATAAATTTTCAGTATATCTTAATGTTTATCACACTGTTGAACACTCTTTACATCAGTATCCCAACTATTACACACCGTTCCAAATTCGAAAGAACTTCAATATTTCACAGATCATCTAAGCCATCTAATCAGATTCCAAGACATGCTCTCTCAAGCTACGTATGTCTAAATGGTATTTCTTCTTGCACTTGGGAAATCATTTAACTGCATATGCAGGAAAAAGGAGCAACTCCACTGAAACAATCACTTACTGGGCAAGAAGAATCCTTCCACTTTGAAATACATGAACAATGAAACGAATGGTTGCAAATAGTTGTGAGAATTCCACTTGTATCTTGGTCTAATCTCTCTGCATCACAAGGAGTTAGTAGATAGAGCACAACATACACCATTGTAATTCTATCAATTAACATTTAACACACCCCACCAAACACATGCATGTCTATGAGAGGTCATTTTCCTGGAAGTATCACATGCGAGTGCAGTATACACATATTAGTGCAAACACATGAAGTAGAAAGGATAACGAGAAAGATGCCCCTCAATTATTTGTCCTACAAATATAAGAGAGGTTCATTCGTACATAGTAAAACTCCATAAGAAAGAAAAAAGAAAACCACAGTTTTAACTTTCTTGAGACAGGTAATACAAAATTATAGGCGGAAATGTTATTTGAAGTATGATTATTTTGTATCATATTAATCCTCAAATAAAAAACTGAAGAGATGTGTATTTCCCATATAAAGTACGACATGAGTATATAATGGCTGTTTCCCTAGATTTTCTAGACATTGTTGCATTGGAAAATGCACATTCGGTGTCTAATCGATTAGAATCTAGATATCATAGGCGCAAATGATTATTTTGCATCAAACAAATCCTCGAATGAAAAAGATGTAAATCTTTTTCCAATATAAACTATGACACCAGCAAATAATGGCTGTTTCCTAGATTTTCTAGTTGAACTGGAAAATGAATGTTCAGTGTCTAGTTAACCAAAATCTAGAAAGTAAGGACATCCAAATGTAGTTAACATCAAACATAATCACAAATTGCACCAAGTCCTGTAAGCATAACTCTTATTTAGGAAACTGATTTCACTGATTTTCCATTAAGTCTTGCAAAATGCATATAGACTAGAGCAGATCATAACTGTTACTGTTCCACATTCTTCTATTCTGCAAAACCATGTCTCCCACTTATTTCTATGAATATTTTAAGGGAAATAAAGAAGTGCATTAACTACTACATCCCTCATGTCAAAAAGAATATCAAAGGCAATTCCAAAGCATCGTCCAGTTCTCGAAAAAATAATGAGAGAGAAAGAGAGTATTTCACATACCAAGGCAGACAGGACATGATGGAAGCTCAGTTGAGCTTGCAGGGGATGCTTGTGCATGTTCTATTGAAGCCGTATACTGAACATCTACCATGAAAAGCACTCGGCAGAGTTCTGCCTACATTAAATCCAAGCCAGAATTACAAAGTTATGACATACAGATATGTATTTGATTACAATAACTCCATGTGGCAGAGAAAAATGTGATGAAAGAAAAGAAAACCTCCAGAGATGAGAATCGACTTCCATTAAAGTGCTTATAGAAATTATCTGTGGAGTTCTGACTGTCAAACCTAATCAATATACTATATCTATCCTCCATTCCATCGCCTCTAACACCAAAGCAAGAAAAAGAAACAAAATCAAGAACCGAATCACGTTGGTACAAAATTTCGCCCAAAATTTTACTTGAACACATGTTGCTGTTTGAAAAATATACCTGACTATTCGCATCTCCAAAATATGATGAATGAATGAACCACAGAATTGGCAGAAGTCTGCATATGTCATGTGATTTGGCACTCCAAGCACGCAGACAAGAGGCTTTCTCTCAACCTAATCAAGACCATAATTTGACTCAACATCCCATGCTGCTCTAATTTGAAATAACTATGAGTTACAATTTTACAAGTGGATTCAATCCACAAGTGTAGAGCATCAACTTCGAATTAACATAAGAAAAACCAACTCCGATTTCACATTCTAGGATAGATAAGTGTTGGATGAAGCATGACATTATTTGTTTTTGGTCAGTATGAAGCATAAGATTCTAGGACTCATATTAAACATCTTGAATACATTATGTTCAATACTCCATATAGTATGAGAAAATATCTTGTACGAATACAGCCTTCTCCAAGATTCCGTTGAACGAGTATCCCCGCGATACGCCGATTCTTTGGAATATCGATCAAACAAAAAAAAAGCCTCACTCTTAGCTTAGGAAATTCCTTTCGAAGAAACCAATTCTTTCAGAGTCGACACTTGAACAAATAAATGAAAAACACAATTAAAAAACCATATTATGTAATTTTTCTTGGAAAATTTTCCCCGGAACAAAGAGCTTCATCATATGTAAAAAAACCAATTGCCCAACATTAATAATCAAAACTTACAGGAAGACAAGATGGCGCAGTGGACGATGATGAGGAGGAGGATACAATGTCGTCTCGGAAAAGATGCACAACACCCCTGATCTCTTCAATTCTAGGGTTTCCAGAGGAGAAATGGAAGACCTGCGTAGTACTGGAGACATTGGAGGACGATGAAGAATCGCTAGTATTGCCGGATATCATATCTGAAGAAGGTGGACGGAGACCATCATCCGCTCCGGTGGGCATGGTGGACTATCTCGTCGAGATAGTAATAGACATAATTTTACAAAATCAAGTCACTTATCACAAGAAAATTAACATGCTTAAAGGGGTCTTTTGCTGGGTTTGTTTTACTAAACTATACTTTTTATTATTTTATAAAATTATGTCCTTCCATTTTTTATTAAAATAAATCCATATATTAATCATTTTATAAAATTACACTATTATATTAATTTTTGCTTATCATGACTCTTGACTCACCTTCAATTCAAAATCAACTTGTGAAGTTATTAAAAAAATATTTTCACGAATTCTAAAAGACGGCTTGGAAAAAAAGTGATGATTACACGAAATCTCTCCCCTTTGTGTACATCACTTGCATTACATTCATTTCTCTCTTACTGTTAATATCTCTCTCTATCGAAATCGCAGCATCTCTCTCGCTCTACAAATCCTTGAGTCTTCGTCTCCCATAGCGAGGAAAAACAACAAGGTAAGTTTTCAAATCTCTGAGTTTTTGTTCTGGATTTTGAGGTGCTTTTAATGAGGTGTTTTTTCTGGGTTTCTAAGGGATTTTTTGAATTTCTGCATTTCTGTTTTTTGTGGATGTTCGAATCACAACAAGGTTATTTTTTTTCTAATATTTTTTACGTGTTTCTAAGTATTTTTTTCCTAGGTTTCTGAGATTCTGGTCTTGGTGGGTGTCTGTGTTTCTGGGTTACACGAGGGTTGTGTGTAGGTTACACGAGGACTACACGGGGGTCGTGTAAGCCTCGTGTAGGCTACACGAGGACTACACGGGGGTCGTGTAAGCCTCGTGTAGGCTACACTAGGACTACACGGGGGTCGTGTAAGCTACACGAGGACTACACAGGGTCGTGTAAAGCTCGTGTAATCTACACGAGGGCTATACGAGGGTCGTGTAAGCCTCGTGTAGGCTACATGAGGAGTACACGAGGGTCGTGTAAGCCTCGTGTAGGCTATATGAGGAATACACGAGACTCGTGTACACGAGGGTCCTGTAAAACTCGTGTCGTATACACGAGGATCGTGTACACCCCGTGTAGTCTACACCATAACTACACGAGCATCGTGTACATTTCCTGATCTTATGTTTGCCTTGAATGTTCAATAGGTTATGACTTCATCAAATATGCAACTAAGATACGTCTATGATGTTAATACAAATTCAAAAGCAATGGTCAATGCAAAGTGCAATACTCACTGCATAGAAGTTATCAAGACCAAGCTAACAACTCATCAACTCTCCCTATTTAGGGAGACATGCTTTAGTCATCTCCTTGATCTCCCAGCCCTAAAGTTTTCACCAACTATCCACCACCAGGTACTGGTCAGAGAGGCCGAATATGTCAACGGCACTCCATCTGAGGAGAAAATTTGGTTTCTTGTCCATGAGGAACCATTGTGCTTCTTCAAGAAGGAGTTCTTGTTGATGACTGGACTAAAGTTTGGTGAAGCCTGGGATGAGAATAAGACATGTGGCCCTAACAGACTCTATGATCTGTAGTTTCCCAAAGTCCAATCAATAACCATGGCTAAGTTGGAGGAGAAGTTTAAAAACTCTGAATATAAGTCAGATTCTGATGGGGTCAAGATGACTTTGATTTATTTGCTCGAGCATTTTCTGTTGGGGAAGGAGAACCGTTCCCTAATTGAGAAGAGATGGTTGATTTTGGTTGACGACCTTGAAGCATTCAACCAATATCTATGGGGAGAGCTCCCGTTCTCCAAAACAATGAAATCATTATTAGTTGAAGAATACAAAGGTTGTTTTTTATGATCTTAAAGATGAAGAAAAAAAACAAAAAAAAAACAGAAATCATCCGCTGCTCTTCATGGGTATTCACTCAATGTATGTCCATTTGCCTTCTAGGTACAACTTATTTAATTTTATGTAGCGATGTATTGAATTATTTACATGTTGAATACTAAATTACTCTGTTTTTATTTAAATAGACATGATTATTTGCAACTATCCCATTGGTGAGTAGTTTGTATGGTAACCAGGTTTGGATAAAGGTGCCAAGGATTCTCTAGTGGTATCTGATCATGATAGTATCAGTTGAGAATCTTCAAAAAAAATTCGAAGGAGAAAGTAAAAAAATATCCACCCAAATTAAAGAACAAAAATAAAAATCTGCATAAAAAAATGGTCACTCACGCGCGCCATTGAAATTTTGAATTTTTATCCATAAAATTTATATAATATATATTATATATATAATATACTACAACAATTATACATGTATATATTATATATTGTGTAATATACCATTATTTTCGGTGTGGTAGTCATTTGTTTCAGAAATCATGCCAGGAGTCTATTTTTGATATTTTTTATTCTTGTGGTAATTTTTTTGAACTTTCTTAGAAATTGACTATTTATTAACATACCATTTTTTTGTTTTATCCAATGTTGTCAAATGACTTATTGTTAAAACCCACTTTCTTACTCTCCCTAAGTATAATTCAGTGTAATTGAAGGCATCTCCTATTTGTGTGTTTAATAAATTTTTATAATATTCTATGGACTATGACTCATATTTTCTTACACAAATCTTTGAATTTATAAAATTATATTTGTGTGTTTATGATATTCGAAATAAAGTGGTTTTCGTAGAAAATATTTTATGAAAATTTAATTTTATAATTTCAGTTTTGAGAAACTTAATAAACTAAAATTGAATTGTCTTTATTACTTTACTCCTTATAATGTTTGAGTGAGTAAATTATTTTGAGCAACTTAAAAAATTATATGTTTAGGTTCAAACTTGAGTTAATTATTTTCAGTCATTTATAAAGTAGAGTAATACTTATTTTCATTATTTTATTTTACTTAGAAACAGTTAATTTATTTGTTTAAGTAGCACATTTTGTAATATTATAATTGTTAACATTTGGAAGGATCTTATGATCTTCGATCCGATCCAACGATCCAATTAGGAAGACCCCTCCACCGATCCGAGTAAAAAATACTATCATGACAACCTTACGTGTACCCATTGTGTGGTCTACAAGATGCACATGTACCTATCGTGTAGTCTACACGATGCTTGTGTACCCATCATGTAGTCTACATGATAACTACACGATGCACATGTATCCATCGTGTATATACATATGTAATATATTTAATTTTATATATTTATTTAAATATTAATAAATATGGAGGTTGAGTGTTAAAGAAGAATGAATTGACATTTGATTTGATGTTATGTAAGAAATGTATATTTGTGAAAAAAAAGAAGAAAATGTAAGTGGATGGTGAGCCATTGGTACACGATGGCTACAAGATCATCGTGTACACTACACATGTAATATATTTAATTTTTATATATTTATTTAAATATATATAAATATGGAGGTTGAGTGTTGAAGAAGAATGAATTGATATTTGATTTAATGTTGTGTAAGAAAATTATTGTGAAAAAATGAAGAAACGGTAAGTAGATGTGGGTCATGAGTACAAGATGGTTAAATGATCGTCGTGTAGTCGTCGTGTACACTACACATGTAATATAGATAATTTTATATATTCATTTAAATATAAATAAATATGAAAGTTGAGTGTTAAAGAAGAATGATTTGACATCTGATTTGATATTGTGTAAGAAAAGTATTGAGAGAGAAAATGAAGAAAAAGTAAGTGGGTGGTGGGTCATGGGTACACGATGACTACACGATCGTCGTTTAGTCATCGTGCATACTATACATGTAATATATTTATTTAATATAAATAAACATGGAGGTTGAGTGTTGAAAAAGAATGAATTGACATTTGATTTGATGTTGTGTAAAAAAAGTATTGGGGAGAGAGAGAACGCTGAGAAATAGAGAGAATGTCGAGAGATAGGGGGTACACGATGCCCGTGTACTCATCGTGTAGTCTACAAGATGGCTACACGATGCACGTGTACCCATTTTGTAGTCTACACGATGCTCGTGTACTCATCATGTAGTGTACACGGTCCTCTTTCTCTCTCTCTCTCTCTCAACATTCTCTTTATTTCTCAACGTTCTCTCTTCTTTCTCTACTCTCTAAGTTCTATCTCTCTCTCTACGTTCTCTCTCAAAATTAACAAAACTTACAAAAATTAACAAAACCCATTAAACTAAAAAATGTTAACAAAATCTACAAAAATAACAAAACTCATTTTGTTGTGTTTAATTCTAGAGAAAATAAGTTTCTAGGAGAGAAAAAGATGAAGAGATAGAGTGTGGGACCGTGTGTAAGAAGGGCAACGGGGAAAAGAGAAAAGGTGAAGGGAATGTGGGCCATGAGTTAGGATAAACAAAAATTAAGCATTTTGTAAAATGTTTTATCAAATGGTATAGTTTAGTAATAAAAACTCACCAAAATATATCAATCCAAAAGATAGCATTCCATGAAGAAGTATGTTAAAGGTCCATGCTCAAGAGGAAGCATACATTTTCTTTACAATATAAACTTGAACTAACTCTTGGGTGCGTTTGATTAGAATATTTTTCATGATAAAGTACGTGGTAAACTTATTTTTCAATACTTTCCAGTGCTTGTTACAATTATTCTCATTTGGCATGGTAAAATTATTTAACCTGAGTAAATATTAATTACATTATTTTACCTATAAATTGCCCATAAAAATTTATTTTTCACATAACCTTCTCAACTCACTTACTCATCTTATCAGCATATCTACACATTTTTTAAAACATCTTTCATTTTCTTAAATCCCCATAAAAAATATCATTATTTATAAGCATTCATCCCTACTTGATTTGAGTATTTTATTTTTTTTTCAAGATCAAAGCCCTACCTAAGGGTCACAAAAAATCTTGATCCCAGAATTTGACCGACCTCGTTCTAGTCCTAACGGGACCAAGCCCATCCCGATCCTGAATTTGAGATTTTTCTTCTCGTCTAAAATACGTTCGAGTTGTGATTGAGACTTTACTTTTTAAATGGACTGGGATTTCGTCTCGCACGATCCAATCTCGAAAGGTTTGTCCCATAAACTCGTCTTAAGGCCTATCCGAAGAGAATAAGATATGTACGTTAATTGGAATGGATGATATAAAATATTGTGTTTAAAAATTTTAAGGATATATATTCTCTTTACATGTGTATAATATAAAGTTTACATGACTAAAATGAACACTCATAATCTTACAAAATTCTCAGAATTAATAGTTAATTAAGAAGAAGTTCAATTATGATGAGTATTTCCTACATCGCAACTAAGATGAAAAGATCCACAATAACAGATTTTTAGGCTTCAGAGCAGTCAAAACTATTTTAAAAAAATAGTGTGTAAACTAAACTAAAACTATAACTATAACTCCAGCTCATGACAAAACTTATAAAAAAACATGTAAGGCAAAACTCAATCATGCTCAACAAAATGAAAGTGAGACTGACGATAGGGTTCAGAATGAGAATCAACACCGATATCTAATAACATAATTAATACATCTGATGAGAGAATGAGGAAATACTTGAAATGTTTAAACCACCCAAATGAAATTAAAAATCATCTTTATCAAGAATGAAATAAAATATTCAAACCAAAGCAAACAAAAAATTTGATTTAAATCTCTAACAATCAGAAATTTCCAATTATATTACTAAAAGAATCCCAACTCCAAACTAAAACAAAGCATCAAACATAGTTCTGAAGCTTAACAAAATAATGTAAACAATATCTCACCTCAGAAATGAAAATAATTCTAGAAGTAATAGCTCCAAGCAGTGCGTATCTGAAAATATCAAGAAACAATGAGTATCTGAAATCTCAACTATAAGGCTTCCTTAATCGTATAAGAATAGTCTAGGAGTGAAACCCTATATACCAACTGTAATAGACAAATGTTAAAAAGCTTCATCAAAACAAAATCAAATATCAATGTGAAAATAGGGCTAGTAAGACTCACTCTAGAACGTTATTCTAAGACACTACATGTAATAAATTACGTCAATTATAAGTGAGTTCACAAGACAATATAACATAAGATGATTTCAAGAACTCTCCATCTCTCTGCACACTTAACACATAACTGACAAGTAATTTCAATCATATCCAACCAATATAAGTTTACTAAGAAACATTATGAAGCAATTGATGTAACTCGTAGAACACTATGCAAAGGAACTCAAATGCTTTGTATAATTTTCAATGCATAAATCTTTTATCATATTTAATTTTAATGCAAAACATGATCTAGAAAATGGTTACCGTATTTTCAAATTTTATGGAACTCAATAGCTATGAAGTGGACATATAGATATATAGTATATCAAAATCGTTTCCATAAATTCAAGCGTTAAAAGAATGATAAATTCATTAAGCATGTTAATCAATTATTCCAAAATAGGATCAGTATTACAAGTCTGCTTACCTATAGGATCAATATTACAAGCTCGCTTACCTCTTAATATGAAACTGAATTTTTTACCAGTCAAAGAAGAAGATGGAGTAGAATATTGCCTGATACACGATTTGAGCTAAAGTTGAGTTATCAATCTAATGAGAGACAAAATTAGCAAATATCTATCTTTTAATTTTTTGGGTGGAGGGAGGAGGGGGGAGGGTCATTTGCTATGTGCAGAGTGGACATCCTATTATAAAAAAAAATCAAGAATCGTATTTCTTCTCTGTATGCTAATCTAAAGAAAACTGAAACAAAACATTAATAAAAAGACCAATTAATGAAATCTTAACCCAAACCAGAAACTCATAAGTAGTCTAGTATCATTTATATTGTCCAATTGGTCCTATCTTATATTCCTTATCAAGTAATACCCTGCCCCTCCAATAGCAATTAGAATAACCAATCCATCAGCAACTCCAACTACAATCAATATCCATTTTTTCAACCTAGACTTCCCATGAATCCCATGAACCCTTCCGAACCTTAACCATGTAAGTCAATCCTCACACCTTTCTATTTGTTTTACTCCCATTACTATACTATATAGAAAGCGTTCTTCTATGTCTCCCGAGGAAACATACAAAGCAGCTCCACATTTATAGTCATCTAAGCATAAATTACCACATACTTCTTTACTTACTAAGGAAATCAGTAACAGGATAATTTTACCGACTCCTGCAACAACCTAACTCCTTCCTCTTTTATAAGGGTAGAGCCCCTAGAGGAATCAAGACTGATTGGATCATGGATGAGTATCGCTTTCCCGATAACTGTCCCTTGCCTAAGGTAACTTAATCCTTGTTTGACAGAAGAAAGTTCAGTTTAACAAAAATATTTACAAACAACACTGATTTTCTATTTGTTTTGTGAATGAAGGACATAGTGTTGTGCGAGATATATACGAAATCAACTTCATTGAAAGTGTTTGAGCAAGAAGATCAAAAAATCTAAATAGAGCTTAAACCAAACCTTAAATCAATCTCTAAATCCAAACATATTAAAATCTAAACGGAGCCTAAACCTTAAAAAATTTCAAATGTCTGCATAAACCCCAAAAATATACATGAAATATATTACAATGAAGAGAGATCGCTTGAGACTTAGTCTTAAACTTTTAATGTCTTAAGCTGGAAGAGAGAAAGAGAGAGAGGTAAATAGTATTAAGTATAACCAAGCCAATTGTCTTCCACCTCCCACTATCATCCGATAATATGAAGACACACTTCTTCTTATTTCCCTTTTCTCTTTCTTCTTGATTCATCTTCTTTGTGTGAATCTGAAACTACAAACTTTAAAAATGTGATGATATTCCTGGACTGCCAATGGCATAGAGCCACGTGGCAGCCCGCAACAAGAGGTATCCCTAAAGGGAGGGGAACTGACCTAACTAGATCGGTCTCCAAGAAGCAGGGCGACACCGACCAACGTAAGCTAAAAGCCTCAAGAAGAAGATCTGACATACGGGGTTAGTTATCCATGTGTTAGGCATCAATATTATTTACCAAAAGTAACATTCATCGTGGTGTTTTCTCCCTTGCGACAAGCACCGATTGACTTCAGCCGCCATGATGAAGTGTTGATTCAACCACCAAACGGTAACATCCACCACGTCCAGAGTGACTAAAGATAAATCAACATTTTATGCACCCACCTTTACGTCCACCCGTGGAACAAAGACATTAAATGCCACCCCCAACTCCTCATATCAAAGAAACACTGTCATCTTGCCCGAAGCTTATTCAACAGGCATCCTCCTCCAAGGCTTTAGGTATAAATACCCCATCTACAAGCAATAAAAGGTAATCAATTCTCTCCTAAGGAAAACCATGTCAAATTTTTTTCAAGGATACTGATTTAGGCATTAGAGGCTCTTCGACGAGGAAACCATTCATCGGTTCTCTTCACCTTAAAAGTTATTTTATCTGTACTGTGCAAGTTCCCGCCTGAGAGGACCCCTACGTGGAGAAGAGATCACATTCCAACTCAGTGTTGAGATTTTTAGTAACAACAGTTGGCATCGTCTGTGGAAAATGACGTTAAAATTTCCCCTAAGTCAAAAGGGTGAATCACGAGCAAGTGACCCTTCGAGATTGAAACCAAAAAAGGAATCACCATGATCGATGTACAACCTACAGAACAACCCCGAGGTGAGCCTTTGGAATCGTTAGAACTAGTTGTGCTCTCGCCGGGGAAAAAAGTACAAATTGGGTCGATACTCGCCCTAAGGCAGAAGGAGGAACTCTCAAATTTCCTCTGAGATAATAGTGATGCCTTTGCATGGACCCACAAAGAAATGTTGAACATAGATCGAAGCATTATCACCAACCACCTCAACACAGACTCGAAGTTCAAACTGATCAAGCAGAAAAAGATGAGTGTGAACACGAAAAGATTCAAAGCCATTATCAGGGAAGTCCAAGACCCAGAATGTTAGGCTAACATCGTGATGGTAACGAAAGCGAATGGAAAGTGGAGGGTCTGCATAGACTTGAGGATTTTAATATAGCATGTCTTAAATACAGCTTCCCTCTCCCCTGCATAGACCAGCTGGTTGATGCCACGTCGAGACATGATTTACTTAGTTTCATGGACGAATATTCTATGGGGCATAGTGCCCTCAGAGCATGTGTAAAGACATTTTTATTTAGAAATTAATAAAAGAGCATTTTTCTTTTAATTATATTCTATGAATTATTATTGAATAATTAATATAAATATCTAAAAAAATCATATTCATACTAAAACTATGATCTTGTACTAGTACAATAATATTAAGATCATATATAATGAATAAAATAGTCAGCAACATATTAAAGTGAATTTTTTAAAGAATGGTTGCTAGTACGGTTCGCTAAGTATTTTGAATGAATGTGATCGAGATCTAGATCACAGATGTGGATTGACATCTTAGTAAATATACTTTATATGATTAGATTATATAAGACATAATCGATGTAAATTAATATACTTAATAACTTACTGTTTATCATAAAAATTTAATACATATCAATCAGTTGATCATATGTAGATCAGTCTAAATCTTGAGTAGTCATGAACTCCTATCCAGGTCTACTGAATCTTTTGATTCACTTGTTAAGATTTGTTTATAAAACACGCTAGTGACTTTTATTTTAGAGATTCAGTGACATGGATGGCTAAAAATATGATATTACAAGATTTGGAATCAAAGATTTCCTAATGGATCATATATTAGTTCTCTTAAGAGTTAATTCTGGGACTGAATGGTTATTGAGCTCAAATTTATGATATAGTTATAAATTAACCGTTCACTAGTAAGTTAATGGTACTTAAGGATCAAAAGATAATTAGAAGGGCAAAGGATAAATTTGACCAACTATAATTTTCAAACCAATAATTGGAGGACGGAACTAAATGAAGTGATTATATCAATGGACTACACGAGATTACTCTGTAAATATATTCTATAATTACTTAGAGTGTAATTCCATATTTATAGTGGAGTAATACTACACAGTCTAGGGTGTGAATGTTTCAAAACATAAGAAAAAGACTAGCTTGCAAAAGGAATTAAGTTTCAGGGAAAGTATATAATTATGACATAATTATGTGTTATTAATTAAATTAATTATTGTAATTTTTGGAAATTACAATTAATTAATTATATCGATTAGTTATGAATTAATCGATAGTGAGACATTATACTTTATTTATGAAATTAAATAATATTAAATTGTTATAAGATAATTATTTGAACTTGAATTCACTAATCTGTTAGTTTTGAATTAACAGATAAGTTAGTTGATGGATGTTATCAAATAAGTTAATTTTGAATTAACTAATATTTATATATTTATATGATTAAATAATAAATTTGAAAAAAACTGCCACATGGCATATCAGACTGCCACACGCCAATCTTAGGTGGGGAAACATGAACCCCAATGGATATACTGATTCTGATTTTCAAACAGATAGGGACGGTCGAAAGTCGATGTTTGGATCAATATTCACCGTAGGTGGAGGAGTTGTAGTCTGGAGAAATATTAAACAATCCAATATTATAGATTTTACCATGGAAGCCGAATATATAGTGGATTGTGAAGTTGCGAAAGAACCTGTTTGGCTTAGAAAGTTCAATTAGAAGTAGTTTCAGATATGGATAAAACACTAATCCTGTAATGGACAATAGTGGGGAGGTAGCTAATTTGAAAAAACCAAGGAGTCACAAGATAGACAAGCACATTGAAAGGAAACACCATCTTGTAAGAGAGATCATACACCGATGAGATGTGACTGTTATAAAGATAACGTCAGATAAGAACTTGGTTGATACTTTTATCAAGACTCTTCTAGCGAAATTGTTTGATGGTCATGTGCAAGATATGAGATTGGGAGAGATGCCACATTTTCTTTAGGGCAAGTGGGAGATTGTTAGGCATAATGCCCACAAAGCATGTGTAAAGACATTTTTTATTTAAAAATTAATAAAAACACATTTTTCTTATAATTTTATTTTCTGAATTATTATTGAATAATTAATATAAATATCTGAAAATTTCATATTCATTAATAAGACTATGTTCTTCTATTAATACAAGAGTATTAAGATCAAAGATAAATGATGAAATAGTCTGCAATATATTAAAGTATGGAATCTTTAATGAATGGTTGCTAGTACGGTTCGCTAAGCATTTTGAATGCATGTTATCTAGTTCCAGATTACTGATGTAGATAAATATCTTAGTGAATAAAATTTATATGATTAGATTATATAGGAAGGACCGATGTGAATTCATATCTTTATTAACTTAACGTTTATCATAAAGATTTAATACACATCAATCAGATGATCATATGTAGATCAGTCTAAATCCTGAGTAGTCATGAACTACTATACATGTCTACTAGATCTTTTGATTCACTCGTTAATGTTTGTTTGTAAAATATGCTAGTGACTTTTATTTTTTAGATTCAGTGACATGGATGGCTGAGAACATGATCTTTCAAGATTTAAAATCCAAAGTTTTCTAATTGATCGAATATTGGTTCATCTAAGTATTAATTCTGAAACTGAATGGTTATTGAGCTCAAATTTATAATACAGTTATAAATTAACCGTTTACTAGAGAATTAATGGTACTTAAAGATCAAGAGATAATTAGAAGAGTAAAATGATAATTTTGACCAACTCTAATTTGCGAACCAAGAATTGGAGGAGGGAACTACATGAAGTGATTATATCAATGGACTACACGAGAATACTCTGTAAATATATTCTATAATTACTAAGAGTGTAATTTCATATTTATAAATGAGATTATTTAATTAAAGAGTTTAATTAATAATCTGAATTATTGAAGTTTAGAATTATGTGTCCATGGTCCTTAAACCACCTCTATTTTATGCAGTATAGGGTATGAATGTTTCAAGGCATAAGAGAATGACTAGCTTGTAAAAGAAATTAAGTTTTCATGGCAAATATATAATTATGAGATAATTATATGTTATTAATTAATTAAATTAATCATTGAAATTTTTTAAAATTCCAATTAATTAATTATATCAATTAACTATGAATTAATCGATATTGAGACAGTAAATTTGATTTATGAAATTAAATAATATTAAATTATTATAAGATAATAATTTGATTTTGAATTAACTTATCTGATACTTTTGAATTAACAGATAAGTTAGTTGATAGGTGTTACCAGATAAGTTAATTTTGAGTTAACTGATATTTTATTTTATGTGATTAAATTAAATAATAAATTTCTTAGCTGTGAAGAACTGCATGAGCTCTTAATCGCTACTTTCCAAGCCTGTGCTTGGGGAGATGTTGTCCCTATACCTGACGGTCTCAGAAAAGGCCGTCAGCACCGCCGTAGTCCAAATCGGGGATGAGTTCATCCAGAAGCCAATCTATTACATTAGCAAGACCATGATAGGACCAGAGAAATAGTACTTGAAATTGGAAAAGATGGCTCTCGCACTTGTCATGGTAGCACAGAAACCTCGCCGTACTTCCAGGCTCATTCCATTCAAACCCTACTCCCACAGGTCCTCTAAAAACCTCAGACCTTAGGACGTATAGCCAAATGGGCATTAACCTTAGTGAATTTGACTTTCGCTTCATCCCACAAACTGCCATCAAAGGGCAGGTGGTGGCAGATTTCATTATAAACGTGACGACAAACCATGAAGAGGAAGTGGAGACCAGCAAGGACCCCTGGACCTTATATGTGGGTGCCTCGAACAAAATAGGAAGCGGAGTGGGTATACTACTACTAGCGCTTAATCAATCTCAGATCAAGTATGCCCTATGCTTCAAGTTCAAAGCCTCAAGCAGTGAAAGAGAGTATGAGGCGCTGCTCGCATGTCTAAGGTTGGAAGAAACCCCTAAATGCGAGGGCGTTGAGGGTTTACAGCGACTCCCAACTAATTGTCAACCAGATCAAGGATGAGTATCAGGCGAAGCATGACAACATGGCCAGGTACCTGACCCAAGCAGGGGCCATCTTAGAAAATATGACACATATGATTCAACAGATTCCTCGGTGCCTAAACACTAACACGGACGCGTTGGCCAAGCTGACCTCCCCTGATGACACTTAGATCAACAGGATGGTTCCCGTGGAATTCCTTTCCATTCCGAGCATCAATGGTGAAGGGGTGCTAGAAACCAGCAGAGTAGTGATGCCCCCGTTGTGGGTCACCCCAATATTCGAGTACTTACGTGATGGAACACTACCTCCCGATAGGAAAGTCGAACATAAGATCATCCTTAGATCAGCTAATTATATAATTATTGATGAAACTATGTATCTGAGATATTTTCCATATCCTTACTTGAGGCGCGTTGCACATGACGTGGCATTGTACATCATGAAAGAGGCCCACGAGAGAGTCTCTGGGAACCAAAGTAAAGCTCGGGCACTACACCAAAAGATAAAAAGGCACGGGTACTATTGTCCGACAATGGTCTTACACCAAGCATTTTGTGAGAAGGTGCGAAAAATGCCAGAGGACCGTGAATATTCCACATGGGGATAGATTTAATCGGCCCCCCTACCAATGGGCCAAAATAAGTTTGCCATTGTCGACATTGACTATTTCACCAAATGGATAGAGGCAGAGCCCTTGGCTACAATTATGGAGCACAAAACTATGAAGTTCATATGGAAGAACGTGATATGCAAGTTTTGCGTCCCTCACATAATCATCAAAATAATGGGAAATAGTTTGATTATGCTAGGTTCAGGTGGACATGTGAACACCTCAAGATCAAGTACCTTACCTCCACGTAGGCCCACCCACAGTCCAATGGTCAAGTAGAGGCAATTAATAAAACTATCAGACACAGCCTCAAAACCAAGCTGGAAGGAAGGAAAGGATTGTGGGTCAATGAGCTCCCAAACGTGCTATGGGCTCATAAAACCACGAGCAGGACATCGACAGGAGAGAACCCTTACAGGTTGGCTTTTGGCATAGGGGCCGTTATACCAACGGAAATAGGTATCCCTTCCCACCGAGTCCAATGGTACGATCCATAGTAGAACATGATTGAGTTAAGGCACAATTTGGATCACTTGGAAGAACTACGAGACCAAGTCAACTTGTGAAATGAAGCCCACCAGCTCGCGGCCTCGCGATACTATAATTCCAAGATGAGGGTCCGTCGGTTTTGAACATGTGACCTACCCCTACGAAAAAGAAAGGACATGGAAATAGGAGCGACCAAGCACAATTGGGAAGGGTCTTACCTGGTAATGGAGGTAGTGCACCTCAACACTTATCGACTACAGGACATGGATGTGTGGGACTTAATGCACCCTTAGAATGCGGAGCACCTGGAGATCTATTATCAATAACAAAAGAAAAAAGGTAGAGGGTTGTGTCTCGACAGGATAACAAATACAAAGGCTATTTTCTCCAAGGAGTGGACCAAAAATCAAATAGTGATGACTGTGTGGTGCTTTAGCCTACCAGTCAGGATTAAAAGGTGATGACTAACAAGGTGTCGTAACCCACAAGTCAGGATTAAAAAGTGATGTATGTTGAGCACCCCAGCTCATCAAACGGGAAATGATCTCTAGTCAAAGTGGAGATGTATGGCTAGACTCCAAAAGTAAAGAAGTAGTGACTGGCATGGTGCTTTTGCCCTCTATTTAGGATTAAAAAGTGATGATTGGCGAGATGCCCTAGCCTGCCAATCAGGATAAAAAAATGATATATGCTGCGCATCAGAGCTCGTCAGAAGGGAAATGAGCTCTAGTCAGAGCAGAGATATCTGGCTAGACTCTAAAAATCAAAAAGTGATGACTGGCGTGGTGCTTTAGCCCGCCAGTCGAGATTAAAAATGTATGACTGGCGTGGTGCCCTAGCCCGCCAGTCGGGATAAAAAAGTGATGTATGTCGAGCACACCGGCTTGTTTGGCGAGAAATGAGCTCTAGTCAGAGCAGAGATGCTTAGCTAGAGTCCAAAAATGAAAAGGTGATGACTGACGTGGTGTTTTAACCCGCTAGTCAAGATTAAAAAGTGATGTATGGTAAAGCGTCCAAGCTTTCCAGACAGGAAATGAGCTTTAGGTCAGAGCAGAGATGTATGGCTTGATTTTGAAAAGGAAAAGGATGTTCGGCGAAGCGCTCTAGCTCGCCCAACAAGAAAGGAGCTTCAGACTAGTGCAAAGGAACATAGGTAAATGCCGAGCAGGGGTTTGAAACAGGTCTACTTGAACAGACCCTCCATTGAGGGGCAACACGACTCTTTAAGGATACAACATGGTTGTTCGACCCGACCTCCTTCAAAGGCGGCAACCTGCTAGGAAAATAAATGATAAAGGTAACTTCGCTACTAAGGATAACATGAATTATTTATTTAAATATTCATAAAGAAACAATGAGGAGCGATTAAACCTCCATCCAGGACAAGTTAAAAGCTCAGAAATAATGAAGCTCAAGAGCCTAAGGCCCAACCAAAAGTTTGAGGTCGACAATTTATAACAGACCCAAGAAAGGAGACGGGGTCATCGAAGAAATCATGTCCTCATTCAAAAGAAAAAAGAAAGATTATTGGCAGAAGAAGAGGAAAATTTATAAAAATGAAGCTCCAAGAGTGTTGGTGGATATTCTAAGCAGGCCCTGATGATGAGGGCTAGGTCTCCTCAATTTGACCCAAAGGTAAAGGGATCCCCCCGGCAACGGGACAATCCTGGGCAGCTTCCAACACCAAAGGATCATGGGTGGTTGGAGAAGGTCGGGAATCCTCTGCATGAATCAAATTAGGACTTTGAGGACAAAGCAAGAGCTCTTGAGGACAATTGACGAAGCTTAAGTCCAGCTTGAGGTTTGCATCGACAATCTCATCTCGAGAGCCATCGTAGCCTAATGAGAACTCTTGGAGTAAGGCAACCTTGAACTCGGAGGACTCTTTAAAGCTCTCTAATTGTCGTATAACCTCCCTCTCTCGACTCTCAACCTAAGAAAGCTTCTCCTCTTAAAGCCAGAACTTATTCAACATGATGCTCATTTGCCGACGAATACTTATGATGATCTTGTCACGATTGGATAGTTGAGCCTCCAAATCCTTACGAGGATCTTGAGCCTAAACCAACTCCTCCTTGAGGCTCATCTTCATCTCTACTATGACGTGAAGCTCCTGGATCTCCCCTAGTAGTTATTCATTGGCTTGGTATAAGGAATCACATTTCTGAGCCACGACGATAAACTTGGCCTCATACTTCAAAGCAGCCTCAGCCACCATAAACATCACAGATCTACAATGGCCAAAATGCTCCAGCATGTAGCATTATAGGTAAGAATCTGTAAACATTAATGAATGGATAATGAAACGACGTACATACATAAAATGTATAGGAAGGGATGGTACTTACCCCCAAGGTGTGATCCCCAAAAGCATCAGTAAGCTCTGCCCCTGACAGCTCGAGAAAGGCAACTCCCTTCTTAGGGTTTGCATGTGCAGATCACCATTCTAGCAACCTCATCACTCTCCCCGGGCTCGGTCCAAGGGACTAAGATTCTCTCCCCCAACAATCGAGGTCATCAAAGCCTTGCATTTCTGACCATGGAAGCTTGGCTTGCCAGAACCCAGAGAAGTAGCCCTAAGGAGCTGAGATGGAGACCTTTCAACTCTAGGGTTAGTAACCTCAGACCAGGCTCGAACTGACTGAAGGGATTTGAAGGATGCATGAGGAGCCATGTGATCAAAGTCCTCTACGACGGGCCTGGATTGAAGGAAGACTAGAGCTTTTATGGAAGGCTCATGGCGATATTCAGAGTAGAAACAATTACAGAAGTAGGTAGGAGAGAAGAAGACGACGATGCCCCCTCTGAGGTCCCCTGAGGATGGGTAGATGGATGAGGTGTAGGAATGATCCTTCTTTCATTTGACCTCTGCAGCTTTTTAGACCGAATAACCTCCATCATCTGCGCCTTAACACCATCAAGCTCTACCTAGGGCTTACTAAAAGAAACCACCTCTACAGAAACATAAACAACAATCAGGCCGTACATAAAAAAGGGGAGAAGGGGAAGCATGAAACAAGATATACGAACAACGTTGCATACAGTTTGAAGAAGGTGCTTTGGAACTGTGAGAGCCAAGACTCTTTGATTTTGAACCTACCAAATGGGCTTCATCGGGAACCTCATTCACGAATTCCATCGGAAGATCCAGGTACAGTCCACCCAGAGCATGGATGCGGGAGAGGTAAGGAATGTCTCCATCCAATCAAAGACGTCCATAGCAGCTCCGCTTTCTTTTCTGAAGCGGCTTTCTCGATACGAAAGAAAACTGAAGTGACATTGGTCCTACGGGGATTCTGGCTAAATTACGGATTCGGGCAGCGAAGACAGCGGAGAGTTCCTTCAGTTTCTGCCTCCCCACTACACACAAAAAGTAAAGAAGTTAATTTTGGAATTTGGGGCAAATATACTTTCTCCCTTCTAGTCATAATCTCACCTACAACCCCCAAAAATATGAGGTATCGAGTCTGTGATCTCTAAATGCCCAGGACAAGACTGCTAAGATATGAAGACTACAAACCATCAATCTTTCCACCTGTTACTCCCCCAATCCTAACAGTGATATAGTATCGGCCTGAGGGCCGAGAGGGAATCTCCTTACCTGGTTTCTTTGGGGGAGTCTTTAGTTGGAACAAGAAGTCAAATTCCTCTAATGTGAAGTCCCCACCACCATGTAGCTTCCACAAGACCCAACATCCCACCAGGACCCTCCAAAAGTTGAGCTGAAGTTGGGCCAGGATTATGTCCATAAAATGGAACCACCTCATGAAGAAGGAGTGCCGAGGAAGACGCAGCCCACCTTCCATAGCCGCCAAGTACAAGTTGATCCCTCCGTGTCGAGGGACACTAACTCTCTTACCATTCTATAGCAACCACTGATGAATGTAGTCCAAGAGATGATATTTCTTTCGGATAAAGACTAGGTCTTTCTCTATCAGGAAAGAGGGGTAGTCATTGGCCCCTCAGTGGCCATGACTCCCACTCGGACTTGCATCACGTTCAGGATCAGAACGGGAACCACCTGTCTTGGCTGGTGAACTTGAATCTATGTGGTACCTAACAACCAATTAAGAGAAAGAAGAGGACTCGAAAGGAGCACTTGACGAAAGTTCCTTCGGGAAGAGGCAGGCTCTCAGTTTTTACAAAAAAGAGGAGATAAGCTTAAAAAAGGAAGTCGTTAAAAAGCTCGTCTCTCTCATATGGGGGAAAAGTGAATGATGTGGAGGAAACCACTCAATTATAAGCATTGGGGCGAACAATGATTAAGACCATTCAAATGATCTGATGGGTCAGGGAGCCGTCGGCTTACGAACTGACAAGCCTATTAAATCAAACGTACCGTCGAAGGGACATGTGACACTTCAGCAACCGTCACATGATCATCACCCCATCCCTCACACGCCATCATTATCGCTACTCCTGAGAATGGAAAATTTTGAATTTCAAGCGTGGGAACCCACGCACATGGAATTTCACTTCAAAAAGTCATTTAGCCCATCCAAGCTCGACCTATGAGGACACTCCAGCAAGCTAAAGTCATGACCATAACGAGCTATTGAAGGAGATAAAAGCTTGGTGATTCTACTCATGCTTAGGAAAGGACACAGAAGTCTTCGGACCCGAGCTGGTAGGACTCACACAAGATCCTCGATTGGGGGCAACTGTTGTGGGTATTCTTGGACTACGAATGGCGCGACACCACATTGCCGGCCACGACAAGAGGTCTTTATTCTACTCCAAGAAAAGGGATTGAAGAACGGAGCTCCCAAAAGGGAGGGGAATTAACCTGACTAGGTTGGTCTCTAAAAAGCTCGACGACACCAACCGAGGTAAGCTAAAAAGCTTCAAGAAGAGGATCTGACGTAGGGGGTAAGCTAGCCCCGCGTTAGACATTATTTTTTTGCTGAATGTAGGACTCCATGTGGAATTTTCTTCCTTGCGGTACGCACTGATAGATTTCAATCACTATGATAAAGCGTTGAGTCAGGCACTAAACGGTCACATCCACCACGTCCATCATGACTAAAGGTAAATTGACATTTAATGCACCATTCTTTATGTCAGTTTGGGGGGACAAAGACACTAAATGCTACCCCCAACTTGTCATATCAAGAAAAGACCGTCACCTCGCCCGAAACTTATTCGACACGCATCCTCCTCCAAGGCTCCAGGTATAAATACCCCCTCTACAAATGGTACAAGGTAAGCAATTATTTTCTAAGGAAAACTCTGTCAAAATTTCTCCAGGTCACTAACTTAGGCATGGAAAGCTCTTTGACGAGGAAACCACCATTGGTTCTCTTCCCACTCGAGAAGACCCCTACGTGGAGAGGAGATCACATGCCACCTCACTGTTAAGATTTTCGGTAACAAAAAAAACCCAATTTTTTTATGTTCTTCTGATTCACACGTCTTATTCAGAAAAATCACATGAGTCGAACAATTCACTCAAAACGTGATTTAAATTTACGAGTAGCATCGAAAACCCTCCGACTCAATACAAATTGTCCGATTCAACTTATGATTCATACGATTCTAACAAAACTGAAATAAAGGCGGAGGGGAGGATGAGAGAAGAGAGGTGAAGGAGATAGAGAAAGTAAGGATGAGGAGATGGTTAAAGTTATGGTAAATTGGAATAAAACTTCCCTATGAAGTGCTCGTGGATAACTTAACCAAGACTTCACTGAAAGCATCACAGAGAGGGTATTTTGATGGACACTAACAATTTTGGTACTATTTGAGAAAAAAATTAAAATTGATGGGGATTTTAAGATATTATCTCATTATATCAACTTGCAATGATTGAAACGGAATATAAGTAGGCTCAAAATCTTAAATGCTTATACATAATGAAAATGGAGAGTGGTAATGAAAATGTTATTATATTTAATAAGTAGAGTTGGCAAGTATGACAAAAGTTCTTAAATGCATATAGAATATGGCAGTGGGTATGAAAATAGGCTTGAATGAAACTCTAAGTACAATGACAGTGATGGTGATTAAGTGATTACAAGTTATCCTTCTAATTACACTACTCTTATCATTACATCACCTTGCGTATAAATATAGCTACTAAGTTACTCCCACTTCTAAGATAGAATTGCAATGTCGATTTCGGGTTTTAAATTTGCTCTAAAGTTATGCTTGGTCCTCTCTCTTCAACTTCGTATGTTGTATTTATAGGTCCCAGTGTGAGTAACTGTTTCGTACTATAATTACCCACTCCCCCATGTTTGTAGTAGCCTCACTCCACTCTACCCATTTTGCCATGTCTTTAATTTCAACTGCTCGTGTCTGACAACTTCAATTGTCAATGTTTGCAATGTAACCATTCATGTTGGCAATTGTAGCGCTCCTCTGATATATGGTTAAGTATTGGACTTGGTTTGTCAAACACGTGGCTACTTTTTAAGTTTATCATCTGATAGATGTATTTTACGTAATTGTCAATATTCATGTGCGAGTCAAATCTGCATCTCAAATCTGCATCTATGAAAAAATTTGAGGATAAACATATACCCACAATCCTTTCAAACATCTCACACCGAGCTTTGGACCATAAAAATGCAAACGCTGCCATTTGGTTTCGTGGTTGTTAAATCCACCTTGAGTTAATGAATAAAATGATGTCACTTGGCCTCTAAAGCCACAATGTGAAACTAAAATAACGCCATTAAATTTTTCAAACTATCGTGTCATGTTTAGTGAATATCTTTTAAAAAAAGAACTCAGTTACAATAATATTAAATTAATGGTTTGATAAAAGACATTGTTAGAATCTTGATCATATCACTTTCATTGTTGATTGATGACTCTCAAAACGACATCATTAGGTATTCGACGTCCCTTCTTATGAACTAATTATATAGTTTAAATCATATTGTTTGACATTTGAGAGCGTAATACCAATTTGACTTAATGGTTCAAATAGGCTGCCATTTCGCTTTCGGAGCCATGATTCCTTGTCAATAACGTTGTAACTTTTTTTAACCACATCCACGTCCTGGTTTGCTCATTTTTTTTTCATGGCGATGTTGGGTTATATTCCTCATTATCAGTCGGGTGTGGTCCTATAAATGACATGATAAAATTCCCTCATTCAATTTCATAAAACTTCTTGGGATTACTTCTACTAGACCAATGCCAAACATTCGAGCTCCTTTGTAGTTCAAATTTATAGAAGTTGGCCGCTAATCAGTTTCCACCACCTTTAGTATCTTTCTTCTTCATTGATAAACACCAGCCTTTTTGAATCTTTGAGCAGGAAAACACATTCATCCTCAAGTTCTAGAGACTTCATAGGTTTATCCTTGGTTCATTTTCAGAATTTTTTTTCTCATTCGAGTTTCCAACCACCAAGGGTTTGATTCTTCTCAATGCTCGTACAATGAGTTACACTTGAGTTAGGTGGTATATTTTCCCTCCTATCGCCTTCATTCCTAGGTTTATTATTTGTAATCGACCTTCCAAGTTGAACTTCTATATGTACATTTCTTCTATCCCTTACTCCACCTATTAACCACTCAAGGGTTGACCCTAGTTCAAAGGTGTTTCTTTTAGGAGTTTGAACATTTACTGTTCTAAAATTGTTACCCTAAAGTGTTTTTTTTTCTTGCACAAGTTCTACCGACTACAGACACGATTTAAATGAGTGGGAAAACTATTTGCCAATGTAGCTGCTGCGCTGAGTCATTTTCAAGAGAAGCTATTATCTGGTTCCCAGTATCCTCTATCATATGTTTAAATGGATCAAGACTTGGTCTGTGCCATTTCCTTCTCGCATAAAACTTTGACCATGATATTTGCTAAAACGTTATCATTCACTCTTTGTTTTCATCATTTCCCCCAAAGTTTTGTCTCATCGGACGTGTCAAACAAGATGTTTCACCTTAAATTTGACCTAAGTTTACCAAAGAGTTTCAAGTCAGACCTTACTTGAAAGTGAAACAACTATCAAAATGGCTCTTTTATGCTTCAATAAAGAAGACTTACGAAACAAATAGAAAATAATAACACAAGAGTAAAAGTAAAATACACAATTATATTAACTTTCAGTGATTGAAAATGAATACAAGTAGGCTCAAAAGCTTTGAATGTTTACAAATAATGGAAATCAAGATAAAGGAAATGCTCGAATAAACCTCAAAAGTACATTGATGGTATGATGGTGAACTGATAACAGGTATATGATCTATATTACACTACTCCTATAATTACAAACCTTGCATACAATAATCGCTCCTATGTTACTCCTACTCTTAGGATAGAATTGCATTGTGCAATTTTCATTTTAAATTCGTTTTGAAGTGTATGCTTGGGTCATGGCCTCTTCTTCTCTAATTTTTGTATTTATAGACCCAGGTTGAGTAGCCATTTCGAACTTAGCAATTCTTCCATGTTTTTAACTGCTTTGCTCACTTGCCATGTCTTCAATTTGAACTGTTCATGTTGGCAATTTCAATTGCCTCCATGTTTGCAATATTAACCGTCAATGTTTGTAATATAACTACCAACTTTGATATTTGGCTAGGTGTTTGACTTGGTTTGTGGAACACTTGACTTCTATAGTCTAAGTTTAACATATGACAAATGCAAGATATATTTATCTTTACAAAATTATCAACATTCCCAATCTTATATTTATTAGTCGAATTGGAGGTTAAATTGTTCCAAACACTGAAACAACGAATTTAAAGTGGCAAGTAACAAAAGACAACAAGAACAGTGGGTCATGTTACGGTACAGAGATTATACGGTACAAGGACTTAAATTACCATTGGATCATCCTCTTTATGAGATCCATAAAATATGATCTTAAAATAAATTTGAACATATGTATGATGTTGTTACTCTAAAATTTTCCCAACAATAATAAACAATATCCCATAACCTTTTTATTTGACCACTGTACATTTTTACTTTCTAAATTCTATTTTAGTGGTAAAAAAAAGGTAGTAAAAGAATATTGAAAAGTGGATTTACTAGTTGACCCAAAAACAAGATTTTGCAGGGTGCGCGCAAATTATCATATTTCCGATAAGCCATGGAACTTGCAGAGAGAGAAGAAATGAAACTTACTTAAATGCACCCACAACAAAAGTACAAGAATCAAGATATCATATGGCATACTTTCTTTGTCTGTTTTTTCCTTGGGATTCTCTCACTAACTCTCTCTCTCTTTCTTTCTCAAACCCCCAAGTAAATGAAAATATACTTAATTTCCCCAAGGCAAGAGAAACTCTCTGTCCAAAGAGTGTGTAAAACACTAAATCCTTGGCGTGCTTCGCTTTCTTCTCTCTTGGAAATCTCATTTATCTGATTTTTCTTCTTTCTTAAATCTCTCTCTCATATTCTAAGTGTGGTTTAGGGTCTTATCGACCGACATTCCAACTTTGTTCCTATCGAATGTTTCTCCGGATACAGAAGAAAAAACAGTCTTGCATTTGCACTTCCACCCATTCACCTTGAGAAATGCCCAGGCCAAGACTACAAATAACTTAACTCATCCCTTCAACAGTTCACATACTCTAGATGTATTGTAGAGAATCTCACTCAGAGGCTTAACATGACTTTGTTGTTTACGGTCCTAATCCTAATGGTATTTTCTATAACAAACTAACATACGGACAAGCTAGTATAGTTAATCAACAAAGCGATACAATAAAAAAGTTTCGGTAATATCGATATTAACCACAAGTTGTAGATTCCTCACCTTCCTTGATCAATAAACATGATAAATGGATTTATATAGCGCTTGCAGCGAGAACATCGAATATGATAACTTTTCTTAAAATCAACAACCTAAAAAGTGAAAAAGATTCAATTCCCGTCGTAGTTTATACCAACACTTCAAATGAAAATTTTTGATTCTAACATTCCTACAACCAATTAAATGGAAAATCTACTTTTACCTATAATATACTAGATTTAATTCTTATAAAAATTTCCCTACCTACCTTTCCAACTCAAAATGGGTAAAGAAAGCTATTCGCAATACCCAAAATAATAAATTCTTCGAACTCATCAGAAAAAAATATATCATGAACTAAATTGATAACATGAATGTAGTAGAAATTTTTCCAATATTCTGAAGAAACTACTTCGTCTTCTGGATATCAGAACTTTATAAACACACAGAAGCCCCTTCACTTACTAGTTTTCTTTCATAAGCTTCCATCCTCTATCCCTCACTAAACTTCTTGTCTATTCCCCCAACTAAACTCTACTATCTCACTACTTCCTCTACTCCCACTTTCCTCCACGCTTCACAATAAAAAATTAACCCAAATTATAACCCACATTAGCTGGTTAATCATAACAATAACAAATTTAGAAAGAGTTTAGGTTTCTATCAAAACACCAGATTGACTTGCTAAATCCAAAACGATTCCTCAACACTTGTATGCATGTCAGAATTTAAGTAATGCATCATAGAAAATCAGCTTAAACTAATTTCCAAAAGTAATGAAGAATTATCTAAAATTTGAAACTAAATAACTGCGTCTTCTCCTGGTCTACGATTAACCATCACAGATTCACATGAGACACAATCTAATTCAAAGTATGTTTAATGACCATGTAATCAACCTGATGGAAAAGAAGAGTATCCTTAATTTACCAAAAGAATTGGCAAAATTTGAAAAAAAAATTAGAAAAATGCTAATGTCGATTTCAGAGTCCAAAAACATGTTTGAAGTTAACACGGAAGTGAAGAACCAGGTTGACAATGTAATCAACCTGATGGAAAAGAAGAGTATCCTTAATTTACCAAAATAATTGGAAAAAATTGAACAAAAGTTACAGAGAAAAATGCTAATGTCGATTTCAGAGTCTAAGAACATGTTCGAAGTTAACACGGAAGTGACGAATTAAGTATACTTGAAGAAACATTCATGAAATGAAATGGACCCATCATGTTAGAGAGTTAATATCGCGCATGCATCATGTTGTTAGCATTACTGTAAATAAATTATCTTAGGCTGAAATTATCACAAGGTCACGCTTAAAATCTTAAACTTTTAAAAGTTATAATTTACTCCTTAAAGTATTTAAAAAATTTATTTTAAACATTTTGTTTAAAATCGTGTAGTCCATTTCATGTGATCATACTTCTATCATTATAATGGTCTCCGATCTCATTCGTTCTCTGTTGCCATTTCAAAGAAGAAGACACTACATATTTTCGGGCTTAACAAAATGGTTAAGAGGGAAAGAAAAAACAAAGACACGTGAAATGGGCTAATGATGACGTTTTGAAAGTTATGAAAGGATAATTAACGACGCAAAAAAAAATAGTTACATGTGTAGGGAATTTAAAACGAACCTTTTAAATAGTTTAGGGAACGAATTATAGTTTTTAGAAGCTAAAGATTTAGAGTGTAATTTGATAATAATTAACAAAAAAATGACAAAAAGCCACATTTCCAGCATGAATTATAAAAAAATGACAGAAATTTTTTTTTTTTGATAAAAAATGGCCGAATTAACTAATTTAGTTACGAAAGTTACACATACACGAATAAATTTATTATATTTATGCTTGTGTAATTTAGTAAATTTCGTAAAAAAAATGTTCAAATTTTTTTTTGAACATTTTTGTAATTTATCCTTATTTTTTTGGCTATTTTGGTAATTTTTCCAATAATTTAAGGGTGAAAAATATATATTAACTAAAAAATGTTATAATAACTTTTTAACTATCCATCCAATCACTCGTTCATCCTTTCACATTTTAAGCTATCACAAGTACTAAATATAATGACAAAAACATATAATTTAAAGGTTAAAAATAAGGTAAATTTTAAATTTAATTATTCATTTTAAAAAGTTACAAAATCTTATAATTTAGTAATCGTTTCACGTTAGATTTTCATTAAGGCTGCAAAGACTAATGCACCAATTGCGGTATGTAATTCACTAGTTATTCCAGATTCTTGTCAAATCTGAAAAAAAATTAGAGGTTATTTGTATTCTTCAAAAATCTCCGCCTACATCACCATTCAATATTTTTTTTCCACTATTGGCCAAACCACCTAGGCACTAGGTCCAATGTGAGTAGGATCGCCTAGCCATACTTCATAATTAGAAAAACGAGCACTGTGAAAATACATGTCACTCAGTAAAAGAAAGATGATGGTTATTTTATTAACAAACACGGACCCCGGTTAGTACTTTGTACTAAAGATAATTACATTGATTAGTTAGAATACATGGTAACTAAAATTATGACAGCTCACATACCCTTCCCCTACTTCTTCTTCCTCAGCAAACACCCATTTATTTCTTTCACTTCTTCTTCCTTAATCAAACTCTCTCTCTCTCTCTCTCTCTCTCTCTCTCTCTCTCTCTCTCTCTCTCTCGGTTTATGGCGTTTGCTTCTGTCTTTTTGCGTAGATCTGCAGAACAAGTCAAAACTTCTTTCCTTTTGTTCTTATGGGTTTGTTTGTCTCCCTAGAAAACTCTTCGAAGCAAGCACAAAATTTAAACTTTCAAATAAATTCACATAAAATAAAACCCAACTTTCTTAATCGCAGGAACAGTAAACAAGTAAACAACGAACACGATATATATCCCAAATCCTCAGTCGATTTAATTTTCTCTTTCGAACTCCAAGTTTCTCAGCTGCCAAACAAATCGTATACCCAGGACTCTCATAGAACAAAGTGGAAGAAACTTTTGTTTTTTAATCCGGAAACATTTAACTTTTTACTTCATTGTGATATTCAATTGGATAAAGAATAATTTGTCGTCTAAAGAACTAGGTTTCTTTTGTTTGTTTGTTAGCAAGCTTTCTTTCGCACAGATCTCTAACGATAGAGAATATTAAGAGGTGTGCTTACGAGCAGAACGTCATGACAGCCTATGAGGAGATGATGATGGATTCAATGGTCTGTAGAAATGCGTGTTAAAGAATTTCTGTAGAAATGCCATCTTTTAATCGTCACGAAACTAAAAGGTTCAAAGTTGGTGGTTTTGCTATTGCCATATAAGGCGCACTTCTATGAAAGATAAGATAGAAATAAAAAATGCATATGCAAGCAAAATGGAGGAGCTTACCAATCTCAACCAAGGAAATGTTCTCTTTAACAGCGAGTGTTAGAGAGAGAGAATTGTAGAGAAAAATTTCTCTATGACAGAGTGTTAGAGAGAGAGTTACAGAGAAAAAATTTCTCTATGTTTAAGGGTTTAGGGTGAGGTGTGATTTAAGTGACCTAATCTATGATAAGTAAACATGAGAACATGAGAGTTGGCGTTCGGAGGATAAAGGACAAGCAACCTTAGGCGGTCGCTAGAAAATGACAAATTCTTTTGAAACTCTAAGGTAGGTGAAAACTTCGAAGAGAGAATATTCTCGAGCTTTGACCTCTGGATCAGTGAGAACTAAATCCCTCAATAATGATACCAATAGTCCTGTATATAGACGGGGTTAGGTTCAGGCCACAAGTGTGCTCACACTTGACCACGCCTGAACACGTGACCACGCTTAAAAAGTGCTCACACTCTTAAAACGTCATGACATTCATGACTCATGCTCACTTTTCATGCTCACAACTAATCGTGCATTTGTGAAATCGAGTAGCCGGATGACAAACTCATAGACATTAGATTTATACTTTACAGAGGACCCCGCAGGACACCACCTGGCGTTGAGCCTCCCCGGTGATAGATGCACAGCCACATACGGACAATGCAACACAAGCCACCCGCTGTTGGGCACCTCCCTGACGACGGGTCAATTTGAGTTCCGCCATGGGGCACCTCCCCCATGGTGGGTCAAGGCCCCTCTACCTGCTGCGGGGGGCCCGTCATGGGCACCCCACAATCGGTCAAGTCCCCTCTACCCACCGTGGGCACCCCCCACGGTGGGTCAAGCTTCCTCTATGTGTCATCGGGATGATCCCCAGTGACGGGTGCATTGTTCAACTTGTCGTCGGGCGTTCTCGATGTTGGATGGACATACGCATCCCTCGACCGACAGGTCGCGTATTGTGTCTCTTTTTACCATTCTCTATCAGAATGGGACACATCCAAGATGCCTAAGGAGGCCATACCCTTCGAGTAGTTCTTTCTCTCTTGGTATAGTGTAATCTTATCCTAATCCTACCTGATCACAGCCCCCAGATTATTCTCAGGAAAGGAATAACCTTCAAGCCTTTGTCACTTAGCTCGAAGGCGAGACTTAACACTTAACATACAATCTCAAAATGGGCTCATTGCCTTTATAGGTCCAAGTGTGGCTCTTACAAACATATTTGTTATTACCCTACTTCGACCTTATCATGACTCATAGGCGCTATCCAATCTCGTCCTTGAGTTCCACGTGTATACTCAGGCACATCATTTGTGATGAGGTGGTCCACTGTATGTACTCTATACAGCGAGTGTTAGAGAGAAAGAGAGTTAGAGAGAAAAATGGTTCTGTATAACATAGAGTGTTAGAGAGAGAGAAAGAGGGCTATATAAGAATTAGAGACTTAGAGTTAGAGAGGGAGAGTTGCAGACGAAATAACAAGAGAGGCATGAAAATTGCTTAAGGAAAAAAATAGAAACTAAAGTAGGAAATGACGTGGAAAAAAAGTTTACGACACTTCTAGCAGTGCACACTGTTAATCGTGGTGTGAATCCGTTAGTTAAATATTGATAAAAAAAATTAACGTGCGATGATAATTAAACTATAAGGTTTGAGTTGAGACTTTTTAAAGTCGAGTGTCTATTTTAAAATTGACCCTAAATTGTATGGGGCAAATATATATATTATCTTAATCTAAAACAAGATTATATATGTAAAAGGAGAAGTCATTACATATGACAATGAATAAAGTGACATGACCAAAAATATAGAACTTGAAGAGTAGTAAACTTTTCTTGGCCAATCTGTCAACGCAAATTAAAATGATTTTGTACAGTGAGTGATAGGGTGTTCACGGTTCGGTTCGGTCGGTTATTTGAGCAAAAACCAAACCAAATCGAAAGTCACGGTTCGGTCCTACCCCAAACCAAACCAAACCGCGAGTTATGTATGAACCAAAATGTGAGTCATGGTTCGGTTCACCTGTTCGGCCCATATTTCATGTACAATTTTTTTAAGTGTTTATTCATTCTTAAACCTGAAATTTTCATGTCTAGTCACCTTAAAAAACATCAAATTTAACTCAAATCATACTAGCAAGCAACATCCTACAGATTTAATACCAAATAGCAAGCAACATCCTACATATTTAATACCAAATAACAAGCGACATCCTACAATTTAATACCGACTAACAAGCAACATCCTAGATTTAATACCATTATCAGGAACCTAGTATTATTGGACAACATATAAACAATTAAACATAACAACATTAAAACATAAAATAAGAAGTAAGACATATTGTTCTATTTTAAATATAAAAACGTTGTTCTATTCAAACACAACAACATGATAAGAAAAATATAAAATTCTTCATTTTTCAATCTTCACCACCAATATCACACTTCATTTTTCAATCTTCACCACCAATATCACACTGTCACCGCAGTAATCCCATACTTGCAACACTCTGTTCAAAAAAGCATGAAAAAAATATAAACCTGTAGAATACTAAATATTTTGTAAAAACAAAATGCAATATAAGGGCTAAGTTGAAAGTTACCTTCATCAAGTTCAACACATTCTTGAATTGTCTCGTTGAGGTTAATAATATTCACTGATTTACTCATGAAACAATTTTTTGCAGAAATAAAAACTTCAACTATTTTTTGAACCAATGAATTGCAGATTGGATCCACTATACGACCACGACCACATGTACTAAAGGTTGACTCAGATGTAACTGTAGAGATAGGAATTACCAAAACATCTCTAGTTATAAGGCTAAGAACCTCATATCTTGAAGAATTTACTCTCCACCAATTAAGAATATCCAAACTCTCATCTCATTTTAAACAAGGCTCTAATAAGTATCTTTCAATCTCATTCTTAACCTCCAAATTATCTTCCTCAAGCATGGCAATACCAAATACCTCATTAATATTAAATGGTTTGGAAATTCTATCATCATTTCCAACTTCAGTTTTAACTGATTGTGATGATTGTCCAACATGTTGCACATCTTTGTGCAAATTAATCTTAAATTTAATTTTGTACTCCTCATACAACCTTTCCAAAGTATACACTACTTTCTTTTTCATATCAGTGGCAACATCACGCTCATACAAAACTTCACCACAATATTGGACATATCTCATTTTAAAACGTGGATCAAGAACAACAGTAGCATACAACATATAGTTTACCTTTTCAGAACGTCCCCAAGATTTGTCATATTTGGCTCTCATGTTACATGCCATTTTTTACAAAGAAAATTGTTTGATATGGAATAAGTTCAAATAATGCTTTCTATCAAACAAACCTCATTAAAATACATATTCGTCGTAACATATAAAGAACAAGAAATTCTCAAGGTTACCTCATAAAAAATTTTCAAAAACTTAATAAACATACGAGCATTATCCCAATCCTCATCCAGTGGAGGACCAAGTTTCTTCTCATCTCCATGAAGTCTATCAAATAATGTGCATCTTGCTCTCCAAACCTCTCAAATGACTTTTGATACTTTTCAGCTGTCTCCAACATCAAAGTAGTGGAGTTCCATCTAGTAGAAACATCAAGAGAGACTATACTACTTGCACTTATTTTTGCAGCCTCAATACAAGTCTTAAACTTTTAAAATCAAGAGGGAGAAGACCTCATATATTTCACCGCATTGCAGATTTGAATGATTGAGTCATTGAGGTCCTTCAAAGAATCATGCACAATGAGGTTAAGAATATGTGCGCAACATCTAACGTGCATAAACTCCCATCCAACACATGCCCACCCCAATTTCTAATCGTCTTTCTCAAATAATTGATTGCACTATCATTGGCGCTTGCATTATTAATCGTGATCGTGAAAACCTTCTCAATACCTCAATCAAGCAAACAATTCTCAATAACCATACCAATTGACTCCCCATTATGATTGGCATTTGGACAAAAGTTAATAATTCTTTTATGCAATTTCCAATCATTGTCAATAAAGTGTGCAGTGATTACCATGTAACTAAGATTTTGTACTGATGTCCAAGTATCAATGGTAAGACATGACCTCTGATTCTTAGGTTGCATCATCTGACAAAACTCACGAAACCCTTCACCCTCTACCACCTTAAAGGATAATTCATCCTTAGTGATTATTCTAGCAAGCAACATCCTATGTTTCTTAGCATTAAAAGTCATACTAGAGAGTGTACATGTATTTTCACTTGCTCCCTCACTAGTTGTGTTGGTAGTAGTAAAAACTAATGCCTTTTGCTTCGAGTTAGCAAATCTAGTAGGGTTCTTCTTACATCTTTTCAAGTGAGTCCATAAACTAGAAGTACCATTAACACTGATACATGATAACACACGTTTGCAATGGTTACATACAACTTTCTCATTATAAGAATCACCCGTTTCAATTCTAGAAAATTCATCCAAACATCAGAAGGCTCTCGGTTAGATTTTCTCTTACCTTAATTATGCTTTGGAGGTTTTGAGTATTTAACTCCATCATGTTTAGTAACTTCCGCATCAACATTTGACATCTAGTAATTGAATGAGATAAATAAAATAACAAGAAGCTATTAGTAGGATAAAAGTTTTGTAACAGAACGAACATAAAGCATAATACAGTACATAGCATAATACATAGTCCATAATACATATTCAGAACAAAAATTCAAAACAAATTTTTTATTTCAAAAAAAAAGTTCATAAAACACAAATTTTAGAACAAAATTTAGAGCTAAAAGTTCATAAAACACAAAATTTAGAACAAAAATTTCATAGAACAAAAAATTCAGAACAAAAATTCATAATACAGAAGTTTTATAACAGAAAAAATAGAGATGAGGAAGGGTGAAATTCGAGATCTAAACCCTAAAAAATTCAAACACTACAGATCTAAACCCTAAAAAATTCAGAGATGAGGAAGGGTGAAATTCGAGAAGGATTACCTGGAGAGCTGAGAGAAATCGTGAAGAATGAGACTCAGAGATCTGAGATTCAGATACTACTTACGAGAGAGATTGGATCTAAGATTCAGACTCAGTCTCAGACAAAAAATCCTAGTTTTTAAGGGATGAGGCATTGAGGAAGATTGGAAGAGAGAAAATTGTGAAGGTGAAGAGAAAATGTCAAAGTCGTGTTCGTGGAAGTGAGAATGAGCAAAACCCTAAAAATTCATCTTATATATGGGGTCAAAGAATCAAAACGACGCCGTACTGAAGAGTATATGACATAAACAACACTAGGGTATAAAATGATGTCATTTTAGATAGGGGTATTCGGTTCGGTTCGAAAACACATATTTTTCGAACCAAGCCAAAAGTTCAGTTTGGCAGAACCGAAGTATATGAAAGAACCGATCGAACCAACATTTTTTATTCAATTCGATATGGTTCGATCGATTCGGTACTATAATTTTCACCCCTAGTGTGTGAGACTAATTTCAAAATCCCAAGTGAAGGTCTTAAGGTGTCGGAGATGTTTGTGAACTCCTAAGCAATTTTTTGTTCTCAATTTGTTTCATAATTTTGACTCCACAAAACATGTAGTTTTCTTTATAAACCCTAATATTTTTTGTCAAAATTATATTATAAATTTTATAAATTGTAAAGAGAATGGAGAAATATGATTCGAGTACACGATTTTTAGAATATGGGTATAATTTTCATTGGGTTTGCCTATTTTTCTTTTTAAAGAAGCACATTGTGTTTGCTTAATATAGAAAAAGAATTAGTTTCTTTATGATATTTATTTTACCCATTACTATATCCATTTTAATTGGCATATATAAATTAATAAGTAATAGAGTAAATAAGTTTTAAAAAATATTAGGGTAAAGATAGACCAACATCTCCAATAAATTTGTCTCAATTACAAGGACATAACTAAAAAAAACACATACCTTAATTGAATCTGACAATAGATGGAAAATTCAAGACCTTTTCGCTGCAACTAGAAATCAATACGTGAAAACCCACACGCTTTTGTCTTTCGGGTGGTTGGAAGGAAGGTGAAACGAGTCAGGTGATGTTTGGGTTTTGTTTATTTTGTTTCGGTTTATTGAAATTACGTTGTTTTGAGTATAATAAAATGTTCATCAAAGTGACGTACATATGGTGAGAAATACTTCAGGATTTAAATGAACGTTTAATTAGTTGATGACTCATAGTACAAAATTTTAAACTACATATTACTCATCGTTTAAGGGAGAAAAGTGAAATTTAGCCAAATTTTTATTATTGTTATACTTCCAAGCATGATAGTTTGACAAATATATCCGTAAGTACATTGAGCTATTTTACTTAATAAAATCCATATTTAATTATCTTTATTTCCATACTAATAATTATTTTTAATTAATTAGGAGATCATTTAATTTTGTGTTTATTTTATACAATTTTTTTTATTTGACTCTTTTATCTTTGACATTTTCTATTTCATTTTACTTCAATTGCATAATAAATATGTTTTATTTTTGTTCTCATTTGTACTTTAATGTAAACTAGACCTTTTATACGTACGTTGCACGTGACACATAAAAGTTTAATATATAGTTATCAATAAAGAAAATTAAAATACTTTTTTTCAATTTAGAATGTGAAATTTATTTAATTTATTAACTAATTTTCTAATGAGTTTGATAATATATTTTTTTCATCATTTTCTGTCAAAGATATTACATATAGTAATTATGATCTTTTAATTTTAATTAGATGAAATAATATCATCCAGAGTTAATTAGGACATGTGTATAATTTTGTCACATGTTAAATTTGTTTGTTAATCGTATTTCGGTTGCCGATTTTTTTCACATGTTAAATTTGTTTAAAATCTATTTGTTACTATCATCCTATATATTAGACCATAAATTATATTATTACAACCAATCATGATAACTATTGTAAATATTATTAACATATGTCAACTTACTTATCTTTATTAATTTAAGTATTTTCATTGTCATGCCAATTCAAAAAATAAAATAATAAATTTAACATGACAATTCATGTTTATCATATCTTATTATTTGATAATAGAAAGTGAAAAGGATTAAAATTAAAAAGATAGATGATATTTTCGGGAGGTATTTGAATGAAAATTGAATCAGACTATTTATTTATTTTTACAATGTTAAAATTTAAGATAATAGACAATTTTTAAGGCCTCTAAAATTATAAAATTCATTTTACTTATCAATTAATCTTTAAATCATTTTTCCCAATCATGAGTCTTTTGATAATTATGGTTGTTAGAAAAAATATAAAGTATATTAACTTGATGATATATGCGTCACAATATTTTTTGCAAAAAAAACTACTTAGTAATATAGTACTCTCTCTTAATTAGAATTAGATTCAATAAGCTCATCATGTTCATTACAATTTTGTCACATACACAATCAATATGTTAATATGTTATTCATAGTTTAACCGTTAATTATTTTTTCTTATATCAAAGTTGTTTAAAATATATTGTCAATGTTATCTAATACATACCAAATTAGACTTATAAATTATATTGTTACAACATATGATAATAACTATTATATATCATGTAATTTATATCAAAATTATTTAAAATATACTGTTAATGTCATTTAATATTCGTCAAATTAGACTATAAATTATTTTAGTACAACAAATCATAATAATAATTATAAATATAATTTATAAATAATCATTAAGTGTGTAATTTAAAGAATAGATTAATTATTTAATTAAATAGCTTCATTACTCTAGGGTTACATTTAATTATAAATTAAAGGATAATTTAGTGATTTCAAAAAATAATGATAATAAGATTGTCCAAAAATATCTTCCTCAATATGCATGCTTTTTATATCTAGTAACATAAAATAGTCCATTGAATTTTACTAAGTTACTACTTTATATTTTCATCTACTACAAGTAGTCTTGAACCGTGTAACACAATAAAATATTAAACATACTAGAATATCATATCACATGTACCACATAACTATTATATCAAATTTAGGAAAGAATAAACTATCATTTCTTATTATTTATGTAATAATTTACGAAACCTTTAAATGTACCTAAAAATTTCACTTGCGTTTGTATTGCACAATAACTAAATTACTTTTATAATATGAATTTATAGGTGTTATACTTTACATTTAAACTTGACAGCCAATTGATTGTAAGGAGGGGATGCCTCCTCATCAATGAGGAGAAAGTTTTTGCTCAATATAAAGTTTTGCTCAGACAAAAAATACTGACATTTAAAATTTTGTGGAAATCATACCGTTTTTATATTAGACGTCTGTACTGCATGTAAAGAGCTCCATATAAGGTTCTTCTATTTTGCCACATATTAATGTATAACTCAAATGATAATGAACATATTATTTAAAAAATAAATAATTAACAATTGATGGTCTATATTTTTTGTTAAAGCAATTGAAGGATGTAAATAGTGAGCCACGTTGTTAAGAGTAACATATTAAAGAGAACATATAGCGTTTAAAGACATGTTAATGTGGTGCTTACGTGAAATAACGTTTATCGGTGCATGATATTGATAAAATAACGCATGTAAAGGACGCTCATGTTTTATAAAGGTGGTGATTCCATTATATGAAATTAGGTATTAAATGATGTACTTTGTCTTCGAATTTAGTGACAAAGATTCAAAGGTCTTTTTTTGCCTGGGAACAATCTGGGAGTTATGGTCTCGTAGGATTAGGACAATGTTCGATGCACCAGGATGAGAAGATCTCCTAGATGGATGTAGCCACCTTATGAGTCTTAGAAGTACCTCTTTGATGCCGCCCAGGGAGAACCCCAGACGGGGCCCTATGCCACTTTGGGGGGATCAGTGGAGGTGGCCCTCCATGCCACCATGGGGGGAACCCTGGGCGTGACTTCCCATGCCGTCATGGGGGAACCCCGGGGGTGGATTCCCATGCAACCCTAGGGGGAACCCCGAGGGCGGCTCCCCATGCCGCCACGGGGGGAACCCTGAGCGCGGTTTCCCATGCCGCCACGGGAACCCCAAGCGCAGCTTCCCATGCCACCACAGGGGGAACCCCGAGCGCAGCTTCTCATACCGCCACGAGAAGACCCCCGGGCGCAGCTTCTCATATCTCCACGGGGGGAACCCCGGGCGCGGCTTCCTATGTTACATCATTTTAGGGATGTGACACATTTTATGCATGGTGTCACATTTTTAGTGTGTGATAACAATTTGAGTGTGACAATTACCAATGTCAGTTTCTGTCTGGCAACGCGTTTGGCATGTGGATGTAAAGGATGTGTGTGGTCCTCACTTGACCCATCTATAAAAAGAGGTCCCCAACACCATTATTAAGGCAATCACTTTCACCACTCCCAAGACCCAAACCTCGAGAATATTTTCTCTCAAAGTTCTCGTTCACTTTAGATACTTAGAGGCATTTGTCACCTTTCAACAACTGCCTGAGATTGCTTGTCCTTCACCCTTCGACCACTAACTCCTACGTTCCCAGTCATACTTGGCATAGACTCGATCACTTATACATACATCACCCTAAACCCTAAAACATTTTGGCGACTCCACTGGGGAGTAATTTGTCTACCATCTTCTTCTTTCTTCAAGTATGGTTGGGCGTAGTCGAATGACGAGAGCTTCTTCTCATTTGGAAGGAGAGAATGTTAACCTAACTATTGAGAACCATGACATGAAGATGCTACTTATAGGGAGAGAATCAACCTCCCCACTATTACTATTGTTACAATGACGGCGACTGAGCAGACTAACGCCATTAGAGAGCTCCATTCCTCTAAAGCTGAGATCCGTACCTTTATGAGTACGCCGACCACTCTCCTCACAGGTGCCTAGAACCCTACCCCACCACCGGCTGTCATATCCCTCCTTGCGTGGAGAACCAGACTGACGCCAATAGACAGATTCTAGCTATAAATCCCGGGGGCTCGTCCGGGTTAGGAATGGAAAATAATGACCAAAATGCAGATCACTCGAGCAACCCTGCAAATGTTATCATTCCTCGACAGCCTTCCCGGCAGCCTTCAATCATCTTGCGTCGGCACATGACGTCCCAATCTATGGCATTGACACTAGCCTTTTCATTACCAAGGAGACACTACAGCAGTTGTTAGAGATGGAGCGTATCAAAGCCTCTCTGAGCGAGATGATAGTAGACCTTCATCCCTCTTACCCATGTGAGCTAGCCATGAAGCCATACTCGTCTAACGTTGTTGGGTGCCTGAGTCAAGGATAAGGTCGTGCGGAGACCTTGGGTGGAAAACTTACCCACCAAAGAAGGAATAGAATCACCTCGGTATTGCCGCTTCCACCGAGTCACCACTCATGCAACCAAAGATTGTAAAACTTTGGGACAGATTTTCCATGCCAAGCTCCAAAAAGGGGAGATCATTAACGGGAACACATAAGTCATGGGGAATTAGCCTTTTCCCCCACACACTACATGACCATTGTGACAGGAAGTGGCTGATATGCTACAAAACCCGAGGAGGGGTACGTTAAGTACACATGCAATCATGTATTGTATGGTCCAAAGATTATGTACCCGGAGTCACAATACGCATGTTTATTTATGAAATACATATTCTAAACATTACAACTATTTGTCTATGTGTATGCTTATACGAATAGAGAGGGCCACATGAGACCACCTCTTTTGCAGATAGTAGATGGGATGACCCTCAAACGCTTCAAGTCGTATTGACGATGTTCAACTTTAAATGCATAAAATAACTATCATGTTTAGCATTATAATTTTTACTTCAACTTTTGTGAATATCAAAATAGTCTGAAAACTTATAACAGGTCCATCATCCTAAAATGCAGTTGAGATGTTTCAGTAAAGTTTGTTCTTGAAATACGTGTAAGATGTTTTAGCGAAGTTAGTTCCTGGAATGCCTTTAAGATGTTTCAACAAAGATTGATCCTGGAACGCTTTTAAGACGTTTCAGCAAAAGTCGTTCCTGGAATACATTTAAGACGTTTAACCAAAATTTGTTCCTGAAACTGTGTCTAAGATGTTTTGGTAGTTTTTGTTCTTGAAATACGTGTAAGACATTTCAGCGAAGTTTGTTCCTGAAATGCGTTTAAGACGTTTCAGCAGGAATTGTTCCTGGAACGCATTTAAGACATTTCAGCGAAGTTTGTTCCTGAAACGCACTTAAGATGTTTCAGCAAAACTTGTTCCTAGAACACATTTAAGACGTTTCTGTAAAGTTTGTCCCTTAAATGCAATAGAGACATTTCAGCAAAGGTAGTTGGATGGAACTTAGCCGCTGTTGCAAATCCCTTCGAAGTGGAACTTGATGGCCAGAACGTGTTTGGGATACACAAGTTGTTTTAACTGCTTACTTCGATCGTTACCGATTAATAGGACCATTGTCGCGTAAATTAAATCTAACTTGGAGATTTATTATGATTATGCTCATGTTAAAAATTGTATGTAAGAGCGATGTAGGTGCGAAGTAGGGATGCATGATAATGAGGCATGATAAAATCTGAAGTATGAATGGGTACATAATCATTTAAGCATGACTATCACGAATAGTCTAACATGCACGTGCCTCCTTAGACAACTTGCTTATATTTTAAGTATGTCTACGCCTTTTTAGGCAGTATCATGCAGTTTCTACGTGTATGCGCTTTCACAAGCCGAATCATCTACGGACGACACTCCATTATGTGTACCCACCGCCGAGCCATTTCTTGATGAACTTCGCCTTGATTAGTTATCTCAATACCAGAAAGCCGTGGTACGTTTGTTCATGATTCTAATGAATTGTCTGCAATAATGACTATGAACACATCATTGAGTTGCATCTGTCATATACGAGCATGGTATAAGTATATATATATATATTGACTAGTTATATTAACTTATCATGATACTTTGGTATTTCACCACACAGTATGAACATGCAAATGATGCATATACTACCATGTATATTCACTCATCATGATACTTTGGTATGCGTGCTAACATTGAACTTGAGGTCGTGCCTCCTTAGTGGGTGTATTTTCTTCAGCCTACTCGTTTAGTTGGAAACACCCCAAGGTTTCAATGAACACTTTGATGGGGTGACATGTTTTTTAAATGTGAGTATTTTTCTAGAGGGCTTTTGCTTCAAAGTAAAGTGCAAAAATGAAAATAAAAGAATGATCTTGGCCGACTAACTTTATAGAGGAGGAGAGCATCACGTCCAAGGAGGGGCTATGGCGTCTCATCCACGTCCATTGGACGAGACGCAGTGCCTTGTTCGAGGCGAGATGCAGCACCTCGTTTGAGGCACTGTCGCACATCTGAATAAGGCTCGTTGTCACGCACCTGAATGAGGCGTTCTCACGTGCCTCGTTCGAGGTGTTGTCACACCTCGTTCAAGGTAATGTGACATGCCTTTGAGTAAGGCGTTCTTACACGCCTCATTAGAGGTATTGTGACATACCTTGCCTTTAGTGAGGTGTAGACACGCACATCGGATGAGGTTCTTCACCTCGTTCGAGGTACGATGAAACTATGGGGACTTCCCCAAAACGCATCTATTCATAAATTATGGCAGAACTAAATTTATAAGATTTGATGTCCGTAGTTATCAAGACAAAAGAGACGACTGTCACACGAACAAGTACGAAAGATGCAGGCAATACTCAAATCAGAATATATGTTCAAGCTTGACTGTTGTGCCCTCAACCTTAAACATGGGTCTAATGTAAATAGTAAGCGACGTTATTAAGAGTAACATATCAAAGAGAACATGTGGCGTCTAAAGACAAGTCCATGTGGCTCTTACATGAAATAACGTTTATCAATGACAAAATAACGCTTGTAAAGGACGCTCCTATTTTTTAAATGTGACGATCCCATTATATGAAATTACGTATTAAATGTTGTACTTTTTCTTCGAGTTTAATGACAAAGATTCGAAGGTCTTTTCTTGCCTGGGAACAATCTGGGGGCTATGGTCTGGTAGGATTAGGACAAGGTTCACTACACCGGGATGGGAAAATCTCTTTAAAGGATATTGCCACCTCACAAGTCTTGGAAGTGCCTTTTTCATGCCGCCCCGGGAGAACCCTGGGTGCGGCTCTCCATGCCTCTGAGGGGATCCGAGGAGGCGCCCTTCATGCCGCCATGGGGGGAACCCTGGGCGCGACTTCCCATGCCACCCCGGGGGAACCCCGAGGGTGGGTCCCCATGCTGCCATGGGGGAACCTTGGGCACGGCTTCCCATGCCGCCATAGGGAACCTCGGGCGCGGCTTCCTATGTCACATCATTTTAGAGATTTGACACATTTTAGGCATGATGTCACGTTCTTAGTGTGTGCCAACTTTTTGAGTGTGACTCTTACAGGTGTTAGTTTCTATCTGGCCACGCGTTTGGCATGCGGATAGAAAGGATGTGCATGGTCCTCACTTGACCCATCTATAAAAATGGGTCCCTAGCACCATTATTAAGGCAACCACTTTCACCACTCCCAAGACCCAAACCTTGAGAATATTCTCTCCTCGAAGTTCTCGCTCACTTTAGAGACTTAGAGGCATTTGTCACCTTCCAGCGGCTGCCTGAGATTGCTTGTCCTTCCCCCTCTGACCACCAACTCTCACGTTCTCAGGCATATTTGGTATAGACTAAATCACTCATACATACATCACCCTAAACCTCGAAACAAAGGCTAGTCTTTTTTTTTACAACATTGAAGGCCAGTCTATTAATTCCATGTAAAAAGAGACATTTTAATATTCTCTTTTTAACTTTTTTTTCTTTTTGTATTAATAACTCATTTATTATCATAATTATGACATGGAATTAAATAAATAGAAAAAAAATTCTTTTATTTTCTCACGCATAACATAAAGTTCCATCTTTTTTTCTTCAATAATTATTGATTATTGAAGATAAATATCTCAAATTTTAACTCCCCACGTCACATCAAAATACTTGTATTATTCATCCTCCTTTCTTTCTTTTTCATTGTATCTTTATTTATCTTATGTATGTTAGCATTCTAGTTTAGTAACAATTGTTCATCGAAGAACTAATCATCATTACAAGAAAGATCATCAATTGCGACGGTAATCGATGACGGTTTAGTCAATCGTCAGGATTGCTTGAGTTTTATTGATGGTTTTTGTAAAGCTGTCACCGAAGGACACATATGGCGACGGTTTACCTAAACCATTGTGATTAATTCCATTATTTACCTTCATTTTGTGATGTTTCAGAGGAAGCGTTGCAATTCGTCAGGACAGGGCGACGGTTTTGGCGAATCGTCGTGATTGATTACATGTTTTATTTTCATGTTGCAACAGCTATGCTAAACTGTCGCAACTAACTGAGAATGCCGACGCTTTATGTGAACCCTCGCTATAGAGGTTATTGGCGACTGTTAGGACAACCTGTCATAAAGTGCTTTGAGGTTACTTAAACGTTATCGCTTTTAATTTTTTTAATCAATATTGCAATCTACGACGATGGTTTCTAAGTGATGTGTAATCGGATTAAGTTCTTTTTTTATATATACTATATATTATCCGTTTCTTTTTTTCATATACAAATCTCTAGATTTTCTTTCATATACCAAATTCATTTCTTAGTTATTTTGTGTTTGATTATTTAGTTATGGTTATTTTGTTTTATTTTTCTGGTGATATTTTTACTGTGTTGTATAAAATAGAAATATGGTCTTGTTCCTTCTCTTGATAATGGTTGTTTCGGTTATACTTTTCTTTTACTGATTAATAATAATTTAATGCTCTTGCCTTGACTTATTCCTAAAATTGAATTTGAGTGATTGAACATGTTGTATAATCTAGGACTGCCTCATTACATAATCTATGGGCTGCCTAACTACATAATCTAGGGATTGAACATGTTGTATAAAATAAAAAGTATGGTATTTTTCTCCCTTCTAATGTTGGTTATTTCAGTTTTGAGAAAAAAAACCATATTAATTAGGGAGTGTAATTAAACTGCTTGAGAAAAATGAATTTTTCCTTATTTAGAGCCATACTCTGAATAATATTGTTAAATCATTATACGCATTCTTTCAACTATTACGACAGAGTACAAAAAACACTCACATGATGTGTGCATAAGGACTATATATATTCTTAGTTTGTGATGTTTCCTAAGTTAAAAGTAGAATATAGGCTTAGCAAAATATAGAAACAAGAATGACAACAAAATTGTTTATTGATACCTGTAAATTAATTATGGGTGAGTATAGGCTTAAATGTGTAGTATTAGTTTTGATTGTTCTATTTATTTGGTCTTCTTTAAGCTTTGAGATTTGTAATGGATAAGAGTTGGAATACAAAACCAAAATTTAGTAAGGCATATCAAGATGGAGTAAATAAGTTTCTGAACTTTACATTTGAGAGAGGATCGGGTGATGGATATATGCGTTAATTAGGACTCGGGAAAACTCCAACTACAATGTTCTCGGGTTACCGTGGGAACTTCTCCACATAAGATTCTTCCCATTTATCAGTTGAGTTAGAATCCCAACGAACAAGAGTAGCTGAGTTGGAGGCTCAGTGCGCACGCCTCAGTTGTAAGCTTAATGTTCGGAGACTAGGGTAGGCTTTATGTATTGAGTTTTATTTAATACTTATAAAATACTTTGTTATTATGAATTTTCACACTTTGAATTCATTTGATAATTTATATTGATAATCTATTTTTATACTTTGAATTTATCAGATATTTGGTATTGAGAATCTATGTAGAATGATATTGCTATGACTGTTATGGACATATATAAGATGTTAAAATTGATATATATGCAGGAGTTTTTAGGAATATTTGGAAATGAAAAGTAGAAGAGCAAAGCCGTGCTTTTCACTATGATTCCAGAACCGTCTCGAAAACACAAAGGATGACTAAATCACGACGGTTCATAAGCCATCACAAAAAGCACAGCAACAAGTGTGACAGTTCATAAACCATCACGGAAAGCACAACAGCAAGCGTGACGGTTCATAAACCGTCCCCGTAGATTTATATTTCACAACGGTCCTCCGACGGTTGTCAAGGCCGTCGACAATACAACCCCGACGGCGGCGATCCTGATGATTTACAAACCGTCACCATAGCATTTACGACGGTTAAACATTGTTGGTATAGTTTATAAAACCGTCGTTGTAGACAGCTTTTCTTATACTGCATGGACACTTAGAGACGCCACACCACTATACATCTTTTTCAATTATTCTCACAAACGAGCACTTCATCAACCTATAAGATCTAATTGATTAGCAAATAACAAATGTGCATAAACTTAATGATTATTTAGATCTTTAAAACTTCATGATTTTCACAATGAAAAAATTAGTTATTATCTCTTGACCCCTTTAGATCTTTACGTGGGGTTCAACTGAGTTTCATACTTTTAGGTCTCTTTAAATGATAATTAGCAGGTCACTTTAGTGAGTTAATGGAGGATGGACCTAGAGTCACTTCAGATGACTTAGGTGAGAGTGAACTTGGGGTCATTTTTTATGACTTTGACAAGGGTGAGCTAGAGTTCACTTCACATGACTTACCTAAGGGTGAGCTTGAGGTCACCTCAAATGGCTTAGGAGAAAGTTGAGTCTGTGATCACCTCAGATGACTTTAGCGAGGTTGAGCATGGAGTCACCTCAAGTGACTTAGGTAAGGGTGAGTTTAAGGTCACCATAAATGACTTAGATGAGGGTGTGCTCGTGATCTTTGCGAATGACTTTGCTGAGTTGGGATTATCTCTAATAACTTCATTGAGATTAAGTGTAGGGTCACCTCAAATAAACTAGATGAGCGTAAGTTTGGGGTCACCTCGGATGACTTCAAAGAGGATGAGCTCGGTTCACCTTGGTGACTTCGATTTTGTTAAGCTTATGTCACTTAACGAGGCTTTGGTAAGGTGAGCTTGGGCTCACTAGCGAGGACATGCCTCAGGTCACCTAAGATGACTTAGGTGGGGGTGAGCTTAAGTTCATTAGCAAGGATGAGTCTCAGGTCAGTGAGATGGCTTAAATAAGGGAAATCTTGGGGTCACATACAAGGATAGGCATCAGGTCACATAAGGTGGTTTATATGAGGCTGAGCTTGGGGTTTCTGATGAGGATGATCCTGGGATCACCAACAAGGATGATCCTTGGCTCACCTAAGGTAGCTTAGGGGAGGGTGAGCTTCGGGTCACCTGCGAGGATAGGCCTCGGGTCACTTAAGGTGGCTTAAGTGAGGATGATCGTAGGGTCACTGGCGAGGATGAGTTTGGGGTCACCTATGATGGCTTAGGTGGGGTGATCTTAGGGCCACCTATGAGGATGGGCCTCAAGTCACCTAAGCTGGCTTTGGTGAGGCTGCACATTGGATCATCAGTGAGGATGAGTCTAGGGTCACCTTAGGTAGCTTAAGTGAGGCTACGCTTTAGGGTCACCGAAGTGCATGAGCCTTAGAGTCACCAGTGAGAATGGGCCTCTGTCACCTAAGATGGCTTAGGTGAGGCTGAGCCTCAATTCGCCTGAGATGGTTTCCGTAAGCTTGAGCTTGAGGTCACCTCTGATAAGAAGACAACGTTGTCTTTCTCATAATGATTCGGTGGATTGTTCCACATTTTATTCATCTCTTACTATGTTTTATTTTAAGTTCATCTGAAAGATATTACTTTTGTGATGGTCACTTTACTAGTTGTCCCCCATTTTGATGCGAACAAATTTTTGGCAGGTCAAATTGAATATAAGATAGGTGACCAAAAAATACTTGATGAGGACTTTGGAGAACGAACTTGGGCACCTCGGTGACTTCTGCAAATGAGCTTCGGGATGCCTCTGATGGTGTCAAAAGATGTATCTTGGGCCACCTTATATGACTTTGGAAATGATGAGAAATAAGTTACTTCATTTCACTAAGCGAGATTGGGGCCTAGGCGTCCTCCAATATGACCAATGCAAGGTTGAGCCTAAGGTTGCCCCCTATGACATAGACAAGATTCAACCTCAGGTTCATTAGCTGTGACATGGGTATGCTTTAGAAGATGGTGATGTAAATATTTCATTTCGGGTGAGCCCTGGGATTGGGATGAGCTATGATATTCTTCTAGAGACCACATGCCTTTCAAAGCAAGTAGTCATCTCAAGTGGGTAGATCACAAAGCTTAGTCATGTTCCCACAGAATGATGCCAATTGTTGACGGCTAAATCTCGAGGGTGAGATTAGGTCAACAATGTGTCTACTTTACTTTCCTTCATCGCTTTACTGACTTAAGCTTCAGAGGAGTAAAAAAAGAGACCACCCCTTCACCTAGGTCTCCTACCTTACCTTTCTCCATTGCAGGTATGAAGTATGGGTGTTCAAAATGGTCAGTTCGGTTGGTTCTTTATGCATGTTCGATTCAGGAAAATCACTGAACCGAAGTTTTCGGTTCGATTCAGAATTTGGTGGTTTACGAACCGAAGCAAACTGAAACTTTAAATTTATATATAATTTCTTATGAAACTGAACCAAAGCAAAACTTTTGTTTTTTCAATAATATCGTAAAAAAAGTTTATTTTTAATTAATAATATCGAACTGAATAACCGAATCAAACCGAAACTCACAGTTCGGGTCGGTTCTTTTAGTATTCACGGTTCAGAATGACTCGGTTCTTTTAGTATTCATGGTTCGGTTTGATTTTATCGCTAAACCGAACCGTGAACACCCCTAGTGTGGAGAGAGAAGTGGAACAGACACATTACTGGCCTAATCTCACCCCTGAGATTTAGCCGTCAACACCTAAAAATAGTTGAAAGGTGTAGGAATTAAAATAATGTAGAATTCATAATCAACTTCTTTTTTCCTGTCCCCACAATGTAAAATTGAATGACTCGTGAATTTTCCCAAAAATAGTAGAAAATAGTAGGAACTAAAATAATGTTTAAGAATTCTCAAAAAATATGTTTGCAAATAAAGTGATATAAGTGATGGAAAAAGAAAAATAGAATGTTGTGTAAGACTTCTATGGCCATAAATAAGTACTATACAAATAAAGGAACATTTTATAGAAAACTGAATTTGAAATTAATTGTGTAATTAAGCGTGTGAGAAGTAAGTAAACACCACTTGATGGAAGATTTCTTTAATAAATTTTTTTATCAAATTTTATGATCTCTCAATCTAATTAAGATATGTTTTTTCTATCACTCCATGTATAAAAATTGGCGGAAGTCGCACCCCAGCGACTTGCCTTGGCTACAACCTAGCAGCCTTAACTTACTTTGAACTCTTCGACAACACCCCATCAAAGTGAACTTAAAGTATGGAGCTTTAGCTGCAACCTAGCAGCCCTACTTTCTTTGCGTTGTTTGACACCCAGTCGAAGTGAACTCAAAGTATAGAACTCGGCTAAACCCCACGGCAATTAACGGAAGTCGTACCCTAGCAACTCACCTCGGTTGCACCCTAGCAACCCTACTTACTTTGACCTTTTTGACACCTCGTCAAAGCAAACTTAAAGTATGTAGGTCGACTACAACTCAACAACAACCCTACTTATTTCATTCTCTTTAAGACAAAGTTAAAGTAAAAATGATTGTGTATCCAGCTTCAAACTCGAGCTCCAACTACGCTTCACACTCGCCATTAAAAATAGAGAATCCTTTGGAAAGCTCATGCTAAAAAAGGAAATAAACTCATCAAGTCTCACAACTAGCTAAAAGAATATCAACACAAATTTGCTCATGATAACTTCGAAAGTCTTCAGAACACTTCATACTTGGAAGTTAGGGGGCATCTGGTATACCCATTTTTCATGTATTCATAAAAGACAATCCTAGGACAAGGCACCTAAGCACTCAAGGATGAGGTACTCAAGTATCCAAGGATGAGATACCCCAGTACCTCAGGACAAAGAACTCAAGTACCCAAGGATGAGATAACCAAGTACTCCAGGACAAGGTACCCACGAACCCGAGGATGAGGTCCCTAGTACTCATGGACAAGTCCCCAAGAACCCGAGAACTAGGTCCCCCTAAGCCTGAGGACGAGACCCCCAAGTACCTGAGGACTAGTCTCCATGAAATCGAGGACAAGGCCCCCAAGCATCCAAGGATGAGCTCCTCATTAGCCCTGAAGATGAGGTATCCAAGTACCCTAGGAGAAGTTACCCAAGTACCCGAGGTCCCCTAGACCCGAGGACGAGGCCTCAAGCACCCAAGGATGAAGTCAAGTAGACTCGAGGACAAAGTCTTCAAGCACCCGAGGGTGATCCCCAACCTTAAACACATCAAATACGAGCTCAGTCCAAACATTGAAGTCCATCTATTATGAGGCTACCATCAATGAACCGATACTGAGGGTTAGTAAACTCGGTATTTTATCTAAAGTCCAAGAAGGGAAAAAATACACTCATATAAAAGGAAAATCCTTATGCGGAAAAAGTTCTTGTCTCCTTCAAACTCAGCTTCCAGCTCCTAGACTGAGGCGTGAACCAAACTGAGGACAAAGTGTCATCAATGACATTAAATGCATCTTCACGGCTCCACCAATCAGGAGATACAAAGCTCATCAAATGAGGAGTCAATCAAATGACCATTTCACGGTGTCATCAAGATTATTTAATATGGGCGATCCAATGAGGGCCAAGATAGTACCTTGGTAAGGATGAGGACAGGCTGTCCTAACACCACACGTCATCACGTGCGCCTATAAATCCAATAGCAAAGGCACAAGGCTGGATCTTACTCTGAGAGAACACCTCATTGGAGGGTGGACTATAGTCGGTACTTGAGTCTGCCCTGCCCCCAGCTACCCAGCTACCCTAAATAACCCTATATAAAGAGAGGTAATGGCATTCATTGAAGTATGAAAAAAATCATGCAAACAACTTCCAACTTAGTCCCTACTTTTCTCTCATCTACCTCCTTACTAACTTAAGCTTAGAAGAGGTAAACATGAGACCACCCCCTCACCTTGGTCTCCTACTTTACCTTCCCCCATTACAGGTTTTGAGAGTGAAATGGAGACATTGCTGACGTAGTCTCGCCTCTGAGATTTGACCGTCAACAATAGACAAAATTCATAAGTCGTTCAATTTTTCACGGTGAGGTACATGTTGGGCATAGTGCCCTCAAAGCATGTGTTTAGAGATTTTTAATATAAAATTAGTGAAATTACATTTTCTTATCATTTTTCTTTTGAATTATTGTTGAATAATTTATATATAAATATCTGAAAATTTCATATTTATTAATGAGACTATGATCTTGTATAAGTACAACAAGATTAAGATCATAGATAATGAATAAAATAGTCCACAACATATTAAAGTATGAAATCTTTAATGAATGGTTGCTAGCAGGATTCACTAAGCATTATGAATGTATGTGATCTAGATCTAGATCATTGATGTGGATAGACATCTTAGTGAATGTACTTTATATAATTCTATTATATAGGACAAGACTGATATGGATTAATATATTTATTAACTTATCGTTTATCATAAAAATTTAATACACATCAATCTGATGATCATATATAGATCAGTCTCAATCTTGAGTAGTCATGAACTCCAATACATGTCAACTAGATCTTTTGATTCACTCGTTAAAGCTTGTCGATGAAACATGCTAGTGACTTTTAATTTGAAGATTCAGTGATATGGATGGATGAGAATATGATCTTATAATATTTGGAATCCGAGCTTTCCTAACAGATCGTATATTGGTTCTCTTAAGTGCTAATTATGGAACTGAATGGTTATTGACCTCAATTTGATAATACGACGATAAATTAACCATTCAATACTAAATTAATGGTACTTAAGGATTAAAAGGTAATTAAAAGGGTAAAATTATAATTTTGACCAGCTCTAATATGCTAACCAACAATTGAAAGACAGAAGTACGTGAAATGATTATATCAATGGACAACACGAGAATACTCTGTAAATACATTATGTAATCTCTAAGAGTGCAATTCTATATTTATAGTGGTGTAATAATGAAATTAATAAATAAGATTATTTATTAAAGATTTTAATTTATAACTTGATTTATTGGAGCTTAGGATTATGGGTTCATGGTACACAAGTCACCTTTATAATACATAGTATAAGGTGTGAATATTTCAGGACATGAAAAAAGGACTGACTTGTAAAAGTAATTATATTTCTGGGGCAAGTATATAATTATGATATATTTATGTATGATTAATAAATTAAGAATTAATTAGTTGAATTATTTAATGTAATTTTTGGAAATTATCATTAAATAATAATATCGATTAATTTTGTGTTAATCGATAAGTGAGATAAAATATCTAATTTATTAAATTAGATAATGTTTAATTATTATGAGATAATAATTCAAATTTTGAATCAACTAAATATGTTGTTTGAACTAACAGATAATTTAATTGATAGGGATAATCATATATGTTATTTTTTAATTAACTAATGTCATATATATTTATCTGATTAAAATAAATAATATATTTACATAAATTACCACGTGCCATGTTGGACTGGCACATGTCAATCATTGATTTTGAATCAGAGATTGACATTGAGTACAGTAGTGTCATGTGACACTATAGTGGACTCGTGGCACACTATAGTGCCTCACGGATACTGTGGTGCCGTGAGCCATCAGTTTCGTGAGGTAGTGTGGCTTCTCACGGCACACTGTAGTCGTGTGCCACTACAGGGTTGTACAATTACAGTTGGTCCCACTTCAATTGCACATTTGTGATTTATTTATTATTTTATATAAATCCCTAAAAAATTTGATATGTCATTTTCTAAAAAATATATTGATATTATTCTTGGCTTCGCTGTGCTAACAACACGGTTGTAATCATGGGTGAAACTCTTTAAGATTAAAAGTTAATCAAAAAGCTCTATGAAGATATTTTAATTATTTTTCGATCAGAGTTTTGTCTCACAAATTAATCCTTCTCGAAAACTTCTAGATCACATGTGCTTAGTACATCTAGAGACAAAAAAATATTCTTGATGCATTTTACGTGCTCACAAACGTCGTAATGTGTTTGAGGATTAGCTTTGATGATCATGGTGTGGATCTCGAAGCAAAATCGTGGTATTGTAAGGACGAGCTGTACCAATACCAAGGTTGAACTTCTTAAAAAGATAGGGATAAGTGATGTAGTTTAGTTTTGACTGACCCTAAGGTGGCATATTTTAAGTCAAGTCAAGGAATCTTAAATAGTGAGTTACACTCACAAAGTCATAATTAAGTTTTAAATGGATAATTGTCACTTGACGAAATAAGTGATACCTTATTATTAAAAGAGAAAATATGTGATATTTTGAGTTTTAATGAATAAGGATGAGAATGTCTCAAAAATAGTCTAAAATTAATCTGACCGACCCTAAGGCGGCACATTAATTGTTAAGTTATCTTATTGTGAATTAGTAAATGTTAAATTTATATGTTAAGTATGTTGTATTCAAGTATCACGTTTACTTTTCAAATTCTTGATATTTATTTCAATCGGATTGTGCTTGTTTCATTTTTTTAGTTATTCTTATATCTAGCATGGACAACCCTATTACTGCTTTACTTACACTTGAAAAGTTAAATGGTGATAATTTCATAAGATGAAAGTCAAATTTAAGATGAGAACCACAAATTTGTTCTTACTGAGGAATGTCTTGAGGAGCCCGCTGCGAATGCCCCTAACAATTTTAGGATAAGTGGCAATTAGCTCAGCCTTAGTCAGGGAAGAATGGAAAATTCAGAGACCTATGTATTACACCAGAAAAGCCCTCACCAAGTTGAGTCACGATAGCCAGACTTAGAAAAACTAGCTTATGCGCTTGTTACATCTGTCCGAAGACTGAGACCATATTTTCATACATACTCAATCACCATCAGGACCGAGTATCCTCTGAGGCAGGAGTTGATGAAACCCAAAGTGTCTAGAAGGATAGCTAAGTGGGCTATTGAACTATCAGAGTTTGAAATAAAGTTTGAACCAAAAACTATAATCAAATGTCAAGTTGTGGCTGATTTCTTGGTGGAGTTAGCCCCAACCTCAGTCCAAGACGAAGAAAAGCTATGGGAACTTTACATCGACGGATCCATAAATGTAGTTGGCAGCGAAGTTTGATGTTTGGATTCAACCCAACAACAAAGCTAAGTGTTACATGCTTGTTAGCATGAATGATATTCTGAGAACCAAACATGAAAGCGTGGAAACAGCCTATAAGATTAGGGAATCTTTACAAGCGATGTTTGGGCAGCAATCTTATCAAAGTCTTCATGAGACTACTAGGAGCTACATGACAACCAAGATGAAGAAATGTACTTCTGTGCGTGAACATGATCAATATAATGGATGAGGCATAAGTACATGTGACTACCATTGATGAGCGAACTTAAGTCAACATTATACTTTAATCACTCACACATGCCTTTTTTTTTATTCACCACCAATTATGTTATGAATAAATTAAAATTCAACATGACCCATTTGTTGAATTAACTGCAGACTTTTAAGTTGCTCCACAACAGTATGACCAAATAGGGCAGGGTAAATGTTGTTGGGCAAAAATATTCTTCTAATGTTGTTAAGAACAATAAAGGAAGAAAAACAATGGTACGGATAAGAGTAAGAAAAAAAGAGGAAAGAAAGCCTAAAAGTCACCCAAGGTCAAGAAGAACAAATGTGACATCAAATCCAAGGGAAAGTGTTCCACTGTGGAATTGAAGGTCACTGGAAGAGAAATTGTAGCAAGTATCTCTCTTAGCTGAAAAAGAAAAGTAAATGTCATTTATTTATACTTGAAACTTGTTTAGTGAAATATGATTTTTCATAGTATATATTGGATTTAGGAGCGACTAATCATGCATGTTCCTCTTTGTAGATGTTTGATTCAGCAAGAGAACTTGCTGATGGCGACGTGATAATGAGTGTTGGCAAAGGTGCGCTTGTGCTAGCAAAAGAATTAGGGACAGTTCGTCTTAATTTTAGAAATGATTTTCTTGTTTTGAACAATGTTTATTTTATTCCTGGATTTTTGAAAAAAATTATCTATCTTTCGTTACCACATGAACTATCTTTTGAAGTTTCTTTTATTAATAATCAGTTTATTATTTCAAGGAATGGATTCAATATTGTCATGCTAAAGTTTCAAATGATTTGTATATGCTTAAACAAACTAAACGTGCATTAAATAATTCTGAATTGTTTAAAGTAGCAAAACCTAAAGTAACAAACGACAAAGAGTTTTTCATAATGATGATGACACTTATCTATGGCATCTTAGGTTGGGACATATTAATCTAAATAAATTAAACATGTTAACAAAATATGGTGCTTTGAAAAAACTAAAAGTTGGGACTCTCCCTGTTTGTGAATCTTGTCTAGTGGGAAAATGACCAAAAGACCTTTCACAGGAAAGGGCAAAAGAGTCAAGGAACCACTTGATCTAGTACATAGTGATGTTTGTGAACCGGTCAATATACAAGCTAGAGATGGGTATGAGTATTTCGTCACTTTTATTTACGATTACTCTAGATATGGTTATACTTACCTAATATATAGAAAGTTTGAAACTTTTAGAAAGTTTAAGGGCTTCAAAGTTGAAACTGAAAAGCAATTAGGTAAATCATTGAAAACACTTCGATCAGATTAAGGTGGTGAATACTTGAATTTAGAAGTCAAGGATTACATGCTGGAGTATGACATTCTATCCCAACTCACAGCACCTAGAACGGTACAACAAAATGGTGTTTTAAAATGGAGAAATCGAACCCTATTGGATATGGTTAGGTCTTTGTTAAGCTACTCATTACTACCACTCATATTTTTAGGATATGTATTTCAAACTATAACTTACATTTTGAATGTAGTGCCATCTAAGTCTGTAAGCAAAACACATTTAGACTTATAAAATGGCTCTAAACCTAGTTTATGTCATTTACGTATGTGGGGGTCTCCGGCTTATGTTATTAGACCCAAGACTGGAAAGTTAGACTCAAGATATGAAATGTGTATATTTATTGGCTATACTCTAGAGACTAAAGGTGGGTACTTTTATAGTCAGAAGGATCAAAATGTGTTTGTATCGAAAAATGTCACATTCCTTGAACATGACTATATGAAAAATAACAAAACTCGAATCAAAGTAGTTCTCAAAGAATCAGTATCTGATGAGATCAGACCACCTTTATCATTAACTGATAAGTGACAAACCACAGAAACCACTGTTCGTATTTAGGAAACCCCGGTGTAACGTTGTAGTGAGAGCGTACTAAGACAACATATTCACTATAAACTAGAGGAACATGTCATAGTGTCTGACACTTATAATGACGATCCATTAATGTTTAAAGAGGCGATGGATGATCCTAAAAATGAGAAATGGCAAGATGTCATGAACCAAGAAATGAAATTGATGTATTCCAATCTCATTTGGGAACTTGTAGATCCAACTAAAGATGTCAGGCCTATTGGATGTGAATAGATCTCAAGATGAAAAGGGGTGCAGATGGGTTAAATCTATTTATAGATTGAAAGGATCAGAAAGTATGCAAGTTGCTTAAATCCATTTATGAATTGAAGCAAACATCTCGATCTTGAAATCTTACCTTTGATGAAATTATTAAATCATATGGCTTCGAGAAAAATGTTGACCAGGCTTGTGTTTATAAATACATCAAAGATAAAATATTGATTTTCATAATTCTTTGTGTAGACGATATTCTACTAATTATGAATGATGTAGAAAGTTTTTTGAAAGTAAATAAGTGGTTAGCTGAAAAATTTCAAAGAAAGATTTGGGAGAGGCGAGCTATGTTCTAGGTAACCAAATCCTAAGGGATAGAAATAACAAACTCTTGGCATTTTCTCAAGCATCTTATATTGATAAGGTGTTGGAGAGATTCGCTATGAAGAATTTTAAGAAAAGTCAACTATCGACTAGACATGGAATTATCCTCTCTAAGGAGCAATGTCCTAAGACACCTCAGGAGGAAGAGTATATGAGAAATGTTCATTATACTTCAGCTATTGGTAGTATCATGTATACCATGTTGAGAGAGATGCCACATTTGTTTTAGGGCAAGTGGGGGATTGTTGGGCATAGTGGACACAAAGCATGTGTTTAGACATTTTTAATATGAAATTAAATTTTTCTAATAATTGTTCTTTTAAATTATTGTTAAATAATTTATATATAAATATCTGAAAATTTCATATTCATTAATGAGACTATAATCTTGTATAAGTATGGGATGATTAAGATCATAGGTAATGAATAAAATAGTCTGTAACATATTAAAGTATGAAATCATTAATGAATGGTTGCTAGTACGATTCATTAAGCATTATGAATACATGTGATCTAGATCTGAGACATTGATGCGGATAAACATCTTAGTGAATGTACTTTATATAATTAGATTATATAGGACATGACCGATGTGGATTAATATCTTTATTAACTTTCCGTTTATCATAAAGATTAATCTCATGATCATATGTCGATCAGTCTCAATCTTGAGTAGTCAGGAACTCCTATGCATGTCTATTAGATCTTTTGATTCACTCGTTAAGGTTTATTTATAAAACAGGCTAGTGTCTTTTGTTTTGCAGATTCACTGATATGGATGGCTGTGAATATGATCCTACAAGATTTTGAATCCAAACTTTTCTAACGGATCATATATTGATTCTCTTAGGTTTTAATTCTGAAACTAAATGATTATTGAGCTCAACTTTATAATACGATTATAAATTAGTCATTCATTAGTGAATTAATGATACTTAAGGATCAAGAGGTAATTAGAAGGGTAAGTCGGTAATTTTGACCAACTCTAATTTATGAACCTATAATTGGAGGATAAAATTACATGAAATGATCATATCAATGGACTACACGAGAATACTCTGTAAATACGTTATGTAATCTCTAAGAGTACAATTCTATATTTATAGTTGAGTAATAATGAAATTAATATATAAGATTATTTAATTAAAGAGTTTAATTAATAATCTGATTTATTGGAGCTTATGATTAAGGTTCAATGGCATAGTAGGTGACCGTTTCGGTCTTCTGAAAAAATGAAACGTTTAGGATATTTTGATGTTCCGGTGCTCTGTTTAGAAAAAAATCCGGGTCATCTAAAATAATATTTATTGTATATAATGTAACTAATTGATTCAAGAGATTATAACTTAAAAGTAATATTTAATTACCATTTTTTCCAATTCAAACCTGCAATTTAGAACCTCTATATATCTATATGTGTGTGTATTTATAATTCTTAAGTATTATATTAAGAATGAGGTATTAGTTTGGAAATGATAAAAGAAAATAAAAAGTCTCGATACTTAATTCAATAATTTTAAGAAAAGAATCATGTTGTTCATGTACTGTCTATGAGGTAAAATGACAATTGGATCATTTAATGTGAGGCACAAGTAGGTAACAAATTATGCTGTACGGTACAGTAAATGTACCGTAGCAATTCTCTAAAAAGTCTACCTTCAACTGAACGGAAAAATAACCACCCATGACACGTGTGCAGAAAGAACGCTGAAGCGAGAGACCTTGTCAGAAAGTTGAAGCGGGAGACCTCATCAGAACGGGAAAGAATGCTGAAGCGGGGAACCTTTGCTTCCGGAATGGGGGATTATCGCTTTTGGAACGGGAAGACAATCGCTTCTGGAACGGGGGATAATCGCTTCTGGAATGGGGGGACAATCGCTTCTGAAACAAGGGACAATCACTTCTGAAACAGGTTATTACCGCTTTTGGAACGGGGGGACAATCACTTCTGGAACGGGTGACTATCGCTTCTGGAACATGGAGACTATCACTTCCAGAACGGGTGACCATCACTCTCATAATGAGAAAGAACAACCGAACGAGAACCGGTATCTCTAGAACGGGAGATCATCGCTTCTAAAACAGTAACTGACATCTCGAGAACGAGGAATCATTATCTCCTGGACAGGAAAAAACATCAGACCGGAAAGGAGGACTCAGACTGACAGTCAAGTGGTTGTGATTGATTAGCTCGAACCACGAGGAACCACAAGTGGCTATGACTGATTGAGTTGCTGAGAACAAAATAGCTTAAATGAATGAGCAAAGTAAAAGAGCTCATGCCTGAAAGCAATCTCATCAACTGAAAGCGTAGGGGATGTGATCATCCTCTTTTTATTATTTTTATTATTGTAAGACTTATAAGTACATGCTCATGTAATAATAAAAATGAGGGGATTGAAGAGACCTAAGTAAACCTCAACTAAAGGCACTACCCTTACTCTATTCTCTCATCAACAACTGTGTAAAATCATTGATACACGTGAATATCAAAAATATTCTCGTGGTTTTTCTTCCCTTTAAGGGTTTTCCACGTAAATGATGGTGTCTTTATTCTCTTTTTCTCTCTTCAAATTATGATCTTTATTATTTGTTTGTAGAGGGTTTTCCATACCGAAAAAATCCATTACACCAACCTAACAACTTGTTTCCACTCTTTCCAAAAAATCTTCATCTTCTTTCTTAATTATGATTCGAAGAACAACTCTCTGGCTCTCTCCCTCAACTTCTTCTCATTTTCTTCGCTGCTTCCATCTTCGTGCTTTAATCTTCCCTTCTGGTGCAGTTCTTCTTGCTTATCTGATTTTATCTTTCTGTACAAATTTTCTGCTTAATTTTCAAATTTTTGAGATCTAGTTTCAGTCTGTTGCAGTTTCGCCCGTTCTGGGCGAAACACACTAATTTCAGTCGGAGTGTTCCGTTCAGGATGAAAAATACCAAAACTGGGGGTGGAAAATTACACCCCCACATTTCGTTTTGGTTCCTCGCCGGAACTGGAATGTTCCGGCCATTCCGGCCGGAATGAAACGAATTTGTCAACTATGATCAATGGTCCCCAAGTCACATCTCCACCTACACAGTCTATGGTGAATATTTCGAGACATGAGAAAGGAACTGACTTGCAAAAGAAATTATATTTATGGGTTAAGTATATAATTATGAAATAATTATGCATGATTAATTAATTAAGAATTATTTAATTGAATTATTTAATATAATTTTCATAAATTATCATTAAATAATAATATCGATTAATTTTATATTAATCGGTAAGTGAGATAAAATATATAATTTATGAAATTAGATCATGTTCAATTATTATGAGATAATAATTCAAATTTTGAATTAACTAATTTTTTTGTTTGAAATAACGGATAAGCCAATTGATAGGGATGGTCAGATAAGTTAATTTTTTAATTAACTAATATCTAGATATTTATGTGAGTAAAATAAATAATAAATTTGTATAAATTGTCACGTGGTATGTGGACTGTCACATGCCAATCACTTATTTTAAATCAGAGATTGACATGATTTATTGTAATGACATGTGACACTATAGTGGACACGTGACACACTGCAGCGCCATGCAACACTGTATCTCACTTCAATTGCATATTTGTGATTAATTTATTATTTTATGTAAATCCCTAAAAAAACTAATATGCTTTATCTAAAAAATATATTGATATTATTCTATTGGTTTCGGTGTGCTTACACCACAGTTTATCATGGGTGAAACTCTCTGAGATTAAAAATTAATAAAAAAACTCTGTGAATAACTTTTATTTATTTTTCGATCAAATTTTTGTCTCATAAATGAATCATTCTAAAAAATCTTTAGATATCATGTCTTGAGTACATCTAGAGACAGAAAATTGTTTCTGATATATTCTACGTGCTCACACACGTACTAGTGTGTTTGAGTATTGGTTTAGAAAATCGTGATGTGGATCTCGAATCTATCGTTTGTGGGATAGTAAGATGGTTGTATTGCAAGGACGCTTGATTGGATTACAAGAGGTATATTTTATATCTATGTATGTTTTTTATTTAATATATAAATATATAATGTATCCGATCTAAAAAAATATTTTTTAATTAAAAAGTTTTTATATTTGAGATCTGCGATGATGCGTACGTTTATCATTTTATAATTTTTTTTAAAACATCACCATGCCTTCTGGCGTGCGTCGCCGTAGATTTTAACAGTATATTGGAAAAAAAAATCAAGCACACATATTTAGTAATTCTAAATTACAAAAAGTGTGTAGCGCAGATATTTACCTAGTTATCAATAGAATCAATATTGATGTAAAATATATCCAACAGTCAATGACCAAAAGATCATGACTTCTTAAGGGTCAATTGTGTACGTATTACAAGTGACTCAACTCTCATGTTGGGATCTTAATAGGATGAGATATGTTTGTTAAATCATAGTTATCCATGATGTTGTAAACGGTTAAGATCATCTTGACACAAATATTAAGGTGATAAGATTTTTTTTTATTTTTTTTCATTTACTTAGGATAGATCTGAGCCATCATTTTTATTGTAGACGGTTTAGATTGACATGATTCTCTCACTTAAAACATGAGAATTCTGATCCTACTCTAACATCACAAAGATAACAGCTAGCATCTTCCTCTTACAAACTGTCCATCATGTGGTTTCTTCCTCACGGTTAAATTCATGTACCACCGCGACAGCTTAACCTGCCCTAGTGCAATTACCCAGTAATGAGAATTAATAAATAAAATTAAATAGGAATTACTAATTACTAAGCCAAACAGTCAAACAATCTTTTCTATTGACGACACCATGACGCTGTCCAACCTACGGAACTTTTTATATAATCTAATCCAATGGCTACTACAGTATTACTGACCTATTACCTCCTCGAGATCATCCTAGCCCTTGATGCTAATCAAATCTCTGTCCCTCCTTGCGTAATAATATCCCCAATCTATGGCTAATCCATAGGAGCTAGGGTTTTCGTCATTCTGAAAAATCCGTCACATTTGACAGTCCATTATAGCAATTAATCTAAGAATTTATATTTTATTCTTATCCTTAAAAAACCTTATCTTGGTAATATATAAATTCCATGCATCTTATTATACGTGACTATATATTATAACAAATCAATTTATTGTGATAACTTTTACCATTCATCTCCAAGGCCTGACCCATGTATTGAAGCCCTTGAACATGAAGTTTGCTTTACTAAAATGTGCTAGGTTCAAATTTTCTTCGCGCAATCAATTCTTTAAACTAGTATTCTCTAGCGTTAAAATTGAACATTTATTTTTAACGCCCAATGGATGCTTTTAAGAAAATGGTTCATCTTATGAGATTCGTCAATATATACATAAATTGACATGAAGCCTACGGATACGAAACAAAGAAATTTATCATTCACACGTATTGAAAAAATTTAGTAAGCTCACTTCGTAAAACGACAAGTTGAATTGACACAATTGATTAAACTTCCACACTCATAACTAAAGTTATGAGTTCGAATTATATTTCTCCATTTTATTTAAAATTTATAATATAACTTAAAAAAATATCACTATTCAAGACGGATGATCAATCTCGTACACTCTCGAGAGTCTCAGGGGTCCGAGACTAACACTGACCACGACTGTGTCATCCTTCTCAGCCCAGAGAATCTAAGCCCGACATTCATGTTAACCATGTCATCTCTTATAAAGATCGAGTTTGACGGAACCCATCACCCATCAGACCTCGTCGCCAATGACCAAGGCCGAGACCTTCACCAAGGGACAATTACACCATAAAGATATTCTTAGACGACCAAACGAGTGGGATATGAACCCTTACTCACCAAGGCCGAGGACTCACCCTTCCCCTGAGTACTGCTCCATCAATTGCCACCTAATATCCCTAAAATCTTGGGTTGCCAGCCATGGCACCCCTATATGAAGGGACTTGGTCAACAAGGAGATGAGGATAAGGAAAGTTACATATTTGAAGGATATAAGATATAATTTCCCAAATATGTTTTTCCTAAATCCGCTAAGGGTATTTTGGGCATTGCGTACGTGCCTAAAACCCCATAAAAATAGAGAGTCCAGCTATTCATTGTGGTATGCATTATTCTCTCTATTTATGATTTATCAAATTGATTATTAATTTGATCCTCGATGTGTAAGAGGTTAGATATCTATCCGTCATCTAGCCTATTCTCTACCACGACCTTCTCTTTTGGAGGTTATTCTCTTACCATTGAATAACGCGCAGAAAGAAGATTATTCGACAGCAGATAGTGAATTCTGACTCGAGATTTCTATCATCTACACTAAACACTAATATGATATGTTAACATATGTGGCGTGCACCACACATTTACTTTATGAAATTGATAATATATATTTTTTATTAATTTCTATTTTATGCATAATACATAACCAATATACATTGTCGGCTCAAACTACTAAATGGCACCATGTAGCATTTTTTCAAAACAAAAATGAAAAGAATATAAGATAATTAGAAAAGTTCTTAAAATAGTACTTCCGTCGTGCACATATTTCGCTATGCTTGTTTTAACCTAATCTAATAATTAGTCGCAGACGTCTTGGGTTTACTTCCATAAGAACATTTATTTTGTTTGATAGGACAAAGTAAGAGAATATGGAGATGATGAGAATCTTAAGATTATTTCTAATTGAAGCAACGCCAAACCCTCCAAAGTTTAGGTGCCTCACATGCCAAAAATATTTGAATTTTTTCTTAGTTTCAACCTTTTACCTTTACTCGTAGGTTGTTTGGTATGCTATTGTCGTTATATAATTTTGGAATCTCAATAAATGACAAATATGGTATGCAAATGTGGAGTTTGAGATCTGAATGATGAATAACGAGCACTTTGTGTTTACCTATGGAAGGTGAAAAATATTCTTAAGAGGAGAAATTCAGAGATAATTCTTCAAGTCAAGTAAGTGGGAGTCTCAAAATTTATCTAGAGTCCCTAACAATGAGAGTGAATGCCTCTATGTATAGAGAAGCTTCCATGCGGGGTTCACTCCAACTAATCCATCAAGTTGGCAACACTAGTCATCGCTTACTATAGCCATAGCCATGTGGGTTGGGGAAGATTCTCATGTACTCTACCTTTCACATTTTGTAATGTATCACATACAGTAAGCGAGAATACATAAAGGAAGAACACAGAGAGTGCGCTACATCAATGAGATGTGTGGTATTCATCCAGGACCGCCCCCGATGGGTGTCCTAACAACTAAGTCTCTTCCCATAATGGGACGGCAACACATCCACGGCCTTCAAAGAGTCCATACTGGTGAAGGGATGTCCTTTCTAATACAGCGTAATCTCGTCATAATCCTACCAGAACACAGCCACCAGAAATGTTCTTAGGCAAGTGGCCTAGTTAAGTTTTTGTTACTTGACTTAATGGTTACAATGATGTGAATAATTACATAGAAAGAATAAATAATACAAGTTACATTTTATGCGGTCGGTCGTTGACGTGGATTGAGAAATCACATTGAAAAGTCAACTAACAATTAACACTAATTCATAGGAGTGACAATTTGTACAGTGGTGAGTCAAAGTCATAATGGTCAGCCATATGAATGATCGGGGGGACACCCATGTACATTGGCCCCCTATGCAAGTTTAATGTGTAGCAATTGAACTTGAACATCTTCTTTATGCGTGTTAGTGAGCTTACTTGATGAACCACCCCTCAAATCTTGAAATGTACACTTATGATAGCTGGTATTATTTCTTGAAATTCTCGTTTGCATTATTCGAGCGAACACATTTGTAATCATGAAAATTCTTGAATCAAATGGGAACATAACATGATTTTATAGTGTAAGAATATAATATGACTGTATGACATGGAGTGTGTGACTATGCACTTTACGTTGGAATTCTATAAAGTGTTGTAATCATGAGACTTTTCGAACCAAGTAGGAACATAACGTGATCATTCGATGTAGAGATACAATGTGACAATGCCATGTCATGATGGCATGAAATCATGGTACAAGTGATCAAAAATCATAATTTTGTAGTTTTTAGGTTGGGCCTTGAGAGCTGTTGTTGATGCCAAAATATAGCACCTGCACTAGGCTCTTGTTTGATCTTGGGTGCAGAGGAAACCTTAGAGGATTATATATTTATTTTTGTATACCCTACTTCATCGTCGGAGGAGCGTGGAATACATAAGTGCATATTCAACATCACTCTTACAAAACAGGCTTGGTGACCTCCCTATCTCTCCAATTACTATTAGGAATCAACAAAGTAGTGTCTGGGTGGTGAAAGTGGGCGGACTACATCCTTCTCATTTCTTCAAAGTCTCCAATACTTTGACTAAGAAAGGAGTGAAGCGGTGGGAGTTTCAAACATGCCCATACTTTGGGAATGAGACGGTGGAACCGGTTGCCTTTATTACATTGTGGTTGTCAGGCTACATGCTTTAAGGTAATGTCACCTCCCATTATGTCATGGCATTGTTACTATCATATGTTGTGTGTGTTTGGTTTATTTAGTTTCTTCTTAGATCAAATGGAACTTATGTTTGTTTCAATGTCAAAGGGCTTCCTTTCAAGATGATGAATAATATCATGTTTGTGATGGAAACTAGATTAGCAACATGACGAAAAGTTACTTTAGCTCTCATACTCTTTAGCAATGTATATTGCCTCATTGGTCGAGTTCATCATGACTCAAAGTGACCACTAAGATGTCATGAGACGGTAACCTTTGGTGACATTGAATCTTTACATATGTTCATGTTGGGACATCACCCTAGGAGTGTGTCGACAAGGGTCAAATTTTCATCTTATCCAAAATTTGATTACCTACCATAGACATGATCATAAAGGTGTATAATGACGCTTAAAACAGTTGACTTCCTAATGAGCATTGGCAGATTTGGGTACATTAAGCATCGTGCTTACATATCATAGCATTCTAGTTATATGCCAGAGAATCTGTGGTATGTGTTTAATAGGGCATCGACCTAGTGAGAATGAAAAAATAGTATCACTTAAGTGGAAGAGCGAAGCATGATGGCTATTCTAACCCATTCGACAATTCTTGTTATATCTAAACATTAAGAAAGGAAAGCCAATAATCTTTTTAGATTGTACCTGTTATTAGTGCAATAGAGTCACTTGCAAAATTTGATGTTCATGCACTGTCCCGAACCATGAAGACATGCTGGAGAAATTTGACAGTAAAATGGAAATTTTTCATTGATTCAGATCTGAAAACACCAAAGGAGATAGACATTTTCATAAGTGACTTTACATTGCATACAGGAATCCTCGCGGGCTTTCTGATGTGAATCGTGTAGATCAATTGCTATGTTGCTTGATTGCATTTTCTCCTTTTTAAAAAATTTGTAGTATTTTTTAAATTTTCTTTAAATTTTCAACCATTTAGCGATCATCTTTTGTTATTTTCAACCATACAAAAAACAGTGTATGCACATTCTCCCCCCCCCCCCCC